>CP092868.1:41285236-41437465 GCA_030710605.1 Cordylochernes scorpioides | reverse complement strand
ATGTACACTGTGAGGAAATTACTGAAGAACTCCCACATTACATGCTTAATTATACATCCCTTGATGCAGAGAGGAAGGCACTATATCAACAAATTGAATGTACCAACACTTCACCATACGTATTGCCTTCAGAAATATCAGTAAACAAATCTAAGGCAATAGCTTACTATACTTTTTTTAGATCATCATTATGTAAGGACCAGTCAACAAGTGAATGACTTTGAGACCAAGAGTAAAGCCAGTTCAATTTCTATGTAAATAACACAAGATGATTATTACCTTACCCAATTGGGAGAATCTGTATGGGGCATGTCCCTAATAAAGGCTTTTGTGTGTATTTATTTTTGTTTTTTCTGATTACGTTTCTACAATAATTGACCTATCGGGATCACATTTTGCCACAATATATTGATAGATCTCAATTAAAAATACATATTGGATCAAAATATAATTTATTTTACCAATATCTCAGTTGGCTCAACGCCAACCTTTTTCAAGTTAAAAACATTTTAATGTTTGTCAACAACAAACTCACATTATGTGGCACTGAGTTTGTAGTTTACACACATTAATATTTTATAATACCTTGAAAAAGGTTGGCGTCAGCCAACTGAAATATTGGTAAAATAAATTATATTTTGATTCAATATATATTTTTTATGTTGATAGGTATGGAGAGAGCCACTGTAATTGTTTCAAGATCTGTATATTCATATTAATACAATACTACACTAATTTGCATATTATATATATATATTGCATATATTTCAAAAAGGAAGCATACGCGTCAAATTTATTTAGGATTTCTATTAGAAGATGGGGGGATAAGGAATCGTGTTAAAAGAAATTCTATTTAAGAAACGGCTGATGTAGATTAGCTATACGAATATATGATCAAAAATATAGGATTAGAAATATTTATTGTTTCTGTTTGTATAATATATTTTGACGGAAGAGGCGACCTTTATAGATCAATCTCCTCTCAAACGTACCTGAAGACATATTTGAAGTATAATTTCTTCTGCCAGATCAATTTCTTTCTTCTTCAAAAAAATTCACTTTTATTCGTCGCCAGTTGCTTTGTGCTTGTTATTAAAGTTTAAAACACATTTAAACTTTATATATTTTATTCAATGAAGATCAAAATTACATAAACATCACAATTAATTATATATCATAACTATATAATATTAAGCCATCTATTTTCAGTTTTGTTTTTGTCACTGGTCCAATATTCTTATTTTCACAGACTAAATTATGAGATTAATTTATAAATGAAAATAATGCAAAAACAAATAAGCAACTATATACATCCCCTAATTCCCATCCATATTTTTGCCATAGATTTTAATTAGGCACTTCAACAGTTGGCTATATGGCCATCACCAGTCCAGGGCAAACTTCATTTCAAAATATTCATAAAAAATCAAATGGAATCTTGACCATCCACCAAAGAGATATTTAGCTGGTAGATTGGCTAGGCCAAATCCATGGCTATACTATAGATGACAATTTTGCTTGTAGGTAATTGATTTATAAAAATAGAGGTCACCTTTCCCATTAAAACAGACGCGTAAAACTCCTCCCGGAAAAGTTTTCATCTATATTTTGTCCATAGATTTGGCCTAGCCACTCAACAGCTGAACACCTCTTTGGCTGATTGTGAAGTTTTCATTTGATCCCATGTGGATCTCATTGGTCAAAGATCACCTTGGACTGAAGAAGGCCATTAGCCCGAAACTATGGTATCCGGGTGGACTCTTCTCAGTTTGCCAAAGCTGGTGTTGTGGCTTTGTCATAGACCCGAGGCCGCTAGTTTGCGACGACGGTCAATAGATTGCGTCTATTTTGACGTCTATTTTGAGGGGAGAGAGGATATCCCTTTATATATATAATATATTTCATTTTAAAAATTAATACAGGTTATTAAGGTGAAAATAAAAGGCTTCTAGGGATACCTTTTTTTTCACAAATCTCTAGCTTTAGGTCAAAAGGTAAACTGGTGTTTACATTCTCTCAATACAACATAGTAAAAAGAGATATTTCGGACACAATGCCAGAATGAGGGATAATCATAGGACTATCAGAGTCACTAACTGTCAGTGTCACCAAGGTATGTGATCTAGGAAGACCATCTGTGAGATGGTAGAATTCCATCACCATGATTAAAAATGATTTCTGGAGAAGATGTCTATAGGATGGTAGAAGGAATGTCATCATTGCGACCTGCATTAGTGGAGAATCCATTCTAAAATCACGGATCCATCAAGGTTTTAACGTAATTTAAAAACAAACAACAACAATATCTTTATTAATGTATTCCGCTTTGTATTGATTCACCGTTTAAAAAAAAAGGAAAAATGAAACCAAATATTCATATAATCAAGGGTATGAGAAAAGTGTTGTCATATTTTATCACAGCCGACATAGATTCATGTAAATATTTTCATTATATTGTAACAAAGTATTTATTATTTTATTTACAGAGTATCATTTTTTATGTTTATAATTTACTATTCTTTAAACTTCCCTCATTTCTTATCTTTTGTCTAGCTTTTATAGTTTGTTATTAGCTTAAATAAATTGTTGTATCATCCTGAAGTTTGTCTTTCCTAATTTTCCACGTGGCAATATATATATATTATATTTTCAATATAATATATATATATTGACTTTCATTTTGTGTGAGGCTATTTTTCCTAAGACAGCTTGCAATTTAAAAACAGGATTGGATAAAATTTCAAATTTCAAAAACTCCAGCATTTAATCCGATTCTTTTTTTTTTCACAAAATGATATAAATTAAAAGTTAATTTCTAGAACAATATGGTTCATATTTGGCTTTTTTTTTATATAAATAAACTAGTTTTTATTCATATTATTGAATCAAATTTGAAAGGAGAGAATGTTGAATTCAAGCTTTTTAATTATTTGTACAATTTGTGACACAATTTTTTCGCGTGTTTGTTATTATATAAAATGAATAACTTTTCTTTGCAACAAAATATTTCAAAAAATATATATGAACGAAGAAAAACATTTCTAAAATAAAATTTCCATTTGTTCAGAACCGAATTTTTCAAAGTAGATTTTTCGTAAATGACAAAAGAATATTCTGTGAATAATGAAGATGATGATGATAAGCTCATAGAAGAAATCGTTGAACAGGTGCAAATAACGATCTTCGTCATTTATCCCCCTTTTCTTTAATCTAATATTCAAAACTTATTAAATTAATGAATCATTAATTATTTTTATTGGGAATAATTGGCCATAATGGGATTATTCTTGGTCCTCCTCTTCTTCATTACTATGACGCTCTGCTAATTGAATCACAGATGGAGTTAATTGATGGCTCTTTCTTCTGGTCAGCGTCGCAAGCCTAATGGCTCTTGTGAATGGCTAATCGGCGTCCTTCTCTGTACAATAATGGCCCCGTGCACCATTCTTCGTCTGCCATTATGAGAAGATCATCTGCCCACAATCGCCAAGGCGCCCTATTGGTTCTGTATGCTGACCAAACGACATCCTACAAGGCTGCCTTAAAACGATACTATTTGAATATACGTTATAACCTATATTATTCTAAACTTGAAAATTGTAATTCTACATAATGGTATCTTTTTATATAACGATCTCTTTTAAAATTATGATAATGTTTTAATAGGAAAATATAAAGGCTTACTAATTACAATTCAATATGAAACTAAGAAAAATACCTTTTTTAGGATGAATAGATATTTATATTTTATTCAAATAAGTTTTATTATATAAAAAGAAGTATATAATGGATAAAAAATATTCATTAATCAATATTTCAGCACGCCATCTCTTATCAAGGTAAAAAACAACGCATTTGTATTGTGTATTAGCGCTTGTGTTTAATGGGTAGAATATATTCGATATATACAAACGTTTTCACTTTGTACAATAAAATTCTTTCAAATTATCTGAATTTTTATATTATACGAAATTGATCTATTTCCATGAAATTTGTTCAATATTGGATTTCTACACTCTACTTATGTTTCAGGAATGTTGTCTGATGGCAATAATTAAGACGCCATTTTGATTCTATTGACTATACGTTATTTTAAATGTTTGTTGTTTATTTTATTTTAATTAAAAATATGATCATACTGATTAAAATATGAAGAAGATTGGAGAAGGAATTGATCTTTAAAGGATTTTATTTAACAAGGACTTTACACTCATAGTGAAAGAATATATATACAGTGGTACCTCGACATACGAGCGCCCCAACATACGAGTTTTTCGAGATACGAGCCGACGAGCAAGTGATTTTTTGCTTTTAGTTACGAGCGAAATTCGAGATACGAGTTCGGTTCGGTAGTAACACGCAGTCGCGCCATCACGATAAGTTAGCAGCGTGCTTCCGCTGTGATAAATTGTGTTTTGTGTTCGCGTTTTGTGTTGCGTTTACATTTACAGTTTTAGTTCCTTTATTTTTATAACCATGGATCGGAAGAAAGTTTGTAAAAAGTCAAGTGCTAAGAAAAAGATGATGAGTATTGAAATAAAACATGAAATTTCTACAAGTGAGATAAAGGAGATCTTAGGAATGTGGGAGAGAGTTTCACAGTTCATGGAAAAAAAACACCCAGAAAAAGTTGCAACAGGTCGCGCATCTGACCTTTTTAATGACATTTGCCTAACTCATTTCCGGAACATTCTGAGAGGGAGGAAGAAACAAACCTCCTTGGACATGTTTTTTTCTAAACGGCCTACAGGTGAAAGCGAGAAAAATGTAGCGAAAAAGGCAAAGACCAGTGAGGATATATAATTTATTTCTTTACATTCTCTTTTTTGTTTTTGTGCAATAAATATTTGATATTTATAAATACGTTTTTATTATTTAAAACCACGTAACAAAAATAACTGGGGTGACATTTTGGAGGTTGGAACGGATTAATGGTAGTTCAATTGTTTTGTATGGGGAAATTTGCTTCGAGATACGAGTAATTCAAGATACAGGCAAGGTTGCGGAACGAATTAAACTCGTATGTCGAGGTACCACTGTATATGTTATATATATATAAAAATGATATTTCTGTTGGTTTTTGATTATCTCAAGGATTATGCGATGGTAATGCAGTCGTGGCAAAAATCTTGAAAGTATAATAAAAATAGTTTTTGATTGGAAATTGCTTTAATTGAGCTAAGAAATATACGAAAAGAAATAAAAACATAATTTGATAAAAGTAATGCCTGGCTTAAGGCGTAAAAGAATAAAAATAAATAAACTTATTTACATAATTTACAAACGGTTTGAGCCGGCCATCGAGAAACAACAACAAATGGTTATATAAACAGAAAGCGCGACCTCTGGCGGTCGAATTAACAGGATATTTGAATCTATGACATATATTTAAAATAAAATAACATTTTAAATAATACCTTTATATAACATATATATGTCGTTAGTGTACTGTGCGCTTTCTTCCTTTTAGCGTAGGTAAGTTACCATGACTCTTTGAGCCTAAAGTCCTTGTTGAATAATTACTCCAGAGATCAATTCCTTCTTCTGTCTTCCTTCTTTTTTTAATGAGTAGATCATATTTTAAATTAAAAAATAATAAATAATAATAATATGATCTGCGGTACATTCCCAGGAGTGGTCTGCAAAAATGAGTATTTCACCAGAAATTTATTTAGAACTATCATCTGTTGATTTACTGTCGTTAACCCTTCAAGTGCATTGAAAATTATAAGAAAATTCGTTTTCAAAAATATTATCTAAATGTTTTTATGTTAAAGAATATATCTTTAAAATCGGTAAATACAGCATCTGATATAATGATCAAAATTAAAAATATATATTTTTCATTTCATATACACACTTTGTGTGTTAAAAGTATGAATATATATTAAATTATTTTATTATATGAATTTAAAACCAAGCGACCTCAGTATATTGTTAATATAAAAGCTTATTTTAGCAAAAATATGCTGGTATTATATATTTTCTATATGATTTAGTACAAGTCAATAAATAAAATGTATTATATTTCCTATTTTTACCGATATAATATTTTTAAAATCGACGTGAATATAAATGTTAAATCTGGTTTCCTTTTACATCTTGCTTTTAAAACAAATCTTTCTTTAAAAATGGATAGCGACATATTCCAAGAAAACATTTATTCTGAATTTGATATTTTACTTTCTTTTGCGTATTTCACACTCCCATGAAAGTAGAATTCGTAACAACAGGGATTTTGCCATCTTTCCTATGCAAAATAATAACGCCATTTTAAAATACAAATCTAAAATAAGAAGCCTTCACACATATAAAATTATTTAAAATATATATTTAATTTTTTACCTAAAATACATTGAAAAATTACAATCTTTCTGAAAGGTTAGATAGTTATTAAATATATTATTTCTATTTATGATAAATGAATTTTTCGAATTTTAAAACGTTTAAATTCCAAAATAATAAAAGAAATATTAAATTATATTTCAACTTCTTTTTATAAAAAAATATTTAAAATAATTTTAAATTTAATTATATTTTTTAGAAATTGAAAATTAAAGAAATGGCGCTGAATTGAATTGATAAAAACCAAAAAGATAATTCTCTCTGTAATTTAATAAGCAAATGATGATTTAAGGCCTTCTAATTTAAAGCTATTCTAAAAAGCTTTAAAATATTAGCATAAAATAAAAATATATATTTATATTTGCACTTTAACAAAGAGAATATATTATACATCAATTTAAGAGAGCTTTAATAAATATTAAATAATATATATTTTATTTTTAAAAAACATATATTTTAGGTAGAAAAATAATTTATTAAGAAATAAAAATTAATGCAAATAAAATCCCACAAGCTAAAAGAAGAAATGAAATGTTTTCATATATAAACTTTAGTTTTAAATTCACATTTGCATTTTAAATCTGTACAAATAAGTTGTACAATATCTTTTGAGAACGAGATCTAATAAACTGTTCTAACATATTTAAAAATATATATTTGAAGTATTTATTGGATGATTTCCATTTATTGATTTTGAATTTTATTTTAAATATATTCGTTTGGGAGTTAAATGTTTGTTCAGTTATATCTGCTTACATTCTATTTTTTAACAAAATATCTCTCAAAATACTAATTTTAATTTGAAAATAGAGCAATCCATAAATAAATATTTAATTAAAAAGGCATATATAGCCCACTCTTCTTCACCGCTAGACAACAGACATTAAATAATGTTGTAGATCTATATCAATTTTTAAATAGCAGAGAGAATTATCATAAGTTTAACTATTTTTGTAAATATATTTATGATTATCTTTCTAACCTGAAAGGTTCAGGTTCCTAATATATATTATCGTTTCTCTTTTTGTTTTTGATTACTTTCTTGTGTGATATGTTTATAACTGTTTCTGTTTTAAAAATGTAAATGGACGCAATTATCCCTAGCCGGGATATCGCGTTTTGTTTGTTGAAATAAATAATAATAAATAAAAGGCATATATTAGATAAAAATATCATTTATTTTACAAATATTTCAGTTAGCTAAACGCCAACCTTTTTAAAAGTATTATAACATATTAATGTGTATTAAAGACACACATTAAAATATGTTATAATACCTTGAAAAAGGTTGGCATTCAGCTAACTGAAATATTGGTAAAATAAATGATATTTTCATCCAATATATGCCTTTTTAATTAAACTAATTTTTATTATAAAGCAAGGTATAGAAGCCTGAAAATATTTAATATCCATTTTGTAGTTTTCCCTGTTTTGTTAATTAAAATAGAAATTAAATGTTTAATAAATTCATATATATCTTAATATCATACAAAATTCTTCATATTTACATTGTTGTCTATTATTTAAAATCATATATGACATTTAATTTAATTGAAACAATCAAACGACTTTGCCTCAAACGATTATTAGGAATATTTAAAACAAATATACAATCATTTCAATGCAAATTTTAATGCCTATTTTTCTTACATGTGTGTTGAAGTGTAGAGTAAGTGTTAATAAAATATTTCGAATCATCTAATTGTCTAATTCTACCTAGGGTCACACAATACATCTGTTACCGTATCATTACAGAAGTTACGTAAGAGCTCACAAACTCCCTATATGATGAAGTCAGCACTAACCGCAGTAGCCCCACCGTTACTAATACCTACCCCGATGACCCATGAGCTCCCGACCGCTCCTGCACCCCCTATAGCTCTCACTCCTGAGGGCGATGTGGACATAGAAAAGTTACTCATCCGATTGAAGGATCGAGAATTCCTGCACTCCATATATAACAAGAATAATGTGGTCAGGATGGATATCATACTCGCGGTCTATTACGAAGAAGAAACGGAGCACCTCCTCGGGCTACTAACGCCTGAAGACAAGATTCTTCTCGACAAATTCTTCGACATTATCATTAAACATGTTTCCGAACATGAACTCCCCAAATGGCAGGGATCTGTCTAGATTCAAGGCGGCTTTAAGCTCCTGATCCGGACGTACCCTCGGAGAGGGTTTCGTCGATTGTATATATCTCTCTTCATATTCCTACCATTATTATTACCTTATAACTCCCTTTGAGTGTAAAGATTGACGAGATGTCAATAAAGTTGTTTAATTGTCAAATTGTCACAAACTAGCCGGGCTGGTCTTCATACTTTTTATTTATATTTACAATGGCATTGAAAGTTATAAGGAATATCACTCTCAATCAAATAAACTCCAAAGTATTTGTTAATTCAATCAACAATTATCTAATTGGAATCAAAAATGTTCTTTTTCAAAACGTACTTAATAAAATCAAAAAGTTTCATATATAGAATATATATATTTAAAAAAAATGTGATTTCAAAGAAATTACTAAATTTGAGAATAGAAAACGAGATTTAAAAAATAAATAAATGTTTTAAAGAAAGTAATTCAACGGTTGTTTGAAATAAGGTATCCAATGTTTAGTCTCAATTTTCAAAGTGGTCTCTATTCTTCTCCCTATTTGTTTACTTCATTTATTCTGTTTGACAAAATATCCTGAAATTTAATTCATCAGATATCAATTAACCTTATTTTTATCTAAGGTTTTCACGTATATCTACACATATTTTTAATTATATATTGTATGAATAAATAATATAATAAAGACATAATCCTGATATTGATATTTAATTCTATTGATGAAGTGTGTTTGTTTGTGAAAGGGTACAATTTGGATTATAGATAAGAACAACAAGTTAATAAAACCAAATCCAAATAAATTGATAATGCTAACAACGCTGTTAACGATATATGTCGCACACTATTAATTTATTTGGATTTGGTCTTATTACCTTGTAGTTATATCAATGAAGTTTTGCCCTTTTTAAAACACTCATTATAGCAATCAGAAAATGCTTTTTATAATCATTTAAAATGCTTGATCTTTTTCCTTCCATTTGCAAGTGTTTAGCTATTTTACGTAGTTTGACCTTTTAGAGTACTCTTTTATTGTTTCTTAAAGAAACCTTTGGGGAAGAAACTACTTGGAAGGCTAAAAATACGTACAGGTTGCATCACACTGACGATAACCAACAGCCTTAAACGCGTACAGAGTTGTCTTTATAAATCAAGAAACATTGGGGTAAATTTCTACGTTTTGTTGATAGTTACTCCAATAGATGGAGCTCAGCTATTCTCAATATTATGAGCTCAATTGTCTTAATTATAATGTATAAATTTCATTATTCCAATATTGATTGTGATTAGCTTTTGCTTTTTTTAATCTTCATTTGCGGTGAATCCGTGGTAAATCCATGTATAATAAATTTATTTTCCTTCAATTTACCCAGACAAATCTATTTAGTAGCTTGGTTGTCTTTATATATTTTTTCCTGTATATAAATATCATATTACCATTAAGGTACTATTACTTTTTTTCCTGCGTGTATCTTACATTTCTGCTTGGAGAATCTGTATAAGACTAAAAGGTCTTAATAAAGCTTTTTTGTTGTATATATAGGTTAGAGTATATTTTTATCTAAATGTATTAGGCATCCTTTTCGTAGAAGAAAGTTAAGTACCTGTAAAAGAACGATAAATTTCGCAAGCTTGTCCGAATATGTTTATTAAATATCTCTTATTAAATACTTAACGATCGTTTTTGTTCCATAGTCAAATTACTCTGAATCCTTTTTCAAAATCAAATTTCTCCAAATTTTCTTACTAGTATACGAGTATAGATAAATTCTGAATGTGTTGGATCACATTTGGTAGAGCTTTAATGAATACATTCTACCTTAAGACATTTTACATCCGTCTTTCCAACCGCCCATCAGTAAATATGCATATATACTGGCCAGGATACACCTTTTTATACTTATCCCAAATACATATAGTACTTTAAATTTTACACAAATAAATTTACTGGCAATGCGTTTCTTTTAAATATCATCAAATATTATCTCTACAGACCTTACTGCAATGATATAAGTTATTGAATGAGAGGGTTCACTACTGATGAGCAAAGCCCTCTCATTCAATAACTCATATCATTGCAGTAAGGTCTGTAGAGATAATATTTGATGATATTTAAAAGAAACGCATTGCCAGTAAATTTATTTGTGTAAAATTTCAACGATAGATGGCAATTAAATTTAATTTACTAACATATAGTACTGGCCATTATGGCAAATTATAAAGGTAATACTTCTAGGTATACGTGTTGACCCGAAAACTCGAGAAAAAAAAATTGTGAAAAGTAACCTGACCTTAGATTACTTATTGATTTTCTCAAACTTATACAAGTGCACTATATCTCTACACATGTAGATAGCAGTTCGACTTTTGTATTTAAACTTGTGCAAGAGCCAATTGGTTACTTGTATTTACTGGTAGGGAGTTGAACATTAACACGAAAAAAGAGCCATTGAAGAAAATCTATCGTAAGAAAAATAAAGTTGCCAATGCCGTGGCCCTAGATCTCTTATTGATTTTGTCTAAATTATACAAGTGCAATACATATCTACACTTGTACATATCAGCTTGACTTTTGTATTTAAACTTGTACCTTGTTTACTTGTATTTACTGGTAGGGATTTGAAAATTAGCAAGAAAAAAGAGACATTTAAGAAAATATGTTAGAAAAAAGAATTTACCAATGCCGGAATCGATCTCGGAAAAATCGACCGTTTTTTTAACCAGTTCTCCTCCATCAATCCGGAAACACGTATTATGGGGAAATGACCTCTAATGAAATCCGTGTAATGATCCGGGAAATATCGAAGATATTTTATGTGGGAGAGAGATGAAAGAATCTCAAGCCGCTTCTCCAGAAATTTCCCCAGGGTCTAAAGTGATGGGAATAGAAGTCGGGTAAAAAGGAAAGGCATATGATTGCTCTGCCTTGAGACTGTTTGTCCAAACCTGTGCTTACCTCATTCCTCTGCATAATCTCATTCTTAATTCAGGAGATGTAATTTTTTATCTTCCTCCTTTCCTATTGTATATATATTGTACCAGAATTTTTATTTAATCAATAGCTGAATATTTATTTAATTTTTTAAATTCGATTTACTTATTTTAATATTTAATTAAAAAGTCATATATTGAATCAAAATATCATTTATTTTACTAATATTTCAGTTGGCTGAATGCCAACCTTTTTCAAGGTATTTGTTTGGTTAAAATCATTATTATTATTGTTATTTTATTCTTTATTGTTATTTTGCTTTATTAATTTGTAGATATATTCATTGATTATTAGTTTTTAAGCTTGTTTATTTTTATTAATTCGGTAACAGCGTGTTGTTAATATTTTATTTTTCGTTTTGTGATGTAAGTTAAAATCGTATTTAGTGGTGTGTATGTAAAATTCTAAATTCTTTTGTTTTGTTGTTTGTAGTAAACTATAAACTCTAATTTAAGTCAAGTCTTTGTTTATTCTAAAAGGTCTCCTGGAGAAGAAGAACTCAAACTCAGCGAAAGACTTATAAGATTTAAGTTAATTATATACGCGAACAGTGTTATAACATATTAATGTATCAACAACAAACTCAGCGCCACATAACATCAATAGAATTAAGTTTTAAAAAACTATTTTTGCTTATATTCAATGGGGAGAAAAAATGTTGATATATATGTCGTAAGCCCGGGTAAGCCAACAAGTGAGTTGGAAGCAGTAGGGGTTGAGTGGCAAGGCGTGCAGAGTGGGAAGTCCGCACGGGACAGTAAGGACAAAGTTTGGGATCAAAAGACGCTCTCCTAGTACGTCTCACGTGGTACTAGTACCAGGGGAAATTCGAGGATTAACTGAGGAAAGCTCGGTGTCCTGCATGAAGCCGCGGAGGCAGGGAGGAACTAAAACGGCGGCCACGAGGGCTGCCGTGAGACCTAGCACTGAGCGGCCTGTCCGAAAAATCCACTTTAACCTAACTAACTGTCAACATCCGGACCAACGTCCCTTCTTTGTCCCTCTCTGGATCCCCCGGGTGTTCGGTGGTAAGCTGGTGTCTAGAAAAGACGTCATGCTTTATTACTTACATATCACATTGTTTAAATTACGATATATATATTTACATTATGGACAAAAATAATTTTATAAAATAAGGATGAGAATGTTTTTAATATTAACAATAAAGCTTATTTTTGAATATAGGCAAAACTTAATTCTATTGACGTTTTGTGGCGCTGAGTTTGTTGTTGGCAGACATTAATATGTTTTAATACCTTGAAAAAGGTTGGAGTTCAGCCAACTAAATTTTTGGTAAAATAAATGATATTTTGATCCAATATATATGCCTTTTTAATTAATGATTTATTCATGGATTGCTCTATTTTCAAAACTTATTTCAATGTGAATTTTTTTTTATAAATATCCTTCACTCTATAATATACCAAAAATTCAAAGTTATTTGGGTTCATATCCAGATATAAGAAAATTTTGATTTACTATTATAAAAAATATATATATTTTTTTGATATTTCATAATGGTAAATCCCAATTTTCTATATCTAAATATTCTTCAGTTAAGAATATACAGTTAAACCTGTCTATAGCGCCCCCTCTAAATAACGCCTTCTTCTCTATAGCGCCCGATTTTAAATACGTAGTACGATGCGATTAACATTAGAAGTGACCCCTCTATAGCACCCTATTTTGGTGAGTCCCAAGAGGGGGCGCTATAGACAGGTTTAACTGTATATATTTTTTAATTTAAATATTTTTTAGAAAAAATATTTTTTGATGGAAAAGGTATCTTATGCTTCTATAGATTAAATAATTTTAGATGAAAATATGGTATATTAAATTTTAAATAATTTCTTTACCTCCAATTTTATCGGATTGATCTATTTATTGGCTTGATTGTCTTTATATAATATTTTCTGTATATAAATATAATATTATCATTAAGTTCTATTACTGTTTTTCCTGAATATAACCTATATTTCTGCTAGGAGAATCTGTATAAGACTAAAAGGTCTTAATAAAGCTTTTTATTGTAAAATTTTAAATATTTTGGCTTTATATAAGAATTTGTTATATTACGCCGTTATGACTTTACTATTGATAAATGAAATGGTTATAACAATTTGCCACAATTTATATTTCATGAAAATGAAAATAACTTTAGATAGTGTTACTATTAGAGTTTGAATATTAACTGATAATAAAATTTAGATTAAAAGAACAAATTAATAAAAGAAAGTATAATGAAAGGATTTAAAAGCACGAATGTTTCTTTTATACATAATACAAACTTCTATTGCCCTTACTGCGATGAAAAAATATATTGAGAGGGCTTGGCTCATCAGTGGTGAACTCTCCCAGCGTTTTCGCCAATTTAATCCACCAGACCGCTTCTCAGAGCTCTAATACTGTTTTTAAATACAGAGTATTGTAAATATATTTTATTATTATTATTATCCCTATTACACACACGTGGTACAGGCCATGATAATCATGGTGGGTAGAAGTAGGCGACTGCTTTTACTGTAAGTGCACCACATGTCTACACATGTGAAAAGCAGTTCGACTTTGTACTTACAAATATGCCAAAGTCCCATTTAGTTACTTACACTAGCTGATAAAGTTGGAATTTTGCAAAAATTGGGGGCCATTTTTATTAATAAGAAAAAAGTGCCCAATGCGGGCTTGGATCCTAGTTCGTAGCGGTTGAAAACCAACGGTTTAAACCCCACCTCCACCGACCCCCTAAATATCTTCTTAGACATAGAGAAACAAAGAATAAATAAAGCTATCTATACGGAGACATGGAAAAATTTAGATATTTAGATATTCATCCAATAATTTGTACCATCCAAAAAATAAAGCAATAAATTAACTTATTTGCATAGGCGCCATCTAAATTTCTGGCAGTCGACGTCACAGAATTATTTCTAGAAAATAAAAAGAAATATAATTATATTACGATGCACTAGCGCGCCATCTGATATGAAAATTAGAAACTATTTTAGGCGCGTAAGTTTCTTTTTGAAATTAAACAACTTCTACTGCCCTTAACTGCAATGGTTTAATTGTTTATTTTGTTAATTGTTTAATTTCAAAAAGAATCTTACGCGTCTAAAATAGTTTCTAATTTTCATAAAATATAATCACAAATGATATTTATAACATATATATAAGTTATAAAATAAATAAAGCTTCATGGGTTAAGTTTCTTGTTCAACTTTTATTTTCAAGCTTTCGGACTTGTCAGTCCTTCAATAGAAGCTACTTAGCCCTGGAAGCTTTATTTATTTTATAATATTATAAATCAGGGAAAAGGATTTATTTCTAATCAAGAGTTCAATGATGAATATCACGTCAGAAAATATAGAATATATATGAGTGTATTTTAAAGAATATCTTTCTATATGTTAATAAATAATTCAGTAAAAATGACGTGTAATAATGTGTCAAAAAGTGATAGAAACTATTCAACTCTTTTTTCAGAGTTTCGTTAAACCATCATCATCAAGAGTAAACTCTTTAATCCACAATATCAATAACAAGTAAGGGAGTTCTCTGTAGGGTGAAGTACGGTGTCGTGAGCCCCGAGCCGCTACGGTAACCGTGAACAGGGAACTCTGAAATGTGGCTGACTAACGGGGCAATGGCACCCCCCCCCCCCCTTCCATAGAGCGATATAATCTATTGGACAAGACACCACAACCATCAAGCAAAATGAAAAATACAATCTGATAGATGATATTATCCAGTTGATGGGAAGGTTCAACACTGATCAATCAATCCTTCCACAGCTCATTTTCAATTTCAGTTCACAAATTTCAGAAATTCGTTCTATATAGAAGAGAGATTGAAATAAATACTGAATAATTTTATCTTCAACATACAAATAGGGCATTATTTCACTAAATATTAGTACTGTAGTGATTCCACATGTCAATTTGTTCTCTTTTTAAAGAAAAGAAAATCAGCAAATATGTAAGTATGTATATATTGCATGAGAGAAAAGAAATAATATGTAAATATAAAAGGATATTATCATACACTAAAAAGAAATGCTCCAATGGCCCCCGATTATTGCAAAAGTCCAACCCAACCAGCGAGTGCAAACCACTAAACGTGGCTCTGGCACATTTGTAAGTGCAAAGTCGAACTGCTTTTCACATGTGTAGACATGTGGTCCACTTATAGTAAAAGCAGTCGCCCATTTCTAACCACCATGAAAATAACAATGATACACTATGGCGCGTCATCTGTAGAAATTGTTTAATTATAAAAGAATCATACGCATCTATAATAGTTTAGAATTTTTATAAAAGGATATATACAAGTTGTTAGTTCAAATATCTAGTGATTTCGTGGTTCATGGTGAGAATTTTTAACAAATCAAAGTTTCATATGATTTTTATCCAATTTAAAATTTAGATTATAATCCTTTGCTAGCAATTTTAGATAATAAAGTAAACTTCTAAGAATGAGTATCTTTTTAATTAAACGTTTTTCGAGATTTCAGGATAACACCCTTCTACAGGAAAATCGATACAAAATGAAACTTAACTATGCTATGGCAAGTTATAGGTCTAGGGGTTCGGTGGAAGAATGGTCTAAATCCTTGGTTTTCGACCGCTACAACCCGGGTTCGATTCCCGCATTGGGCACCTTTTTCTAATTAGGAAAAGAAATGCTCCAATGGCCCCCAATTCTTGCAAAAGTCCAACGCCACCAGCGAGTACAAGTAACCAAACTGGGCTCTGGCACATTTGTAAGTGCAAAGTCGAACTGCTTGATCAATTGTTATGCCTTCTACATGCTATAGGACAGAAGTCAAATTACTTTTCACATATGTAGATATGTGGTACACTTACAGTAAAAGCAGTCGCCTACTTCTACCCACTATGATTGTCATGGCCTGCACCACGTGTACTAGGGATAAGCAAAAAAAGGTTATATGTACATTAGAAAATTTGCATAAAATCAACTGTGTTTAAGGTGTTGATGTGTGCTGAAGAGTTGTTGAATTTGTCAAATATTAAAGTTTATCTTTTATGCTACTTGAGATTTGAGGTAACCTATAAGTATATAACACAACAAATACCAAATATAATTTTTCAATAAAAAAAAACCTATCAAATCTAAAATAATTGGTTTAAAAGAGTTAACCGTCATGGCAAGTTATTTCTATATATAAGGATATGAAGAAATAAGACTGATGCATCTGAAGTTATCCGTCATAGAATGCATCATCGAGGAAGGAAGAGAAAGAAAGAAAAATATTAATCTAATAAGAAAAAAGAAGGGACGGACTAAATGGAGATCAATAAGGTTACAAAGGACTAAACAAAAAAGTCCATTTTAGAAAGAGACTGTCTTTTCCTCTTTGCTGATTGGGTAGTCGCTTTGATGGTCTTTGTCTTTTGGAAGCCTTTTGTCTATCTTAATGCATAATCGAATATATATATTGAATATCCCTATGAAAGTCTTAATAACAGATAACCTCAATTATTTTAACAAGATCTCAGACATCAATACATATATCTTTTCTGGGATATTTTCATAAGTAGCTAGAAATAAGCATAAACAGATGGGTACCTTTATATTAGATATATTTTTATCTTTTCATCTAACTAACTTGCATATTAATTCTGTACATATTTAAAATATCTTTCTTTCTTTTCTTTCAAATTTTTTGTTTATGTTTAAAGTGCAAGTGTCCCTAGGGGGACATAGCGCTCTAAGTCGAAATAAAGAATATTAGATGTAATTGTTAAAGTATTTTATGAATTTAAAATGAAAATTAACAGTTTAATTGTTTATTAAAGATTTCGAGCAATTTTGCTTTAATACAAATGAACCTAATTGTTAATTTTTTCATTGTATACGTCTTTATTATTATTTTCTTAATGTTATCTATGGAAAGAGGAATAAATTAAAGGCCTCTAATATACCTTTTAAAAATAATATTTTGATAATGTAATTGATAATTATTATTAATTTACTTTGAAAATTATTATAATTTTGTAAAGAGAAAAGGTTAAATATGATTGTTGTGCTTTATTTGTTTATTTTATAAATTACAGATTTGTTTTCTCATTTATGGGGATAATATTTGAAGGAAATATGATGCTGTAAAGAATATTTCAAATTAATTTAGTTCTATTTTTTAATTAGATCAATGCTTGTGGTCCTTTAAATGGGATAAATTGAAGGATTATTTCATTGAGATTCTAATATTAAAAAACGGAACCAAGTTTATTTATTGGCTTTCAGGGCGTCATACACTTGTCCTCAAAACAAAAAACAACCGAGTTAACAGATAGTCTATATATATAAAATTGAATGTCTGTCTGTCTGTTTGTTTGTCTGTACTCTATAGATTCAAAACCCATACATCCAATCGCCGTGAAATTTTGGGATATTATTAGGTATATCACCGGGAAGGTTTTTGAAAAATAATTTCATGAATATCTTGAATATCCTTAGAGTTATTTGCAGATTTGTAGATTTAACTCGCAAGCAGCGCCCCCATTGTGACGATGATAACAAGTTTTCTTATCACTAAGTTTGTTATCTTAAATATTATTTATCAAAAATAAGATTATCTCAGGATGACACGGCAATGTGACACGGGAAAAAATGTTCACTAGATAAAACTATGATTTTCTATATGATATGAAAAGCCAACAATGAGGAGTGAATGTAATATAAAAAGCCAACAATGAAGAATGAATGTAAGATAAAAAGCCAACAATGAAGAGTGAATGTAAGATAAAAAGCCAACAATGAAGAATGAATGTAAGATAAAAAGCCAACAATGAAGAGTGAATGTAAGATAAAAAGCCAACAATGAATAGTGAATGTAATATAAAAAGCCAACAATGAAGAATGAATGTAAGATAAAAAGCCAACAATGAAGAGTAAATATAATATAAAAAGCCAACAATGAAGAATGAATGTAAGATAAAAAGCCAACAATGAAGATTAAATATAATATAAAAAGCCAACAATGAAGAGTGAATGTAAGATAAAAAGCCAACAATGAAGAGTGAATGTAATATAAAAAGCCAACAATGAAGAATGAATGTAAGATAAAAAGCCAACAATGAAGAGTGAATGTAAGATAAAAAGCCAACAATGAAGAGTAAATGTAATATAAAAAGCCAACAATGAAGAATGAATGTAAGATAAAAAGCCAACAATGAAGAGTAAATATAATATAAAAAGCCAACAATGAAGAGTGAATGTAAGATAAAAAGCCAACAATGAAGAGTAAATGTAATATAAAAAGCCAACAGAGTGAATGTAAGATAAAAAGCCAACAATGAAGAGTGAATGTAATATAAAAAGCCAACAATGAAGAATGAATGTAAATTAAAAAGCCAACAATGAAGAGTAAATCTCTATTATATATATATAAGTCAATTTCTGTCTGTCTGTCTGTTTCGCGATAAACTCAAAAACTACTAAACCAATTGGTACCAAATTTTGCATGTCGCTTTTTATAAACCTGAGGAAAATTTTCGCCTGCATTTTGATTAGTATTTTTGGCTATTTCTTTTTTTCATTTGAAGAACTTTTTTTACGCGGACTAATCCGGAATGGAATGAATACCTAAATATGGCCATTTTTTTAAGCATCGGTGGTTCAGTGGTAGAATGCTCGCCTGCCACGCGGGCGGCCCGGGTTCGATTCCCGGCCGATGCATTTTTTTTTTTACAATTTTTAAAACTCATTTATATTATCTATATCTATATATATAAAATTGAATGTCCGTCTGTCTGTCTGTTTGTCTGTACTCTATAGATTCAAATACCATACATCCAATCGCCGTGAAATTTTGGGATATTATTAGGTATATCACCGGGAAGGTTTTTGAAAAATAATTTCATGAATATCTTGAATATCCTTAGAGTTATTTGTAGATTTAACTCGCAAGCAGCGCCCCCATTGTGACGATGATAACAAGTTTTCTTATCACTAAGTTTGTTATCTTAAATATTATTTATCAAAAGTAAGATTATCTCAGGATGACACGGCAATTTATTTGAGACAAGAATAATGATACAATTCCAAGGCGAAGATACTATTCCTTTAACTTCCAATTACCGAGGGAACCAATTAATATTGATTTTATTCAACTTATCGAGTATTTTTCAAGGGACCGGGGAAAAATGTTCACTAGATAAAACGATGATTTTGTAATGTAGAAAATTAGGAAAGACAAAATTCAGGATGACATGGCACACAGGGACCGGGAAAAAATGTTCACTTTATCGAGAGATTCAAATTTACGAGTTTCAAATTATCAAAATATATCTTTTTTTTTTAAATAAGTTTTTAGAGAATTGTTTTAACAAATGTTCGCTAGACAAACCTTTACTCGGATAAAACCCCGGGCGAAGCCGAGTACGTTTTATAAGTTTATAGAGAATTGTTTTAACAAATGTTCGTTAGACAAACACTCACTCGGGTAAAACCCGGGCGAAGCCGGGCACATCCGCTAGTCTTCAATAAAAAAAAATGGAAAGGGGTTTCTTCCATTTTTCATTATAGATAAATTTTTATGCTGTTTTGAATTTTAATTATTCATTGGTTGTGTGTGTGTTTTTGTAAATCTGAATACTTAACATGTAAAATAATTTTTAAAAAACATCATACCAACAAAAATATAAATAAAGTATATTTTGACAGGAAGAGAGAGATTTGATAAGATTAATATTTAAGACCTTGCAATTTATCCAATAATTCGTAAGCAACCACAATGTCCAAATCTCATTGTTTCTTAAAAGAAAATGCTAACTATTGGATGTTTCTGTATGCAAGTGTTTGGAAATCTAAAAGATAATTGTTGTTTTTATTAGCTATGAATATTTGAATAATAAAACTGAATTTTCAAAATGAAAAACCTCTCAAACTATTCTAAAAAGCATCGTATCAGATAGGAAGTATCTCTTTCAGAACCATAAAGAGGTCTTGAGAAAGCTAAATGGTCATAACCTCCAAAAACTGAGGTGTGAAGACTGGAGCCACCACCTCATAACAAATATCTATAAAAATTTTCAAACATCGAATATAAGATAAAATCAAATTAATGTTATCCAAAATTATCTGAAATATCCTTCTGATTGTTTCAAATCATAATTTTTTATTTTACAAAATTTATTTTGTCCATAATATAAATATATATATCAAATTTTTTCTCCCCATTTATTATAACAAATATTTTAAAACCTTAATTCTGTTGACGTTATGTGGTGCTGAGTTTGTTGTTGATACACATTAACACCTTGATAAAGGTTGACGTTCAGCCAACTGAAATATTGGTAAAATAAATGATATTTTGATCCAATATATACCTTTTTAATTAAATATTTTTTTATTTAAAACATTTGAATATATTGCAGCGAAGTATTTATTTTTTTATTAACAGAGTTTCATTTTTTATGCTTATATTTTGCTACTCTGTAAACTTCCCTCATTTGTTTATATTTTTGTTTACTTTTGATAGTTTGTTCTTGCTTTGAATAATTTGCTTTGTCATCCTGAACTTTGTCTTTCCTAATTTTCCACGTGGTAATATTTATAAATTCAATTGCCATATAACGATCTAATTTGTAACAAATAAATTTACTGGTGATGTATTTCTTTTCAATTATATCATCAAATATTATCTCTAAAGACCTTACTGCAATGATATAAGTTATTGACAAGTCCTTTCATTCAATAACTTATATCATTGCAGTAAGGTCTTTAGAGATAAAATATTTGAGGATATTATTGAAAAGAAACAAATTACCAGTAAATTTATTTGTTACATATTTAAATAATCAAAGAAAAACAGGGTAACGTGGTAAGATTCTTTTAATAGAACAAGACGAGCTTTCAGGCAGCAACTGCCCTTCTTCAGGTCTAATACAAGTGTAGACAAAGAAGTGCCATTGAAGGCATGGTAATTAAAAGTTGCATAAAACAGTTAAATTCACAATTTTACAAATGAATTAAAAACATATTTATGTATAAAAGAAACATTCCAGCTTTGTTGCTTCCATTTCCCAAATATAGATGGCTCATTATATCCTTATAATTTGTTTGTCCAAATATCTGTGTTTTACAGATTTATCTATTTATATATTTATTTATTATGATGCATTAGCGCGCCATCTGTTATCAAAATTTGAAACTATTATAGACGCGTATGATTTTCACTCCACAAAATTCCAAAATAATAAAACATTCCACAATATTAATTTTTAAAAAACAAAGGTTTTCAAAATATATACAAGAGTTTACAAAACTTATATCCATATAAATGATATTATAGACGCGTAAGGGCAGTAGAAATTGTTTTATTTCAAAAAAATTCATACACGTCTATAATTACTTATTTATTTCGACTTAGAGCGGTATGTCCCACTAGAAACACTTGCACTTTAAAGATAAACATAGAAAGAAAAGAAAGATCATTTGAAATATGTACAAGAATTAGTATGCAATATAGTTAGATGAAACGAGAGAAAATATCAACACAATTTATATATGTACAAAGAGTGCAAATTTAGTTAAATGAAATCAATTGTAAAGTAGTGTATTCGAGAAATACAATTTAGTTTGAAGAAAGTTTTAAGGAATATTTTAAAATGAAAATATACAAGATATTAGAGAATTATTCACAATACAAAACTATGGTGGATAGAGTTAATGTCTCTAAAATATAATTATATTTTATACTAGACGGGTGACAAGGGGCTTCTTCGCCCCGGGATTGACCCGTGTGCATATCTACCCGAGTGATATATATTTAGATAAGATTTTTTATAATTGTTTGTTATTAGCATTATATCTATTTGTTTGCATCAGCATAATTTAATCTAATCTTTGATAGAGGGCGCTGTTCGTGAGCTAAGTAGAATAATTTGAATATATAGTTTTAATAATTGATTTATATATTTTTTAAAATAGCCTATCGTCTTCCCCGTATTTTTTACCTATTTATGGAAATTTTGGTTCGAATTAGTGAACTACTGCGAATTTGTATACCGGACATACAAACAAACAAACATACAAACATTGATTTATATATATATATAAATCCTTAAATTTCTATAAAACACAAAAATATTACTATAGAATTTTTAAAAAATATTCCTCTATGAATATTTTTGTTGCTCTTTGACCAGAACAATTTGATCATAGATAAAGATGTAAATATTACTTTTGTTTTTATTTTTCACGTTAAAAATAATATTTTTAAGAATTTTAATATTATTTCTTAAAATATTTTAACGTCATATAGTTGTTCATCTACTGGTTGTCACAAATGTCAATATTAAGTAATTAAGATTTAATAATTAAGAAAAAAAATTCACGCTTTAAAATTCGGGCTGGCTCTGTAATGAGATCAAAAATTTTAATATGGCGTTATAATTGGTGATAAATTGTCACTGGGAGTGTTGACAAAAACTGGTCCTTTAATTTATTAGATATATATTTAATTAGGCCTAAAAAAGCTGGTCACCCTGTTTAAAATTCTTCTGATGGATGTTTTTAATTTCCATCTTAAATTAATTCACGTGATTTTTAGTTTGAGCGGGAAAAAAAAAACCTAAAGTTTTTGACATCAAATGTTGGAGAGTTTTGATGATAAAATGATAAATGTATATCTAAAATATAGGTATAATATGGATATAAGTTTTGTAAACTCTTGTATATATTTTAGAAATTGTTGTTTTTTTTTAATTAATATTGTGAAATGATTTATTATTTTGGAATTTTGTGGAGTGAGATTAACATTGGTGAATAAATTTAGATTTTTGAAAAATTTATCAAGAATGGAAATATTAATGAAATACTTGAATAGATTGTTTTGTGAATATCTAATGATTTCATGATAAAAATATAGTCCATTTTTGAGATAAACTTGTGTTAATAATTATAAAAATGAGGGTATATATCTTTCTATAATAATTTATCAAAAAGATGAAAATACCTATTCCAATTATGAGAAAGATTAGTAATATTTTTACTAAAAATTATATAAAATATTTCACTACGCTAAAAATAAAGTGTATTACATTTTCTTAAATTCAAAATGGCAAGTTTTCGAATATTATGAACTTTTATACGGTTCTATTTGGATAAATTTGCAATAAATATAAACATATAAGTTTTATAACTCAAGATAATACCTTCAAGTGTAGAATTTCGCTTTTTAATTCTTGTATATATTTATGTTTTCTTTCAAATTTTATTTAAATAGGAACATAGAAGAATTTTTAATACTCGAAAGCATGCAATATTGATTTGTATTATGTAATTAAAAAATTATTCAAGTGAAGTAAAATATTTCATATATAATATCTACAATTTATCAAGATAGGTTTTGTAACTTAGTTGTTGATTTACCTATTGTTGCCTTAGGTTGCGGTTTGGCAGGACTCTTCAGCCTTGATTCTCTCCTGTTCCGTGTCTTGTATCTTACCAGAGCTGGTTTCAACCATCCTACAAATTTATATAAGGTAATAATAAGGTAACTCTACTTTAAGTAGCCTCCAGAATAATTTATTTATTTCTCACATCAAAGAGAGCAGTGAAGTCACACAGTGTACCAAAATACAAATGGTGATTTTATAGTACATAATCTGTTTATAATATATATTGTTTTTGAAAATAGAGCAATCCATAAATACATATTTAATTAAAAAGGCATATATTGGATCAAAATATCATTTATTTTACCAATATTTCAGTTGGCTGAATGCCAACCTTTATCAAGGTGTTATAACATATTTAATGTGTGTCAACAACAAACTCAGCGCCACATAATTTAATTCTGTTGACGTTATGTGGCGCTGAGTTTGTTGTTGACATACATTAAATATGTTATAACACCTTGATAAAGGTTGGCGTTCAGCCAACTGAAATATTAGTAAAATAAATTATATTTTGATCCAATATATGCCTTTTTAAGTAATTATATATTCTGTATAATATAAAATATCAATTCAAATTTAGAATATATGAAAAATAATATTACAGTGTGAAATAAAATAGGTGCATTAGTTATGATGCAACAATATGTATGGTTAGAAAATATTCTATATACAGTTACTTTGCTTTTTTTTAATGGCGCCCTCCTATTGGTCGGCTACGATCACGCCACCTTTGCCCCCCCCCTCCCACTCGCCTTTTCGTTTTTAACCATTGTGTTGGAGCGGGTCGCTCCTTAAATAAATGCATATATTAGTTAATAACCAAATGGAATCCTCTCTTTCTTTTTCCCAGTAAGAGACGCCTACGGAAGCCAACAGTACATAGACAGATAAAGCACATAGGCTATAGTTATTAACTAACAGATGCATTTATATAAGGCGCCAATTTATAATTGTAACAAATAGTATTTGAATCAAAACATTCAATCGGGTAAAACACGGGCGTTGCCCGGGTCATTCGGCTAGTGTATATACACTAGTATACACTTGTATAATACAAGGATAATCTACATATTCACAATAGAAACAGAAATACAAGTCGAGAATAAGAACTTTTCTTATAAGAGGACGTTGATACAAGCTTTCAGGCAAGACGCCCTTTGTACCCGTAGAAGGATTTTTTCCCGAAAACTTGTACAATCATTCTCTTTTATAGAAAAGTTATTCTCACCGTGTTAAGATTTCTGTTATTTACATATATATGTCATAATATATTCTCTTCCAGGAATAATAAAGTAAACCTACAGTCAACGAGAGAGAGACGTCGATAGAACGCAGCTAAAGTACGGTCATCTGGGCCACTGGCCACATTCCAAGGGGCGACCGCAGGGCCTTTCTTGGAACCTCAGGTCTATTTTTGGGAGTTGGGGGGTGGTGGCGACAACAAACGGTCGTTCAGCGGCCATCTCCTCGCGCTACCTCTCTCTCGCTTGTTGCCTGAAATTCCTCTACCTATTTGTGGCGTGATTATTTCCCTTTCCCCACCACATTATTATCACTATATTGCCACATATATATATATATATTTTTGTATAATTTGCATATTTGACCATTGTTGTCAGATCACGTATGACTGAGAATTGTATAAATAGAGCGAATGAGTTGTATATAGTGTGAGAGAGAAAAATAAAGGCTGTCTGCTGCTAGCTCGCTTCGTAGTTTCTTCCTAGGTTACACCACACCGACTTATGTTTCTTCTCTAATATGAATATTTATTCATTATAAAATATCAAAAAAAAAACAATAAGTTTTTTTAATAAATAAACTTATATCGCAAGGTTTTTTGATGTTTTATAATTGTAAATCGCAATTTTTCTATATGTTGTTTCTTATCCCCTTGTGTAAAGATTACACGAATTCCATGAATTCATGATCTCATGGAATGGGATGTAGGGGTGCAGCTTTCGTTGATCATGACACCATGATCCAGGCACACTTTGGTGAAAGTCTGATTATAATTTTTCTATACCTGAATATTTATTTATACAGTTCCGATTTATAATAGATATCAATCATCTGTGCTTAATTATATAAATTACACACACACAAAGCCTTTATTAAGGCTTCATTGGTCTTACATAGATTCTCCAGAGTGTAGACAATAATGATCAGGATGAGTGGGGTTTTATATGTACAATATTACGTGAAATGCAGTAAAAAGCATGGTCTAACAAAAGAAGAAAAAGGTTTTAAAGATTAATTATCATTATTATAATGGAAAGACCAATTTATCAGATCCGCTTTTTATCTAAATCAAATACACCTATCCCCCGATTTACACGGTAGATACGTTCCTGAGAAAAACGTGTAAATCGGGGGATAGGTGTACACAGAAATAAAAATAAAATACATTGACAGGTTAAAATATGTAGTCAGCACATAAGCTCGGGAATCCTCGTGAGATGTGTACACAGCACATGTGTTCAATCACAGTAGCATTTAGTATAGTGCGATAAAAACAACAAAAAAAAACTTATTTGGAAAACCGTGTAAAAGCGAAAACGTGTAAAACAAGTACCGTGTAAATCAAGGGGATAGGTGTATTTATCTGTGAATAAGTTTCTTTATCTGTTTTTTATTACATGAACTCAATATTTCAAGATTGTCAGTCCTTGGACGGGAATAACACATTAACTAAATAAATCCCGAAATGTAAAATATTTAATCATTGTGTTACTCCTGTTAAAGGGCTTATAAGCTCGAAATATTGAGTTGTTTAATAAAAACTAATAAATTTATCCCCGAATTGATCTTAAATTTTCAACTACATTGTATAACAAAAGTTTCGACGCACCAAGAAGGAGTTGTCAGATTAGGACAAATATTGGTATATGTTAAGAGCATGTATAGGGGAAAAAATGATTAAAATTTCAGAACAATTAATTGTTTTATAACGAATCAAAAGTTTTGACGAAGGAGTATCTTTTATAATTATATTTGTGCAAGCTTTCGAACTTTGCAGTTCTTCGATAGTATGGGGTAGTATTTTTGTACTATCCATGCCTGTCGAAGAACTGCAAAGTTCGAAAGCTTGCACAAATATAATTATAAAAGATACTCCTTCGTCAAAACTTTTGATTCGTTATACACTTATTCCAATTGTACGGAGTTTACCTGTAGAAATTAATAGTTTTATTTCAAAGTTTGATCGTCACACAAATTGAGAATGTCAATATGCCGTATAGATGGCGTTCTGCTATCTAAAATTCTCATTTGAACGATCAGGATATGCCTTTTCTTATTATATATATATATAATTTTTTTCTAAAATATTTGAAATTTTAAATACCTCTAAAAAAACATATTATGGGGAATATAGATATAAAATTGATAATGTAAAGCATTTATTATATTTTTCTAAGGAATTGAAACTCGGAAATTCAATTTTTTCTTCTGATGATATTGGTTTTTTTTTTGCATAGCCCTAGTACACGTGGTACAGGCCATGATAATCATGGTGGATAGAAGTAGGCGACTGTTTTAATTGTAAGTGCACCACATGTCTACACATGTGAAAAGCAGTTCGACCCTGCACTTACAAATGTGCCGGAGCTCCGTTTGGTTACTTGCGCTCTGGTGGAGTTGGACTTTTGAAAGAATCGGGGCCCATTGGAGTATTTTTTTAATCAGAAAAAAAGTGCTTAATGCGGGAATCGAACCCGGGTCGTAGCGGTCGAAAACCCCAACGGTTTAGACCATCCTTCCACTGACCCCCATATGATGATATTGTAGTTATAGGATACAAAGAATTCTAAAAGTAATTCAATTCTAAAATTCTAAAAGTAATTCAATAACACACTCACACATTCGATATATATATATATATATGAAGAGACAAGGGTCGCCTTTCCCGTCAAAATAGACGTCTAAAACACGACGCCATCTATTGACCGTCGTCGCAACTAGCGGCCTCGGGTCGGTGAAAAAGCCATCTTTCAAGCTTCATCTTTATTCTCTATTTTTACGCAATAAAAAGTTATAAATAAAAATAAATGTTCGCATTAATATTAGATATTTCCAAATAATTTGAACACTAATAATTATAACGGTTTTTTTGGGGGTTCGTTTTTTAAAGTAAGAGTTCCAGGACAGTAAAACTAGAAGAGATAAAAAAAAAAGAAAATAGAATGATATAATATTTCAAAAGTCCTTTAAAATTTAATATGTTGGCTTTAGATCAGCTATCTAAAACTGAAGGAGGGATAAAGTCTTCAAGATAAAACCTATTAGAAAAACTCCAACAAGTTCAAACTAGTTTTTAAAGAAAATTGAAAGAGGGATATTTTATGACACAAAAAAACTTTTTTAATATATTTGTCTTTCGATGGCAAAAAAAATTGCCCACACATTTCATTGCCCTTCCATCACCTTCCAATATATAGAAGTTTTAGATAATAAAGCAATTTCGATATAAAATGTTTTCTCTTGAGACAGCTTTGGTGTAATTTATTGGACAATTTGTCGCCCTTTTGTTTCTTCTCCTCCTCTTAACCATTTGTAAAAGTTAGAGTTAAATAAAGTGATCTTAATTATAGATATCTGAGGCAATAAGAGATAAATATGATAGAGTGTGAAGAATTGAGTTAAAATGATTGTGTACACTATAGTTATAACCTATTTTAGGGAGAAAATTATTGATGAAATATCGATTTAACATTTATCATATTATTATGTTAATTGTAGATGTATTGTCACACATTCATTTCTTTTATACAAGGTTCTCTATTCTTGTTTTTCTCTCACTCTCCTTCTCCTTGTTAATATCATATGACTATACGATCTACAATTATTGTAAATATGTATAGACAATTGTAAAGGCATACATGTATGACAGCGCAAGTGTCCTTAGGGGGACATAGCACTTTAAATTGAAATAAATAAATAAATTTATCATATTGTATATTGTGTAAATATGTAGAGACAATTGTAAAGGCATACATGTATGACAGCGCAAGTGTCCTTAGGGGGACATAGCACTTTAAATTGAAATAAATAAATAAATTTATCATATTTTTAAATCATACAAAAGTAAAATGAATCAATAGAAAACATAACTTCATCTGTAGGAATAGTTTATAAATAATTATCGCTAATTATTTTATTCTGATTATTGTAACTATTGTTCCTGTATATACCCTCTTCTACACGGAGAAGTTGTATAAGACCAAAGGGTCATAACAGGGACTTTTGTTGTTGTTATTATTGTTATTCTTGCACGTACCCTACATTTCTGTGCTTGAAGAATCCGTATAAGACTAAAATGTCTTAATAAAGCGTTTTGTTGTTGTTTTATTTATTTAGGACAGATTTCCATTTAATATAGACTAATTGAGAAGTTACTTTAGAACATAACTCATTGTAAATAGCTCAACTTGATCAACTTTCTCTCTCCACGATACTAATTATTACAGATAACTTCATTAAATCAACTTCCATCATTGCTTAGCATACTGTAAATAACTACCTTGCGATTTCTTCTATCTGCGTATGTTGTTGCTTATTTGTTTAATTGATATGTTTATTCAATGCTCTTTTTCTTAATTGTTTATTTTATTTCTGATAATTCTGTTACCTACTCTACTACAATATGAATTATTGTAAATAGTTTCACGCGCAATTATCCAGATCGGATATAGCGTGTCTTGTTTGCAACTGGTAATAAATAATTCGGTAAACTTTAGAAAAGTTTATAATCGATTATCTATGCCTGCCCAATTATTTTCATCATTTATTTAAAGCATCAACTAAATCGTCAACTTACAGAAAGAGAAGAAAAAATAGATTTCTATATGATAGACAAAGCCAAGAAAGCAACGAAATCTGCTATTAATAAATAATCCTTAATACAATCTTTTATGGCGAAAGAAAGGTTGAAGTAATAGTTTACCATATAATCTTATAGATGGATCATTACCATCATCATTATAGGTTGTCTTTAAGATCTTTTAGAGGGACCTATAATCTCCTATCATTTTGGTGTAAACATCCTTTTAAACTTCCAAAGATTATGATATCATTTAGGAACAACTCTCAGTGAATATTTAGGTGACCAACATTGTAATCGATATTAAGGATGAGGTGTAGGGGGGGTGGATTTATAGAGGTGGGGTTGAAAGGGCGTTGCTCATCGCAGAAATCCATGATGTCGGCGTGACTCGGAGCCATCACTCGTGGTGCACGAGCGTGGATTACTTGAACCCCCTTCCCAAACTTATTTATTAATATCGCCACATAATGATGTCCTAACACTATTTAGGAAACCTAAATAGATTCCTGATGGCCATCGTATAGAAGATATAGCGTGCTAGGCCTTGTTTATAACGATGGTCGCCTGGTCAAAACTAATTATTAGTCATTTTTCATAGAGGGATTATTTATCGGTATGATTTTTTTTTTGTTTTGCGCGAGATTAGTTGATCATCCTTTTTTTTTTTGGAATATATTAAGTTATTAGAAAATTATTAATAGTAATTATATTGTATTTTTTTAAATACGGTAATATTTATAATGAGCTACCCCCAGTTAGTAACATGTCTTTGTTCTTTTTCGGTAGTCATCTAGTCAAAATTAATTATTATTTATTCATAGATAGAGATTATTCACCGTAATTAATTTGTTTATTCTTAATATCGTCTCTTTTATTTATAATAAGCCTTTCGCTATATAAAAAGAGTAATAAAGTATATTGTAATGCATCATAAATAAATCAATTCTATATATTGTAATGCAGTAAAATATATATGTACGCCTTTTTTGATAGCATGTTCAAAGCGATGTAAATTGGTGAATTCGACCGATTTCATAATCCCTACGGTAGGGTATAAAATCGAAAGAGCCCCTGTACTGATGAATGACATATCCCAAAACCATGGTATACAGGTTGGATTTTGTATGAATTTACCTAAACTGGTAATAATAATGAATCGTCAACTTACAGAAAGATAAGAACGAATAGATTTATATATGATAAACAAAGCAAAGAAGGCAACGAAATCTGCTATTAATAAATAATCCTTAATACAATCTCTAATGGCGAAAGAAAAGTTGAAGTAATAGTTTACCTTATAATCTTACAGATGGGTCATTACAATCACTTCGTCAAAATTAATTATTGATTATTTTTCATAGAGATTTAGTAATCGATAAGAGAATTTTGGCCTTAAAATAATCTGATGATTTTTTACTTATATATTGTAATATAGAAAAACTTTTGTGAAAATTAAATAAGAATAATATTAATATATTAATTAGGACTCTCTTTTTACTGAATATATATTGATTGAAGGACGCATTGAAACTTTGTTCAAGAGAGTACTTCCTCGTACTATATTTGTAAACCAACTAAAAGTAGAAACCATAGCAATTGTATTACGTTTAGTACCAAACACAGGCTATTTATTTATCGGGATATATGCAATACATCTTTAAAACTGCCTTTGAAAGGTTGTTATGTATGTGTTCCTTTTAAATATAAAGTAAAAACATGCCTTTTTTGGAGTTTCCATTTGGTTTCAAGCATAGATGCATTCACAAGTGTAAAAGCCCTGATAAGGTACCTACGGTCGTGCATTCCAAATTTCCAGCATCATTGATGGTTCTTGGTGTTGTTAGTAGTGAAGGTGATGTGATGTCTCCACATTATTTTACTCCAGGTGCCAGAGTCAATGCTGTTTCTTACACCGAGGTGTAAGCCACGGTTGTCAAGCCTTGAATCGCTATTTCAACAAGACTCAGCACCATCTCATACAGCCAGAGCAAGCCAAAAATGGATGGCTAGAGAATCTTCACGACCATGTCACACCTAATGTTTGGCCACCCCAGCTCACCAGATGTCAATCCGCTGGACTATTACGTGTGGGGTGTATTTTAGAGGGACTCCAATAGCCATTCCCACAACGCTGTTGCAGCTCTCAGAGCTTCTAGAGTAGATGAAATGGCAAACATTCCCAATACCCATCTCATTACTGCTTGCATTCGGTTTCTTCAGCGTATAGAAGTTGTTATTGCTGATGGCGGGTTTATTGAATGATATCGTCCTTTATGTATGTGTTCATCTATATAAAGTTTAATTTGTAATAAATGCTATTTTTTCTATTATAAATATGTTTTATTATTAGAAACCCTAGCTGAGTGACCAGGGCAACGCCCCGGTTTATCCGAAGGGCCTGGGAAAACAAATTAAGAGTATTATAAAATGAATAAAGCTTCCAAGGCTATAAGTTTCTTGTACAACCTTTTATTTTCAATCTTTCGGACTTGTCAGTCTTTCAAAAGGATTATCACATTAACAAATTGATAATAAATACTATATTTATATACACATTATTATTTACATATTTCAAATACTTATGATATATTGAGAGAAAAAATAATATAATAAATGCTATTTTATCTTTGTCTATTAATTTTTCCCATGGACATCATTTTATTCTCAAAGACCTGCCGCATTCTGTACTCTTATAACATAAAGTTGCGAGAGAATGGTATTGATGCACCTAAAGAGAAGACCCTCTCTTTTTAAACATGCACCAGAATTATGCATTGTCACCCTAGTAAAATCACTTCACTAGTAATGATGAAGAAGGAGTCACAACATCAGTTTAGGTAAATTCATACAAAATCCAACCTGTATACCATGGGTTTGGGATATGACCCTCATCAGTACAGGAGGAGCTTCGATTTCATAACATTCTACGAGAGGATGATATGGAATCGGTCGACTTTACATCAAAAGGTTTTTTTACTAAAGCCATGAATACGTGCATCGTACTAATGCGTAATTAAAGAGAGAGGTACCTCATTTTAGGTATCTATACCTTTATATACTTATAAGTACACCTATCATTTTAAAATGCATTAAGGCAATGCAGTTTTTCTTATTACTCCTGTACAGAACATAAAGGCGGTGAAAAAAAAAGAGTTTTGCTACAGCACTAGCTTTGAAAAATTCATACAAAAAGCCAAACACCCGTATACCATGGTTTCAGACGATGGCCCTCGTCAATAAAGGAATGATAAACAAAGTACATTGTTCTATTGCATTCAAAAAGAGTAGCGTCTTTTTTATATCATGATTAGTGTCTTTCACAATTTTACATCATATACCTTTATAGCAAATGAGATGGCAGATATTGAATTTAAATTAAAAAATTAATGTATAAATATTGCCACGTGGAAAATTAGGGAAAATCAACTTCGGGATGAGACAACAATTTATTTCAGGCAAGAACAAACTATGAATGATAAACAAAAGATAAGTAAAAGAGGGAAGTTTACTGAGTATAGCAAAATATAAACATAAAAACAATACTCTGCTAATAAAATAATAAATACTTTGTTACAATATATTATGAGACAAAATAACGTGCCATCTATATATAATAGAAGAAAGCATTAAAGCATGCGAGAATGCTTCTCTTATACTTAAAGTATAATCAGAATCGTCCAATACAGTATTAGAGCTCTAAAGAAGCGGTCTGGTAGATTAAATTGGTGAAACCGCTGGGAGGGTTCACCACTGATGAGACAAACCTCCCAATATTTTTTCATCGCAGTAAGAACAGTAGAAATTTGTTCAATTTGTAAAATAGAAACATTTGTGCTTTAATATTTTTTCTAATATATGAATATAGATATAGGTCAATATTAAGATATTATATGTGTTATATGAAAATATCATTTTTTTTCAAATTATATTTCATAGATTAAACTATTCTGTAAAATTGACCGCCAGGTGTCGTAGCTTTCCCTAATATAAATCCATTGTTGTTGTTTCCCGTTGTCCGGCTCAAACCTTTTGTAAATATGTAAATAAGTCTTTTGTTTTCTTTATCTTACTCGCCTTAAGTCAGGCAGTACTCTTCTTAAATTGTGTATTCTTCATTAGTACAATTAAAGCAAATTGTGAATCAAATTTATTTTATTAATATTCTGCTCCACGACTGCCTACCAATATCACATACTTATGAATTCCAAGATCAAGCAAATGACCAATAATCCCTCTACAAGCAAATAAAAGCTTATCTCAATAATATTCAAAAAACAGCAGAATTTCTTTTTAATAATATTTAAACCCATTTTTGTGTGTGTATCAGATTTGTAGTTAGGTTTAATATATATTTTTGCTTGAATCGCTTTTTGCCCATGCGGTCTATGTATGGACCATATCCAGGCTTTCAAAATGTATATCTTTATAATACTAAAATTATAACAGATCCAGGCAGTAATATGTGCATCACTCCTCTACAGTAAATATTCATCAATTAGGAAGTTAATTAAATGATAATTTCCAACCAAACGACTGGAGAGATGCAGGCAGGGGACAATTAGCAAGGCCTCCATTAGCGAGAGCTAACAAAAAGTCAGCAATAAATCTGACGACGCTGAAGAAAGGCTGTGAGCGATTCTTTCTTTCTTTATGCAAATTTCTGTGCCGCTTTAATTACCTTAAAATGTTTGTTCTTCACTCAAGCTCGTATTCTGCTCTACTAGGCAACAAGGCCTGAAAATTATGAATTCAGCTTCTTTTTCTAAAACTCTTTGCATTTGCATTGATTCACTTTGAAATGATGGAGAGATTTTGAATAATAATATTTTCCGGTAAAACTTCCTTTTTGTTTTTGCACTCTGGGAACGAGCTGCCTGAAGTACAGGAGCTCTATCTATGCTTCCTTTCTTCCTGTGGTGAATCTATATAAGACCGGTGGTCTTAATAAAGGTGTGTATGTGTAACGCTTCACGATTTTGCGTGTCATCCTTGCGCAGGGGCCATGCTAACCTTCTCTGTATCGTCCCAGGTTTAGTATATGTACCGCCGAACAAGGTGTGTATGTGTATGTGGTTTTATTAAAACCAAAAGAAACATATTTTGAACACTCACATGAGCCTTTTAGATGGCCGAGTGCTATCTAGTTGAATATATATCAACTTAACGTTGATTTAAGCTTGTTCCATAATATTTATCCAACCCAACTTCTTGATAAATCAAGAAAAGCCAACTATGGACTCTTTTCAGGCTGTTGGCCCTCGTCAGCGTGGTGCAAACTGTATCTCAACGACCAAATATTTGTTCAAATAGGCTTCTTGAGAAGCCTCTATTCTATTTTATTTTTCATTTTCCACATATATTTATAGGTAATTATACTGCCCTAATAGCTTATGTCCCTGGTTCTCTTCAATACCAAAGCCAAGATTCCACCTTTCATTGTCACGTACTCTATTTTCACGATAAAACTAACACAATGGCAACCATGAAGCATTTACAATATATATTTTAATTGTTTTGACTTCTTATTTGAATAATCGGAAAGAGACCGGCAGATAAACAAAAGAGAACGCATCTGGGAGAAACGGATGAGTTGCATACTTGTAAATGTAATATCAATGTCTGAGATTTAGCTTTAAAATGATATACAGTAGAACCTCCCTGTAAAGGACACCTAATTGCAGAGCCAAAGATTCCTTCAGGGAGAGGTGTCCTCTTATCGGAAAGTTGCACAATAGTAAAAATGTTATTTTGCAAATGAAAACTGTCCTTTATAGAGAGGTGTCCTCTCATGGAGGTTCTACTGTATTGTAATAATGGAATCCATGGAATATATTTATAATGCTTTCATAATTTTAAATAAGACAAACACTTAGTATTGCCTTAATAATATACCCTATGCGTATTATAAAACATTAACACTTTTGCTCTTCATCTAGGGATACGCTGATAGCTAATTCAGTGACATAGAACTATATTCTTATCAAATGCCAACTTATGGATAACATACGCATATGATACCATATGCATAACTTATGTAATATACTCTATTGAATATTAGAAAACATAAACACTTGTGTTGTCCATTTAAGGATGCGCTAATAACTTATGTAGTGACCTATAATATATTCTTATAAAATTCCGACCTACCTTTAATAATAATATTTATATCCAATAGTAGGAAAGGGTTAGAAAGGTAACAAAATAATAACCAGGGGAATATAAAACATCCTTTTATCCTCACCAATATCAACAAACACGCCTAATATATTCAAGAATTGAAGTCGCTAAACACAAAATTCCCTTTTTCAAATAAAATACAAGTAGCTCGTAAGCTTCTCTCCTACTGACCTTACTGCGATGAAAAATATTGGGAGGACCTTATTCATCAGTAATGAAATCTTTCAGAAGTTTCACCAATTTAATCAACTATACTGCTTTTTCAGATTCTACTATTGTATATATGATTCTGCTTATATATATCAGACACTATAGGGAGAATCTTGGTCATGATATTTAAGAAAACTATGGACATACATTTTGAGAACATGCGCTTTTTAGAGATTATTGTATTGGACGATTCTGCGTTTACACTAATGGACAAAACCATAAGAAATTAGAATGTCATCCTCTGTTTGTTTTATGGAGACAGAAGCAATTTTGTTCACACTAGGTTATATCTTGTGTTTTTAATAATTGTGACAGTGTATCAAATATCTTTAAGAGTTAATGAATCCCGATATACATGTTAAAAGGTTCAACTTCCTTAAATTTTGCTCATGAGGGTATATTCGACACAGGAGAAACCGCTGGGATGGTTTGTACGGATGAGCCAGGCCCTGTCAATATTTCCCAACGCAGCAAAAGAAAATCGTACCTAATAGTTTTCTTTCGTATATATAAATGGTGTTATTGTTATATGTTTAATTAAGTCTCTCTCTCTCTCATATATTACCTGCATCCACTGTTCAGAAGAGCCACAGACAGCTGATCATCTTCTCTTCAGCTGTCCAGCATTCCTGAGACATAGTATACAAACATCTATCCTGCTTGGACTGACCCACCTCAATCTTACATCTATGGCCAGCCTCCCAGACTCTACCTCAGCATGAAACTTCCTGGTTAACTGGTTCAACTTAGCAATCAAAACAGGACGCGAGTAAAAGCGCTCAACACTAGTCCATACTGATGAGCTTGATTTCTCGGGTAGTTGGCGCTCTGCGCTCCAGGCACCTGGGTTATAAATATCTCTCTCATATATTATAGAATATATTAATATGTTAACAAACGCGGAAACTCCGCCATTGCCGGTCCCAAGCTCGGATGAAAAAGGAGGAGGGGGAGCAGTATCAAGCTCGCTAAAAAAACTGGGCTCAGGTGGCCCGGCTGATAGTACCCTGTAAGGGCTTCTAATCCAGGGAGACAGAATGAGCAGCGTTTGTACTCCATGTTAGGAGCGGCTGCACATGGCGTCTGTTCCTCATGTCAGAGGCGGCCATCTTTTGGAGCTAAGTCGACCTGCCACTGAGTAGTGCTCCCAGTCTTAATGACAAAGGCAGACGCATTCTACTTCACTCAGTCATGATGGTTGTCAAACAGACACCATCGAGGGTCACAACTTGATACCCTAATATGATTGAGTGGAAGAAAGAAGGAAGAAGACAAACGCGGATATATTCTCGTGGATTCAGACATTACGTCCGAGGCTAGGTATGTCCAGCTGTTCTATTCACACCAGTCCTAACGTCAACACCAGAATTTCCATACAATATCTTCCAGGAACCCATTTGAAAATATGACGAATTTACTTTTCTCCCTCCACATCTCATCACTTCACACTCGAAATATTTAACAGGTTTTTAAATAGTACATATATATTTTATTCAACAAGTGGGTCATTATCGTGTTCTATATACAATTTCTAAAATATACATTACGATGGTGAATTAATATGCAAGGTAAGATAGATGGATAAGTGATTAACTTGAATATTTTATCATATATAAATAATATCTTCAAATTAAAGATTTATTGGCCGAAGTATCTTTAATTTGAAGAACTATGAATTTCGGCCCGGCAGCCTCTATCTTTACGAAAAATAATATCATTTAAACACACTCACAAAACTCTGATCCGATAGGTAGGGTATTTGCGGGGACCGTTCCATCAATAAATATATATGGTAATTTAAATCAACAACCCCATATTGTATAATACTTATAACAAAATTTTTATGTTGTATAATAGAAACACATCTGTAAATGATTATACGCATTATTGACATGTGTCATTAAATCATCATATGTAATGTACTTTGTGCAAACTGAGGATAAATAAATAAACCTCTGTAATAGATTAAGAGTTGAGCTGAAGCAAGATACTCAGACTAGAAGTCAAAAACGTCTAAAATCGAGATAGATAGAAGTCCCACAACAAGGTCTAAAGATGGAAACTGCCACGGCGCCAGTGTACAATTTCGCCATCCGATCTACACTCTTGTTGCATCTGCTGAAATGCAATACTTCCTCTCTCGGCAAAGATATATAAGAACTCCGCCCTAGCCAAAAATATAGTCACTTGATGTCACTTCACCATCAGCGTGAGCCCTCGTCGGTTGTCACCAAGGTCCATCTCATCGACCATGTAGACCAGTAAGAACTCTTCTATATCCATCTTTCGCTCCTAGCTCGACTTTTATCTGTTCACGGAACTTTCATAGTGCAACTGTGTCTTCGACTGCCTGTACTCTGTGAGAACTGTTAAAGGTCTCCCAAGGTGCAGAGAGGTACTGGAAAACCCCCCATCCTGACTGTTCCTCTCGGTCAACACAGTATAGCGAGAGTCGACAGGATCTCACACCATTAAGTCGATTAAGTCGACTAGATTCCTCATCACAGTTTTAGTCGACAGGATTCTAGAAGAGTCGAAAGTATAACTCCACACATATACATGTTAAAGAAAGTAGCGTTATATCTATAATATATGAAAGAAAATTAACATAAGAAATCTTCAATTCGATGCCATATTATTCTAAAGCTTGCTTTAATCAATATAAAACACACACACATATATAAAACTCGATAAATCCAAGACTAGATTTGAAATGCGTTACCGATGCGTTATCTTGTCTAAGAGTGAAACCTGGAATATAGTAAAGGAATTGAAAGAACGAATGCAGTTGACCATTTAAGATGTAAAAAGGACAATCGATCAAGACGACTGACAGATTCGCAAAAGAAGAGATTTTGCAGTAAAGTAAGAGCTGGATGCTTCCTAGTATGAATAAGAGAAGAAAGTAAATCGGAAATGAAAACACTAAGACACAAATGTTTCTTTTACACATAAATCAAACTTCTACTGTCTTTACTGCGATGAAGAAATAGTAGAAGGGCTTGGCACATCAGTGGTGAACCCTTTGATAAGCCACCACTGATGAGCCAACCCCTCTCACTATTTTTTCAATCGCAGTAAGGACAGTATAAGTTTAGTTTATATGTAAAAGAAACATTCGTGCATCAATGCTTCATTTCTGATATATAGATGGCACAGCATTGCTTTATAATATAAAGTGAATGTCGAATAGTGAGCAAGTTTTTGAATGGTTCTTCGAGCAATGATTAAATTCTGGCCTTATAAAGGGACAGTAGAAGTTTGATTTATGTGTTGAAGAAACATTTGCCAATTTATTCATTTCTGATATATAGATAGCGCGTTATTGCTTTATATTAAAAAAGTAATTGTCGAAACGTGAGCAAATTTTTGAAAGGTTGTTCGAATGATGATTTAATTATGACCTTCAAGAGATACATAAAAAAGCTACAGGAATACCGAGAAGTAACTGGACCAATGACCTCAAGGATTGGAATGGAGAAAGCTACATACCGGTAGATCAAAGTTTGAGGAGAATCAAAATCCATGATTTATAACAATAGGAAGAAGTCTGAACATGATATTGATAAGGTTAAAATCTTTAATAAGTGTCTACATTTGAAATCAGAAACAATAGGCACTTAAGGAAGGTTGAACGCTTAAGAGAAAAGTAATACAATTCAATATCAATAAGTAGTTTATTTTGACTTCCGACATTTCAGTGACTTCCTTTCACTCTCTTCGAGGGGAATGATTACTTTGAATCCTAGTTCTACTTATATACATACACGATTTTCTGAAATCTATATTAATAAAATGCAAATTTCATAAGTGTACATCACTAAAAACTTTCGTTACAATGCATCAATTTCAACCAAATTTTCAACATTTATGTAAAACGAGATGGAGCAGGTTTTGCTTAACATCAAAATATTTTTCCCTAACATTAACATGCGTAACTTCGCTGTTATCGATTAAATACAAAAAAATCAACAGAGTTAATTTTATTTATATATAAATACAAAATTAAATTTCAACAGAGTTAATTTTTTTACATACTAGCTAATAATCTCAATCTAAAAAAATATTCAAAACAAGCAATTTTAAGATAACACCATATGTAAAACAGTCGGCCAAGAAAACAACAACGATATTACATCTTTCTCACATATTCACACACAATCTTGATTAATAATTAAAACTAATTTTTAACATTGTTTATTATACTTCAACTTTTACTTCTACATTTGTTTTTAAATACCCAATTGTTTTATCATGTTTCTAATTTCGCCTAACAAATATACAAATTTATAGTGACCAACATATGCAAATTTTATCTTTGTTTTTATTTAACTTGATATCGTAAACATAAAATCCATTGTAAGCATTTTTCTGTTCACCTTCCGTGGTTTCTCTTTTCTCTGATAGTTTTTAGGTGTAGTGTATTTTCTTATTACTAGACTACAAACATTCCCTCGAGAAAAACCTGGGCGAAGACGGGTACATCCGCTAGTACATTTATAAAAAGAAATTTTAATTAAAAATAAGATGGACCACACACACAAGTCATTTACAATAATTTGATTGTAATTAGTGATTTAGAAGAATTTAATAGTGTTAATTAAATTATTATTTAGAAAAAAAGAGCATAATTTGATCTCTTTAGTTAAAAATGATTCCATTTTTTCAGTAAAGACAGAACAACTGTTTAACAAAAGAAAGAATTCTATGAAGTAAGAAAAACAAAAGATATTTCGTTGTTGGAATGTCAACTTAGAAGGACAGTCCCTGTGGACTTGAACCTGATTGCTGGAACGAATTAAGGTCCAGGTAATCCTGTGTCCTGTGAAATGATAATCATAACATTGAAACCTTAATTCCTGTTGGATTTGGCAACTGGGCAACAATTGAAGGGTTTATCTAGTCGTTTTTTTGTGTGCTTGTGCTTGTATTCCCTGGGGTGATCCAATCTCTTGATCAAGGAAAGCGGCCATCGCAAAATTGTGTTCCGACATATAGGAGGGTTTATCTTGGACACGGTACAATGAGATTGTCCTTTCTACTTAGTTAGAAGCTGAATTAAATGTGACACATTTTATTTCTTATAACATTTGGTGAAATCCAGTCTAGAGCACAACCTTTAGTAGTACGTAATCTAAGTCATGTATTAGAAACATAGAATACCTTCATATCGAGTATACCCATATATATAAAAATGTATCCTTTAGTAAAATCAGATAAAAAATTATATAAACCAAAGTGTGAAGACATATATAAACAGAGACCATTCTCTTCTCATCAAGACTGAAGCGCCATATATGAAAATTACTATCCTTAAAGCAAATAAAATAAAATGGCTCTTATAGTGAGAATTCATATAGGAACTAATTGATCATCACCAGGATTGAAGACATGTGAAAATCTTTATCCCGTAAATAAATCTCGAGTAAAGCCATATAGAAACAACTAGATCCTCACCATAAATCATCTATACAAATAACCATCCTGATTAGAAATCTGGAGTGAAGCCATATAGAAACAAAAGGTTCATCACCTGAAATCATATATAGAAATCACAATATTGAATATAATTTGTAGTTAAACCATATAAAACAAATATATTATCACCTGAATCGAATCTACAGTATATATACAAATACCCATCCTGATTAGAAATCTGGAGTGAAGCCATATAGAAACAAATATATCATCACCTGAAGCCATATATAAAATCACCATACTGAATAAAATCTGTAGTTAAACCATATAGAAACAACTAAATCATCACCAGAAATCATATATACAAATAACCAACCTGAATAAAATCTGGAGTGAAGCCATATAGAAACAAATATATCATCACCTGAAGCCATATATAAAATCACCATACTGAATAGAATCTGTAGTTAAACCATATAGAAACAACTAAATCATCACCAGAAATCATATATACAAATAACCAACCTGAATAAAATCTGGAGTGAAGCCATATAGAAACAAATATATCATCACCTGAAGCCATATATAAAATCACCATTGTAGAAATTAAACTCTTAAAATCACGATCATTAAAAACAATAATAAACAATAAGAGGAGCTTCTTGTGTAACACAAGAAGCTCCTCTTATTGTTTATTATTGTTTTTAATAAAATCACCATACTGAATAAAATCTGTAGTTAAACCATATAGAAACAACTAGATCATCACCAGAAATCATATATACAAATAACCATCCTGAATAAAATCTGGAGTGAAGCCATATAGAAACAAATATATCATCACCTGAAGCCACATATAAAAATCACCATACTGAATAAATCTGTAGTGAAACCATATAGAAACAACTAGGTCATCACCTGGAGTGAGCTATTAAAAAATTAACTTTTACCTGAAGTGAAGCCATATATGAAAAATATTCTGAGAAGAAGCCAAGTAAGAATCTGAGTGAAACCATATAGAAATATTCATTCTATATCAATGTATGGTTTTATATGTAAATGCATATATTGTATTTTTAAATAATAATTGTTATCAATGGTTGATTGGCAGCACGTTAACTAAAATCATATAGAAAGGTTTTCACCGTATATATTTATAGCAATGCTTCTTTAAACCGGATATCAGGGGACCACAAAAAATCGCACTTAATGATTATAATTTATAAAATTTGATTAAAAATTAAATAACTATTGTAATTTTTGTATTATTTGGGGAACCTAATAGGCAAATTATTTAGTTTTTGTTTATATTCGTTCAGATATTATGGGGTGACGCCTTAGAAAAATTTGAATTATTGAAAAATCTACGAATTATCGAAGATCATATTAAAGAGGCAGTATTGTATATCATCTGGAGTAAGCCCTATATGAAAGCAATCATCCTGAAGTGAAGACGATTATGAGTTGTGGATAAAATTTACTGCATGTATATAAATATATTTTATATGTAATTAAGACGTATGAAGTAGCATTTTCCATTTCCCTCACCACGTCTATATAACCACCTTAGGATGATTATCATTGAATCGTTAAACGTATGTATTTAAGGTATATATATATATTATAAATAAAAATATTTTCTTAGGTTGTTGATTGGTACAATGAGTATGTTTTTTGATATTGCCCTGTAGTCGTTGAAAAATATTAATAAAATAAAGGTTGAATCATAATTTACTTTAATTAATATGATAACATAATTGAGAATGAAATAATACCTTGACTTTTAAGGCGGGTAGTAAAGGAAAACAAAACTATTTACATAATTACATATGGTTTGAGCCGGCCATCGGGAAACGACAACAAATGGTTATATGTATAAACAGAAAGCGCGACCTCTGGCGGTCGACTTAACAGAATATTTGAATCTATGAAATATATTTAAAAAATAAAATAACATTTTAAATAATACCTTTATATAACATATATATATGTCGTGATCGAATAGAAGGGTGCAACCGTTATGCATGTAAACTTAAAAAATTAGTTCCAGCCAAGTGAGCGCGCACATGCGGCGTGCCATAGCATTCGCCCGCGATGTCTCCCACTTTTATTTTGTACAGTGTATTTATAGATGGTTGAATTTGTCTGTAAATTTTAACACAAGCTCAAATTATTTACTGTTTAAAATACTTATTTTGGCGAAAAGAAATTATACCTCTTGGATATTATGCAAATTATGACATATATACATGTCTGTTATTAAAATACGAAATTACTATAGACATGTATGATTATTTTAAAAATAAAACAATTTCTACTGCCCTTACTGCAATGGAAAAATTAATGGGAGGGCCTGGCTCATCAGTGGTTAAGCCTCCCAGCGGTTTCGCCAGTTTAATCTACCATACCGCTGTTATATTGCATTTTTGGAACTTTCTTTTATAGTGATACTGATACTGGACTCTTAGAATGGGTATTTTAGATTAACTATGGGCATAAGCTTTGAGGACAGCAGAATTATATATGTGTGTAAATAAGGAAAATATTCCAACACACTATATACCTGATACGATTCAATCAAAATGTTTCTACGTTAGTTCTCGGATTCTCTGCGAACATTCCCCTCCTCCCAGTAAACTCATTAACCAAGCAGCCCCACAAATCCCCTCACAATTCGTATAGTTAAAGAAGGAATTCAAGTGTTTCCGTGAAAATTGGAAAGGTCCCTTGCGTCCCTCAAAGAGGTCATTTTGAAAAGTTTGTGAATTCCAGAGAGAACAGAAAAAATCTAAAGTAATCCTCTAATTCCTGGTTTCCATTGGGATTCAAATCTTTTGATCCTTGGCTGATTCCTTATCTTGAGATAAGTTAGAATTCTAACCAAACTCTCTGGGTGACTAACAATTTGTAGATCTCTCTTCATAATTTGCTTGGCGTTATAAAGTTAGAACTATACTGATATTTTCTAACCATCTTATTGAGGTAGCTTTAGGGCCAGTTGAGTGGCATTTGATACTTTAAATAGGGCCAGATTTGTATTGAAAAATGGATTTACAAGTGACTCCACATTAAAAGAGTTTAATTTATGCAAATAATTGAAAGAAATATAAAAAGAACTAAGGAAATCTCTTCTCAAAAGAAATTTAGAGAAATTTAAATCAGTTACGAGTATATCAATCACCCTAGTTAAGTGTGTGTATCACGGGAACAATGCTAATCTTTCTGTATCCTTATATTTGCAGTATTTTTACCAACGAACATGTATAGCTTTGAATATGCAAATATTCCCTGTTTCCTTATATTGTTTTTTTTTACTGCTAAACAATCCAGGACCGATGCCAATATATTCGATCCCAAATATATTTAATGTTTTTAAACTAATTGGAAATTAGACCCATCGTATTCAAGAACAAATATGATTTATGATAAGGATTTTATAAATTTACAAATATATACTTTTATTTTTAAAGGTTTATTGCATTTATAACCCACATACTTATACAAAAAGGAAAACCACTCCAGCGCACCTTCTACCTAGTACTACGATGAAAATAAATAGGGAGGGCATAGCTCATCAGTAGTGAACCCTCCTAGAGGTCTCATTAATTTAATCTACCAAACCTCTGTGATATTGGATACATGCATTTAATATGATATTGGGCTATTCTGATTTTTAAATGTACTAGAAAGGAAATTTTGGTCAAGGTACATAATGAATCTTTGGACATACATTCATGGACAAAAATTGAAAAAGTTAAATGTCTTTGATGTTGCAAGTCATCTGTTTTTTTTTTTTTTTGAAGAAGAAGAAGAAGACAGAGGTAATTTTATTCAAACTTGGTTATCTAGTGTGTCTTCAATAAAGGTCACTGTGTATCAACTATCTTTTAGAGTTATAGTCTGAATCCCGATATACATGATAAAAGGTAATTCCATTCACACTTGATGAAGGTAATTTTATTCATACTTGGTTATCTCGTGTGTCTTCAATAAAGGTCATTGTGTATCAAATATCTTTCAGAGTTATTGTCTGAATTCCTATATACATGCTAAAAGGTATAACTTCCTTAATTTTTGTCTATGAGTGTAAGCTTAGAATCCAGTAGAAATAGATATTTGTGACAACATATTTGTCATTGAATCGTGTATGTGTTAACCGAGGGTCTCTCGCTGTGGTGTGGTAACCGAGAGGGGCAAACCTGTAGTGACCGAAAAAACAGTCAGGGCGTGGAGAGTTTTCCAGTACCTCTCTGCACCTTGGAAGACCTTTTAACAGTTCTCACAGAGTACAGGCAGTCGTGGTCGAGGCAGAGTGGAAAGCTTGGGAATGTCCACACAAAAACGAAGAGACACAGTTGTATTAGGAAATTTCCGTGAACGGATAGGAGTCGAGCTAAGCAGCGAAAGATGGAGAGATAAGAAGTTTTCTTACTGATCTACGGCATGGTCGAGAATCAGAAGATGAAGTGACGAGGGCTCCCGCTGATGGTGAAGTGACTATATTTTCGGGGCTAGGGCGGAGGTCTTATATATCTTTGCCGAGTGAGGAAGTATTGAATTTCAGCGGATGCAACAAGAGCATGGTTCGGAAGCGAAATTGTATTCTCTGGCAACGCCCTGTGATCTTGCTATCTTTATGACTTCTACATCTCGATTTTATACGTTTTTAAACTTCTATCTCAATCTCTTGCTTCAGCTCAACTCTTAATCTATTACAGAGTTTTATTTATTTATCCTCCGTTTGTACATAATACATTACATATGGTGATGTAATGGCACATGTCAATCATGCGTATAATTATTTACATATGTGTTTATTATACAACCTGAAAATCATGTTATAAGTATTATACAATATGGGGTTGTTGGTTTAAATTACCATATGTATTTTTTTGAAATTATCATAAACGATAGAATTTAATTGATTTCTGTTTAAAATTTGTGAATAAATGGACCTATATCACACCATTTCACCACCTCAAAGCTTGTCAGGAGGACATCAAAATTAGGGACGATTTCTTATCGTCCTTTAAATCTGCCATAACCTCTGATGGTTGATCATATATTAGATTGTAGGCCATACTGGATTAAATAACTTACATTTCTGAGAGTCTCAAATATTGAAGAGTCTGAACGTTTCGTATATGGAATTCTGATAAAAGAGATTTCTTAAAAAAAAGTTTAAAAAAATGATATTTCCATCAATGAGAAATCCATCTAGCAGCTCCACCTGTAATTACAACATCTATTAGATTGGTAATAAGCCGTCAAATTGGGTGTAATTCCTTCAAAATTACCAGGGTACCTGTGATTACGCCATTTGTCAAATGGAGAAGTTTAATTAGTGATGTTTTCTTGCCATCTCTCTAATGGACGCTAATTGGAGCAATTTGGTTCGAAACAAGCGCCATGATTGGTCAGTGCTAATATTTCCAGACGATCATTTCAGAACTCTCAACCAATCAGTGAAGACCAGGGTGTAAAAGGTTTGTTTCGAGTAATTTTAGAAATCGATTTAATTGCGATGTCAGGTAGACTATATATAGTAATGATATTTTATAATAAATATTCTACAACAGGTTTCTGGAGATTGGAGAAAGCTTGAGATTGCATCAATAAAAATAAAATCATCTTCAGAAAACTTTTAAATTGTTTTAAATAATACCTCAAACCTATTTACATTTATCTCACTCTTATTCAAAACAACTTTATAGTTTTCTGGAATAATTAAAAATCAACGAGAATAGTTGATATTTATTCCGATAGATGGCGCAAGCCATCAGCAACTTTCAGTTGCCCGATACGGAGATGCCTTTTTCTTAATTCATGCACCTTATCCCAGTACAATATCACATATGTACTATTTTTTCAACTTTATAATTGTTGAAATATCATAAAAGTTCATTAAATAATGTAGTAATTGTTGGATCGTTTTTGAAGACAACTCTCAGATTTATAAAATCAATTTATTAAACTTTAAACATTTTTAGATATAGAGAGAGAAACGAGTTAATTACCTCATATTTAAGGCAACTAAAGAATCATTTAATTTTCATACATTGTTCTAACCAGATTCAACTTATGCAAAAACAGACGACAAATAAAAATAAACAAATTAATAATAGAGGGTAAGTTCCTATTTTTTTTACAAGCTTTCACATTCAAAGCTGACACTTTTCTTGCTTCAGTAATGATATTTTATAATAAATATTCTACATTATATAACAAACCTTTATGATATTTCAACAATATTGGCTGTTTGATTAGGAGTATATAAGAGATTTGGAAATAGGTTTGATGTATTAATTAACACAATATAGCAGTTTTCTGAAGATGACTTCATTTTTATTAATGAAATCTCAATCTTTCTCCAATCTCCAGAAACCTTTTGTATTATTCTAATCTATAGATAATAAAAAGGCATATATTATCTTTATTTCGATTTAGAACGCTATGTCCCCCAGGGACACTTGCACTTCAAAGATAAACAAAAATTTTGAAAGAAAAGAAAGAAATTTTAAATATGTACAGAATTAGTATGCAAGTTAGTTAGATGAAAAGATAAAAATATATATATCAACACAAAGGGTTGGTATGCAAATTTAGTTAAATGAAATCAAATTGTAAAGTATTGTGTGTATTTGAGAAAAGCAATTTACAGATTTAAAAAAAAAAAGGTTTTAAGGAATATTCTAGAATGAAAATATGCTAAATATTAGAGAATTATTCGATTAAAACAATACTAAAAAGAGTTAATTTCTAAATAAAAGCATTCCATATATTGGATTGTTAATAAAAGATTTATTTGCCAATTTTTTCTAATCTATATTTAGGATATTTAAATCAATTAAGTTTGAGATATGCAAATTGAAAAAAGGCATTGGTTTATTATGATCTTATTTCTCTAAGCCTACGAAATAAGTTTTATATAAAATATCCTTTTGTACAACATTCAGATAACTCTGAAAATACAGAGGGTGTTTCCTTTCAAATGAAACGATTTCAAACGTCCGTTAGAACTTTATTTTTCGAACGTGAATTTTTTTCATGTGTTCTATGTGCTTCCCCTTCTTCTTGGCTATCTCCCTGCATCGGACTTTCCAAGCTGCGAACACTTCCTTGACTTTGGAGAGCGAAACATTCGACCACTCCTCTTGTGCGGCTTTCCAAAGTCCGGCCTCAGTTTTGGGACGTCGGTTGAAGAGCCGTTGTTTCAACATACCGAACCCGTAAAAATCCAGTGGGCTGGCGTCGGGAGACTTCACTGGAATGTCCGAGTTCCTGATAAAATTTAGGCCTAGGGTGTCCTTCATTTCTTGTAGGAACTGTTGGGTTTTGTTGGAGGTATGGGAAGAGGCTTTGTCGTGATGAATGAACACTTTGTCCATTTCCCCTGGGTAAAGGTCCTTCAGTTGTTCGATGACAGGTTTCAGAACGCATTCTATATAGAATTCTGAGTTCACCTTCACCTTCGATGGAACCTTTATGAGCGGAAGGACTCCACGGCCAGTCATTACCCCGACAACCATGAAACCTTTAGGGAAAGTTTCGGAGCATTGGTGAACCCAATTATCCGGGACCTGATTGCCTCTTTTGATGTAACAGATCTTCCGGATTCCATTGCAATACGTCACATACATCCATGCTTCGTCCAATGTTGCAGTATATTCCGATCTGGAACCGGCCAGGTGTTCCTCGTAGAGCTTCCGGGCATTCGTTGCACGGTTTTTCATGTGGAAAGGGGTGAGCTTGTGAACCTTGCCTTTTCGTCGGGTATCCAGTTCCAAATCTTTGTGAATGATGTTATTTATCGTTTTTAGCGATGTTCCACACATTCTGGAAAGTTGGCGCTGAGATGGTGGATTTTCAGTAGTTGCTAGCCGCTTTACCTTGGAAACCGTGGCGGGGGTCCGCACCGGACGTGGTCGATCGACTTGAAATTTTTGCCCATTGGATTCAGCTTCCCTTTTCTTTCCGATGCCATTTACTACCCTACATATTGTAGCTTTGCCAACATCTAGTCCTTCTGCTTTTAGCTTTTTCACTATGACGCTATAACTGTTTCCTTCTTTGGAAAGCCGCACAAGAGGAGTGGTCGAATGTTTCGCTCTCCAAAGTCAAGGAAGTGTTCGCAGCTTGGAAAGTCCGATGCAGGGAGATAGCCAAGAAGAAGGGGAAGCACATAGAACACATGAAAAAAATTCACGTTCGAAAAATAAAGTTCTAACGGACGTTTGAAATCGTTTCATTTGAAAGGAAACACCCTCCGTATTAGCCTTAATACAAACCTATCATTTTACAACATGATCATACTTTCTATTTGCATAAAATCACCATTTTCTCTAGATATTAAAACATGAATGATAATTATTTTTAATGAAGGGCTCAGGATGCTTTTTATTTTATTTTAATGGCATCAATTGACATGCGACGAAGGAATATATAAATAACAGTATCTGAAGGGAAGCTATATACTAGAAAACCGAAATATAAAGCTATATATAACAAATGGGGGACGGTGGAAGGATGGTCTAAACCGTTGGTTTTCGACCGCTACGACCCGGGTTCGATTCCCGCATTGGGCACGTTTTTCTGATTTAAAAGAAAAAATGCTCCAATGGCTCCCAATTCTTACAAAAGTCTAACCCCACCAGCGAGTGCAAGTAACCAAACGGGCTCTGACACATTTGTAAGTGCAAGTCGAACTGCTCTTCACATGTGTAGACATGTGGTGCACTTACAGTAAAAGCAGTCGCCTACTTCTACCCATTATGATTATCATCATGGCCTGTACCACGTATACTAGGGATAAGCAATATATATATATATATATGGCAATATAGTGGTAATAATGTGGTGAGGAGAGAAATAATCACACGACGAGTTGGTAGAGGAATAACCCAGGCAGCCAGCCGAGAGAGAGAGGTAGTGCGAGGGGCTGTGCGCTGAACGACCGTCTTTGTCCCCCACCTCCCGACTACTGTCCCAAAATAGTCCTCAGGTGTTGACGGACGGGCCCCATTTGCCGCCCCTTTGGAATGTCGTGATGTCTAAAGTGACTCCCTTTAGCTGCCCATCTCTCTCTGGCTGACTCTAGGTTTACTTTATTATTCCTGTAAGAGCATATATTATGACATATGGCCCCCGTTGAAGAAGGCTGAACATGATTTAAGTATATTTAAAGTTGGAGAAGCCAGGAATAGAGAAAATAATTTTACAGTTGAAATTAGTTAAGGTAATGGTGACATAGTTTTATGTAAATAAAATATTGTATAGTACACAAGTAAATATTATTTACAAGCAGTTTTACAACACCGGAGAGTTTGACATTTAAGGAAATCTTTGAAAATATCAAGGTTATAAAAGGCTATATACAACAAAATCTAATGTACTATATGGGAAATGACATTGAGGGGTGTGAACAAGGAGAAAGGGGAGTCACAAACACATGATGAAATTCTAGAAATCATTAAGGCTGGGGAACTCTACACTTTAAGTTATTTTTCAGGCGGACATGGCAAGGGGAAACTTGTCATGGGCTTTCTATGCTATAGGTGTAGAGTACGAGAAATGAGATTGGGGTTGGCAATTGTGTGAGTTCAGGACTGAGGTAAATATAAAACTACATACAATGTTAGAACCTTGGCGAACAGAGCGAGGGGAAACTTGCCCTGGGCCATTCTACCTTATCTATGCAGTTACTTGTGTAGCGAGTCCGAGGGGAAAAGTCCCGTGTGTAGGTGAGGAAGTCGAATGGACTTATATTTAATTTGCGGAAAGTATGCGCGCACAGTGCCAAAAATTGGGACGAGGACTGCGTTGTCCGTTACAAGTGACAAGCTGCTCGGACACGAGGTGTTTGAACCGTCGTGGGAGCTTGTGCAAGGCGATGATTTCGCGGTGGGTTGAACGTAAGACCCATATCTGCGCGAAATGATGACGGACCGGACAGAATCAGCGACGATGTTTAACGTACCTCCGTGGGAAATATCGAAGGTAGGCTATATCGTGCTGGTTTGGACAAGGGACAAACATAGATTTGAAGACAGGGTCCGTGTGGCGGACGTGTGGCGCGAGAAGAAGAAGCGAACTGTGTCGCTCGATGCAGATTGTTCGATTGCGAACAAAAATGGATTGGTAAATATCTAGCAGTTAGTCAATCTGCACCCTGTGACGAACACACCATTGGCTAGATGGTGTGGGTCGGTGGATATGCTAGAGATGAACTACGAAATATATTATCATAAATGAAGGGCGAAGGTTAGGATTTTGAAATGACAATATAGAAGTTCGATAATTGATTAATCAATAATTCTATAAAAGGTCCTGAGCTGATATAAGGTTAACAAAGTTGTAAGAATGAGTGAGGCATTCAGGGGAAGATAGATAAGAGTCACCAAGGGTTGGTTGTAAGCAAGGCTCACGTGATGGTTGGAATTCTTCGACGCCTGAATTACAGGGTGAATTTTGAGTCGTTTAGGGAAAGAGATTATTTTTCGTGAGCCGTGCTTCCAAGTAGGAGAGGTCATATACAAATAGGTATACCAAAGTTTAGGTGCTGGAGGCATATTTTTATAGATAAATTGATTATGAGAAATCTATTGTTAATAGTAAAAATCGTAAAGCATTAATAGGTATAATTCCAATTTTTTTTTTAAGTTACGTTAAAATGGAAATTATTTAATTAAAATGACGATTGTTAAATTCTACTGGTAAGGTAACTAATTAAATAAGTTACAAATATCTAGATAAATAGTATGGAGAATAAAATCATTGTTAATAGGCGTGGAGAGAATAAATGGAGCTAATTATGTAAATATTGAAACAATTTACAAGGAATGACTTATTTAAGAATGAATGGTAGGGGTTAAAACAATTCCACTTACAGGTTATGCTGGTTTAGAGAGCAGGTAAGTTCATTAAGCTTCGGGAGAGTTCTGTCTGTGACACTGTGCGTACCAGTGTTGTACATAACAGTAGCGGCAGGGATATGGCGGAGTCTTATCCATGATGGTGGAAGGTGTCCTGCTCTGGCACGGCGATCGTTCTTGGGCAGATCTAGTGCTGGAAGAAGTGCGTGGCAGCTCCATCTCCGTCGTAGGTGAATACTTCTTCGGGATCACGGTTCAAAGGTTGGCGAAGAAGGGGTTGAGGGCTCGAAGGGGAGTGGTTACAGTTGAGTTGGGTTTGGCCGAACATCGTGGCTTGGCTTCTTGTTTCTTCATACTCCGGTATATGAGGGATTTGCTTCCCGGCCAGGTCTTATCCTGTCGACTTTCAATGTGGCAATATAGTGGTAATAATGTGGTGAGGAGAGAAATAATCACACGACGAGTTGGTAGAGGAATAACCCAGGCAGCCAGCCGAGAGAGAGAGGTATTGCGAGGGGCTGTGCGCTGAACGACCGTCTGTGTCCCCCACCCCCCGACTACTGTCTCAAAATAGTCCTCAGGTTTTGACGGACGGGCCCCATTTGCCGCCCCTTTGGAATGTCGTGATGTCTAAAGTGACTCCCTTTAGCTGCCCATCTCTCTCTGGCTGACTCTAGGTTTACTTTATTATTCCTGTAAGAGCATATATTATGATATATATATATATAACAAAAGGGCCATTAACTGGAGTGAATCCATATAGTACTGTCGTTTGAATTGAAAAAAGCCATATAAAACAAAACTTTCTATAACCAAAATCCCTTTGTGAAACCCATCATCTGTGAAGATAAAGCCATATATAAATGGATCACATATAATATAAAATATATGTGGACCCTCATCTTATAAAACGTAACTTTAAAATATTTTCACTCTATCTCTCTAAAACTAGAAATAATTTGTATATATATTTTTAAACTATGTACATAAAATAGATTAAACATTTACACACAAATATACACATATAGAGTGTGTTTTGGAATAAATAAAATAAATAAATGTAAAAAAAGTATAGATAAAAATATAGATTATTATATATATTTTCAGGGCTTAAAATTAGATAAATAACAAACAATGTTCCATATAATTGGAGTTATATATAAAATTATAATTATTAGTACATACTAACTTTAAATGATCTGGATTTTCCCAGAGTAAATGTTTGCCAGATAAATTTATTTTAACCCAAATTTTATTTAACGAATGAAGACATTAAGACGCAAATGTTTCTTTCTACAAATAAAACAAACTTCTACTGTCTTTACTGCGATGAAAAATAGTGAGAGGGCTTGGCTCATCAGTGATGAACCCTCCCAGCGGTTTCGCCAATTTAATCTACCAGACCGCTTCTTTAGAGCTCTAATATTGTAATGGATCATTCTTTTTTATATGCTACACTTAAAGGAGGAATCTTAAAATGGTATTTAATCAAACTATGTTATTTTATATATCATTATTCTTAATTAACATATTCACGAGGATTTTAATCAATTTATCATTATTATACTATCATAACAATCAGTTTCATTTTTGAAATTACTTAACTTTACCCAGTGATAATAAGATACAATCATAATAAATAATATATTGTAGCAAAGTATTCATTATTTATTATATGTACAGATTATTATTATTTTTATATTATAATTATATATATAAATACACAATAAATATATGTTATTAAAAAAATGGAGATTTCTGTTTGATTTTTGATTATCTTGAAGATTATATGTTATGCTAATTCAGTCGTAGTTAAAATCTTGAAAGTATAATAAAAATAGTAAAGATCAAAAATAGCTTTAATTGAGCTAGAGGAATATATAAAAAACATAATTTGGTAAAAGTACTGCCTGGCTTAAGGCGTAAGAATAAAATAATGAAAAACTTATTTAAATAATTTACAAAGGTTTGAGCCAGCCCTATAACATATATATATAGATGATATGAGATGAGATCTCATTCAATATCATTGCAGAAAGTTCTGTAGAAATAATATTTGATGATATTATTGAAAAGAAACACATTGCCAGTATATTTATATGTTACAAATTTCATATAAATATATATATTAAAAATAAAGAAAGCATATCCTGACCAGAGTCACATGTGCTTTATTATTTATTTATTTATTTTTTTGCTACTCTGGAAACTATCTTTATTGCTTATCTTGTATTTTATAAATGTTTTTCGGCTCAAATAAAATGCCGTGCTATTCTAAAGTTTGTCTTTCCTAAATTTCTACGTGACAATATTTATTAAAGCATTATACAATGCTCTATATTAAATATTATTTATTATGATTGTAACCTTTTGAGGTAAATCCTGGCGAAGCCAGGTTATAATATATAATTGTATAAAGAATATAATTTTATTTTTAAAATCACAAGCCTTTTATTTTCTACATAAATCTTCAGGTAAAATAGCACTGGGATAAAACCTGGGCGTTGCTCGGGTCATTCGGCTTGTAGCTATATAAATAAAATGACATATGAGGAAGCAGACAGACAAACAGAGGAAGGGGGTTCAAATAACAACAAGAAGTAAATAAAGTTACGAGACCATAAAAAAGACGTCAGTTTTTAGTGCACCCGATAGATTTTGGGTTGAAGCAGAGCCAAGATACGGGTGGACAGCCGTGTGACAGACTCGCTCCTTATTTCAAGCTGATAAAAAAGCGAATGTTTTCCAGCACTTGAAAGCTTTTTGTTCGCCAATATGTATATATGGATGCTGCACACACACACACTATATAACTCTCAAATTATTTAATTTAAAATAAATTTATTTAATTTAAATATAGAAAAATTGCGCTTTACTATTATAAAATATCGAAAAACCTCATCAATCCTAATCAAAGAGTTGTGATTAAGACTCTTAATTGTAATTTTGCCTGTTGGAGAGAAAGAGCTCAAAAAGTCGCACTTTTTTAATAAAGAAACTTATTGCGTGAGGTTTTTTTATATTTTATAATATATTGTTGCACCAAGTAGCAGCTTTGCAGGGTCGTCGACCTTGGTTTCTTCCTTCTTGGTGTTATACACGTTTCCCGAGCGGGTTTCCATAGTCAAAGCAAATAAATAAAATTAAATGAAAATAAATTACCTGTTAAAGTTATTGGGTTTATTTATTCTTGTCTTCCTCGTAGGTCGCGATCCGCCGTCTTCATCTAGGTCCTCTCCCGCCCCAATAAGCATTAACGATGCATGTACAATAAATATTATAAAAGGAATGAAACTATAAAAAGGAATGATGATAATCTAAATATTCTGTTTTAAATAAATATTAAATATCATAGAATATTTTAAATAAATTTAAGGCGCATTAAAATTGATGTAACACTTCCCCCTCTCCAGAGATTATCACGTCCTCGTGAATGACCTCATCCATTCTCTCATAATAAGGCTTGATTCTTGAAACATGAACTATCAGAGGGTCTTGACCTGGATTATCTTTCGGTTCTATTAGATAATTGACGCTAGACATCTTTTTTCAATATTCTATATGGACCAAAATATTTTCTCAGAAGTTTCTCACACTTTCCTATTTTCCTAATTGGTGTCCAAACTGCTACTAATTCTCCTGGTTCGTAGCTTCATTCCATGTGTTTCTTGTCATAGTTCTTTTTCATTCTTTCTTGAGTCTTTATTGTGTTGTTAATAACTAATTTTCTTGTTCTGTCTATTTTGTCTAAGTGATGTTTTATGTATTCATCATAATCATCCATGTCAATGTCCACCGAGATATTCCTGTCGTCCAAAAGAGACGTGGGTTCTCTTCCAAACATCAGGAAAAAAGGAGAATATTCTGTGGTTTCCTGAATTGTAGTATTGTAAGCGTCAGTGAGATGAACGGGAGTATTTCGTCCCAATTCCTCTGATCAGTGTTCACATACATACTGAGCATATTAATCAATGTTCTATTTAACCGCTCTGTCAATCCATTAGTCTGGGGATGATAGCTCGTTGTGAAGCAATGTTTAGTCTTGCACATTTTCATCACCTCTTCCATTAAATTACTGGTAAATTGAGAGCCCCTGTCACTAATAAGATATTGTGGGGCTCCGTGCCGGAGAAAAATATCCTCTACTAGAAATTTTGAAACTTCTTTCACTGTTGCTTCCGAGACTGCTCTTGTTTCTGCATATCTAGTGTAGTAGTCCGTCAGCACGATTATCCATTTTTTCCTGTTTTTCGTAGATGGCAATGGACCAACAAAGTCGATTCCAATTCTTTCGAAAGGAAAGTTGGCTGGGGGAATGGACTGTAGTAGTCCAGAAGGTAATTGGTTTGAGCCTTTTCTACTTTGGCAAAGGTGACACGTCTTAACGAATTCTGAGACATCCTTTAGCATGGATGGCCAAAAGTATTTACTCTTTATTCGGTACATGGTTCTGGCGACACCCAGATGGCCATTCGACATATGATTGTGATATTCTTTCATAATTTCTCTCTTTTTCTTCTCTGGAACCACAAGCAACCACGCCCTGCCTTCAGGGTTCGGGATTTTCTTAAAGAGGCTTCCATCTTCTTCTTTAAAGTTTTGCGCAATTGATCGCCTGCTTCCATTAAGGTTTTTCTTAACACTTTCGATAAACTTATCCTCTTCGTCTGTTATTTGTTTTAAAAATAGCCTTTCAAAATCCTCATCCCAATCAGTTTCAGGTAAGGGTCCCCTAGAGAAGCCATCGGCGTCCAGATGCTTCTTTACTGATTTATGTATTATATCGATGTCATATTCTTGAATTTTTAATGCCCATCTTGCCAATCGACCTGTTGGATCCTTCAATATTTAGAGCCAGCATAAGGCGTGATGATCGATCTGTTACTATTTTAAAGTGTCTTCCATACAGGTAGGGCCGTAATTTTGACATTGACCAGACAACGGCCAGACATTCTTTTTCAGTTGTTAAATAATTTTGCCCCGCTTTATTTAGGGTACGACTCAAATATGAGATCACCTTCACTTCACCACCGATGTCTTGAACAAGTTTTGCACCTATGCCGATGTTGGACGCATCAGTATGAACATAAGTAGGCGCATTCGGATTGAAGTGACCTAAAATTGGTGGACTTAATAGTGCTGTTTTTAGGGTTTGAAACGCTTCCTCTTGTGTTTCTGTTCAGGTAAATGATACACTCTTTTATAAGGTTGGTCAAAGGGTCAGCGATTTTTGAGAAATCTTTGGTAAATTTTCTATAAAATATGAACACATTCCCAAAAAGGATTGTACTTCTTTGACCTTTGTGGGCCGAGGAAAATTTCTGACAGCTTTGATGTTATGTTCCGCGGGTTTTATACCATGTTTGCTCGTTATATAGCCGAGAATCTCCAATTCTTCAAAAGCAAATCGGCATTTTTTGTCGTTTAACCTTAAATTAGATTCACGAAAACATCTAAAAACAGCTTCAAGTCTTTTGAGGTGCGTTGGAAAATCCGGGCTATATATGATAACATCATCCAGATAACACAAACAAATTTGCCATCTCAGATTTCCAAGCATATTCTCCATATTTCTCTCAAAGGTAGCAGGCGCGTTACAAAGTCCAAAAGGCATCACGTTGAATTCATATAATCCATGCGCTGTAGTAAAAGCTGTTTTCTCTTTGTGTTTTTCTTCGACTTCAACTTGCCAATATCCAGATCTGAGATATATTGCTGAGAAGTATGTAGATCCTTGGAGAGTATCCATAACTTCGGCTATTCTAGGGATCGGATAGACATCTTTTACTGTCACATTATTCAGTTTTCTGTAGTCCACATAAAATCTATATTTACCATCTCGCTTCTTGACCAATATTACTGGAAAAGACCAGGGACTAGAAGATGGCCTAATTATGCCTTCTGTAAGCATCTCGTCAATTTGCTCTTTTATAATATCTCGTTCTTTAGCACTTACCCTGTAAGGCTTGTGTTTAATTGGCTTCGCGTCTTCTGTGTCTATCCGATGTTTTGCCAAATTGGTTCTCCCTAATATCGACGAAAACAGATCTCCATACCTTGACTTGTTTTAACTCCTTCTGTTCCTTTGGTGAATTATTTTCGTTTATTTGGAATCTAGGTTCTTCGTTCTCTTCTACCTCTCTTTCTCGATTCACATTTATTTTCGCTGGACTACTTCCAAAAGCCAATGTTTGGTTTTTCATTATTTTTAACGGTCGAAGATACGGATTGGTTATCCAGATATGTGTTTCCCTATTTATAATATTGATCAAGCTTTTTGCTAGACGAAGTCCATTTGTTTGAAACATTTTGCTGCTCTCCTCGATAATATATTCCCCATCCTCTGTTTCTACCAATGCCTTGATCAATTTAATGGAACATTCCGGTACAATGGGATCCTTGGCACTCTTTATTTTCAACATTTCAAAATTGCTTTCGTCATGATTATTCGTCAAATCGTATTTTATAGTTTCTTGGTTACAATCTATTTTCGCGTTCATTTTCTTTAGGAAATCTCTTCCAAGAATTAATTTCCGTATATGCGTTTTCAATATCACAAATTTGTGTGATAATGCTTTGTCATCAATTTTTATATTTAAAAATATACTTCCTACCATGTCTAATTTTTTCCATCGGGTCCTGCACACATTTTTGCGAGTTTACTTATACCATGGCCTGTATCGAGGGCCGTTCTGAGGTCGACCACAGAGAGGTCAGCGCCTGTATCAACCAAAGCTTCAAAAGTCCCTATCTTGTACACATCAATTTTTAATTTGTATTTAGGGTCCAACTTCTTGATTCCGTTTATGGTCGACTTGCTTTGATTGACAGATTCAGGCGCGACGCTTAGTTTAAAGCTTCCAACACGGAATATCTATTCCGGGTAGGATTATTTGTCTGTGTGCTATAACATACATCAGCATAAAGCCGAGGTCCTGATTTCTCTGATATTTCATTCATTTGGAATTTCTCTTCGACCTTCTCTTGGGTATCTGTTGGATCCTCTTCCATGATTCTTATAAACTTGACTCTACAATAACGAGCCACGTGCCCTGGCATGTTACACTTAAAGCAGATTGGTCTTCCATCTTCCGTCCTATTTTTGCTCACTTCTTGGCTTTTATTGTAGGTGTTTCTCTGAAGGTTTGGTTTCGGCACAAAGTTAGGATTATAAGGACGTCTAGGGGTAGAGGGCTGGGGAAAGTTGTTTCGATACTGTCTGGGAGTAGGAGGGGAGTCGTTCTTGTAATTATTGGAAACAGGGGCTTGGGGCCTGGAAGTGGTCTGGTAGTTTCGTGCGGCAGTCGGCGGCACGTACCTCGATTGTTGTTGGGGTCTAGAATAGCGTGGACCGTTATACAAGTTTCTGGATTTCTCCATACGTTCCCGATACTTATTTTCAAAAGAATCCATTTTCTTGCACACGACAAGAAGTTCATCGGTCGTTTTAGGAGGGTTCAGTTTCTTCCATTGAGAGGTCAACCTTGTTGCACAACACTAAGATGTCTTCCGCGAACCTGATTGCTGGTTCATTCCAGTGTTGCCATCTGCTAAGCTTCATTCTTAATTCTTCTTTATTCGCGTCCAGAGAAAAGTCCTGAATGAGGCGGATTTTAATATTTTCCCAGCTCGTGAAACTAGCTTTGTGTAAATTCAACCAGGTTTTAGCGCTTCCCGTCATGTTCATGGAGGCATAACGGGCAATTATAGTCTGCCCAATGATAGAGGAAACCAATCTCTTCGAAGGATTCTATCCATGGGCGAGGGTCTTCTGTCCCACCATATTTTGGAATTTCTATATTGGGGTTCAAAGCAACTGGTTCGAAACCAGCATCTCTACCAATTGTTGCACCAAGTTGCAGCTTTGCAGGGTCGTCGACCTTGGTTTCTTCCTTCTTGGTGCTATACATGTTTCCCGAGCGGGTTTCCATAGTCAAAGCAAATAAATAAAAGTAAATAAATAAAATTAAATGAAAATAAATTACCTTTTAAAGTTATTGGGTTTATTTATTCTTGTCTTCCTCGTAGGTCGCGATCCGCAGTCTTCGTGTAGGTCCTCTCCCGCTTCAATAAGCAATAAAGATGTATGTACAATAAATATTACAAATGGAGTGAAATTATAAAAAGGAATGATGATAATCTAAATATTCTGTTTTAAATGAATATTAAATATCACAGAATATTTTAAATAAATGTAAGGCGCATTAAAATTGATGTAACAATATATATATTTTTAAATCTATTAAATATTTGATCGTACCATCTTTCAAGCTTCAATTTATTCTACGGGCAAATAATTTTATTTATTATTAACCCTAGCACACTTGGTAAAGGCCATTATAATCATGCTGGACAGTTTAGCGACTGCTTTTACTGTAAGTGTATCCCAAGTGCATACAAAGTTAATTCTCTACAGATGTAACAGACAGTATCATTTGACATATTGACACAGTCTTTATACATGCAATCTATAAATGCATATTTATAGAGTAGTCTGATCACTATAAAATAGCAGTCACCTCTACGACAAAGATGATTAACAAATCGCTTGCTTACGTTATCAACTTGTCAGGGCAAGAACAAACCTTTAGAAAATCTCTATTACAACGAGGTGAAGTAATAATGTTTGTAAATTAAATTTAATTGTCATCTATCGTTAATATTTTACACAAATAAATTTACTGGCAATGCGTTTCTTTTAAATATCATCAGATATTATCTCTACAGACCTTACTGCAATGATATAAGTTATTGAATGAGAGGGTTCACTACTGATGAGCCAAGTCCTCTCATTCAATAACTCATATCTTTGCAGTAAGGTCTGTAGAGATAATATTTGATGTTATTTAAAAGAAACACATTGCCAGTAAATTTATTTGTGTAAAATTTTAATAATGTTTGTACAAAAAATGTTACAACTTGATATATTTGAACGATAGAAAGGCGACTTGCCCGAAAGCTTGTATTAACGTTTATAAAAATGTAAGAAAACTTATTTTCTCCTTTTGTTTTATATTATATTAAACGGAAAGGAATATTATCATTGTCTTAGTTTATCATTTTGTCTAAATTCAGTTTCAATTTAATTTTTTCTCATTTTTTAAACGTTTTTCACTACGATTAGAGCAAACACACCACACATGAAACAACACTAAATCCATTCAATGTTAGACACTCTAGCCTATGTTGATTGTCATTGCTCTAAGTTTTCTACCCAGTTTATCTAATAAATAAAAGACTGTATATTCAGAAATGTCAAAACTATAGTCATTTGAAACTATGTAATCCATTTATTGCTCCTGATATCATTAAATATAGTTAAAATGCAATGAAGAATAAGTTAGAAGAATTGGATTTTATATCACACGTAAGTGTGTTACGGGATCCTGAGGAGAAGCTCATATTGCACGCTATCGCATGATTATCCTCTGAGGATGGACTCATAATCACACGAAGGCGTATGGTCAGTAGCAAAAGGATCAACAAGTTCAACACAAACACACGGAATAAAATAAATCATAAAATATATATAATGAGGGAAAATCTCCAAAAAAGAATCGAAATAATTCAAATAACTGGATGAGAGTAAATAAATTAACAAACCATCATTCGTTGTCAAAAACAACATATTTTAAATTCCTTCGAATTTCAACCTGAAGATAATAATTGCATGAAAATATAAAAGAAAAATGTAAAAAAACTCAATCCGGAGTTCATGTATCATATATCAGTAACAAACCAAAGAGATTTTCGTATCAAAGAAAACTTCTCAGAAAAATATTTCTTTAGTTTTGACCAAAAATATGCTATTTAATTTCCAAAAGGCATTCCTATAGGAGAGAATGTGGTTGGAATTTCTAATGAATCTCGACTGAATTTAATTTTAGATAAAAAATTTTCATCTATATTAGATATCTTCATTATTTCACTTTTTTTCTATAGAGCGAGAGAGGCGGAGTTTTTGGAGATTTTTATGGAAATATGGTAAATACTTTTGTGTTTGTTTAATTAACTTCTTAGAAAGACATTCGAGCGACGTCAGGATCTTGGATTATTTTATTCTGTATTAGTTAGCATCAGAGAGACTATATATAATAAACTATATATATTGTTTAATTAGGGGTGTTATATGTATATAGGAGAATTATAAGCTAAATGAGGCGGGGAAGGATGGTTTTTATTTTTATATTCTTTGTTTCTTGGTTCAATATGTAAATAAGTGGGCACATCTAGGTATTTAAATAAGAGACGGTCATATATGTGTAATAAATTCGTTCGTTTAATATTGAAATGTTTTTTTTTTCACTATAAATATATACACCTTAATATTTTTAGAGTGTATATTTTATTTATAGTTGAATACCTCACTCTGAGTATTGTCTATTTGTGCATGGTTTCTATCCACGTGTATTTTATTTGCTTCTATTTTCTTCATTCCAGATGTTGTCTATTTATTCCTCTATGGCTTCACTCCACGTGATGAAATATTTATTTCTCTTTGGCTTCACTCCAGGTGATGGTCTATTTTTTATGGCTTCATTTCGAGTGATGGTCTATTTATTTATCTATGGATTCACTCCAGGTGGTATTCTATTTGTTTTTCTATTGCTTCACTTTAGGTGATGGTCTATTTGTTTCTCTATGGCTTCACTCCAGATGTTAGTAAACTTGTTTCTATATGGCTTCACTCCAGATGTTAGTAAACTTGTTTCTATATGGCTTCACTCCAGGTGATGGTCTATTTGTTTCTCTATGGCTTCACTCTACGTGGTGGTATATTTGTTTCTCTATGGCTTCACTCTACGTGGTGGTCTATTTGTTTCTCTATGGCTTCACTTTACGTGGTGGTATATTTGTTTCTCTATGGCTTCACTCTACGTGGTGGTATATTTGTTTCTCTATGGCTTCACTCTACGTGGTGGTATATTTGTTTCTCTATGGCTTCACTCTACGTGGTGGTATATTTGTTTCTCTATGGCTTCACTCTACGTGGTGGTATATTTGTTTCTCTATGGCTTCACTCTACGTGGTGGTATATTTGTTTCTCTATGGCTTCACTCTACGTGGTGGTATATTTGTTTCTCTATGGCTTCACTCTACGTGGTGGTATATTTGTTTCTCTATGGCTTCACTCTACGTGGTGGTATATTTGTTTCTCTATGGCTTCACTCTACGTGGTGGTATATTTGTTCTTCTACAGATTCACTCCAGGTGGTGGTGCATTTTTACTATCGCTTCACTCCAGGTGATGGTCTATATGGTTTATATGGCTTCATTCCAGGTGATGGCCTATTTGTTTCTCTATTATTTTAATCAAGGTTGTAGTCTAGTTATTTCTCTATGGCTTCAGAATTTTTACAAAATGAAAGCCCGAAACATAAAAAAACCTCATCTCTCTTTTATTTCTAACATAATTCAGCATACATACCGGACCTGCAACACTAGTTCTTCGTACAGGGAATGAGTTTCGACGCCAACTCCATTCTCACATCAACAAAGGCAGCGTCCATTTACAAATTCTTCATGAGCCTTGAGGTGAGATTAGATTACGAAAACGCGCTGATCATCTGTAGGAGGAATCTTTGGTGCTGAGGAAGCCTCCTAGAATGTATATAATTGTAAATAGTCATGTATACAGTTCCTCCTTCGCATATATCTATCATATTCATGTGTATGACTTAGCATTAACGGATGTCAATATATTAGTTTGAAATTATATAAAAATATCTGAGTGCATTCGCTATTTATTACAGCTTGGGCAGTTGAATTAAGGTAATCAGCATTGACCATCTCTGAGGAGAAAAAGACACAATAAAAAAGAAAGATCGATTTTAACAGATAAGCGACCATCTCTCTGTAAGAGGCTACCTTAATAAAATCGCAAATCACTTTAACATAGCACAAACATCCACTGATGACCATCTCCGTGATATATTAAAGACCTCTAGGTTCTTCTAATAGGATGGTTATTCCTATTGTAGAAAAAATACTAAATACAGGTAAACGGTTAACAAAATGATTGGAAAGACTACCGGGAAAAGCTGGCTGCAAAAAGAACCAAAAAAGGTGTGTGTCCCTTGCGAGGGGACCGAAGACAAATGACCCCACAGAGATGGATGACCGGAGGGCAAAAAGAGAAATGGGACATCCGGTCAGATAAGTCGAGATTCAAATCACACAGCTCCCTCTAGCCACGTTTATTGGGACTACAGCCCGACAAACGATCATTATACTGATTAGTAATCATTAATATCATCTAACTATCATTTCCTCACATAGAGGACTGTTTATCGTTATATAAACATCTTTGATTATTTACAAAAAGTTATAAGACGCCGCGATTTGTAATTTATCAAAATCCTCAAACCGTATTGATGAATCTTTTATTATATTAGAAGATAAAATTGCTATATATATATATATATATATATATATATATAAGATCAGAATATAAATAGTAGCAATGCATTTCTTTATTCGTGCAAGTGCAACTTTTCGGATCTTTATAATTCGTCCATAGGCATAGCTCTTATAAAGATCTGAAAGCTTACCCTTTGCGCACGAATAAAGAAACTCATTTCTACTGTTTATATACTTATTTTATCTTTGATTATATTTAGGATTAGATGTTTAACCTTACATCACAATATTTGAGAAATATTTGTTTGTAAAAATAAGTGTATGAAAATTTTCAGCCTAACCTATATGACGCCCTCTCTCTTTAAATATGCAGAAATGGGTTTTAATTATATAAATTTAAAAATGATAAGTAAGTGGGGGGGTCAGTGGAAAGCTTGGGTAAACCGTTTGGTTTTCGAGCACTACGACCCGGGTTCGATTCCCGCATTGGACACTTTTTTCTGTTTAAAAAAAGTGCTCCAATAGCCCCCGATTCTTGCAAAAGTCCAACCCCACCAGCGAGTGCAAGTAACCAAACGGGGCTCTGGCACATTTGTAATTGCAAAGTCGAACTGCTTTTCGCCTGTGTAGACATGTGGTGCGCTTACAGTAAAAGCAGTCGCTAACTACCCACCATGATTATCATGGCCTGTACCATGTGTACTAGGGATAAGCAAAAAGAATGATAAGAAGCGTTTAAAATATATTTCTAATTTTCAAAGTAATACGCTTTTTTTAATGATAACGAATTGTCGAGCTCTTAATTTACACATATATTTCTAATTTTCAGTAATATATGGCATTAAGTTGATTATAATATTTTAAAAGTATTTTCCTTTATTAAATTGGCTATATTTTGAGTCTAGTACCTATAACAGCCTTAAAACAACTTATCATGAGATCGCACGTTGTCTCAAAGCAACTGTTGAAGGGCTCTTGGCATGAAATCTCTAGCCACGTAAAAACCCATTAAAACAATTAGAGAAGTGGAAAGTCTGTTTTTTTAAGGAGACAGAGACAATTTTGTTCACACTTGGTTATCTCGTATGTCTTCAATAAAGGTCACTGTAATATCCTTCAGAGTTATTGTTTGAATCCTTATATACTCGTACATACTAAAAAGTACTACTCTCTTTAGTTTTGTTCATGAGTGTATGTCACTTTAAAAGAATATTGAAATCTCAATCATTTCATATTCAACCACTTGGTAAACTGGAATAGTATTTGATTTTTGATAATGATATATTGTATTGATATTTATATAATTAAAGTATTAATAAAATTTTAGTTGCATATTATATTTTAAATTAAATGTTAATTTTGGATATCTTTATGAATTTCTTTGTGTTCAAGAAAAAAATCATATTAAAAGTAATAAAAACAATTTATATATGGTTTTATGCATCACATCTCAAATAATATATTTTTCTGTTAGGTTCATTGTGTAAATAAGTAATAAGAACAAACATTCAGAAAAAAAGAATTTTACCGCTTAAGTTTAAAAAGTATTTATAGAGGAGTTGATCGCTTAAGTCAAAGAAAACATTTATAAATTAAATATATCGTTTGAGTTTAACAGAATTTTATCACAAACAATTAAGTTTACAGTTTAAGTTAAACATTTATATGAAAAAGTGAAGTTTACTCTGCTTAAGCTCTGAATATATTTATAAATTAAGTTTATCTCTCTCTCTCTCATCAAAGTTAGAAACAAAATTTATAAATCAAGTTTATCGCTTAAGTTTAAAAGATTTGTAAATTAAGTTTACCGCTTTAATAAAAAAACACATAAATAATAAATTAAGTTTACTGCTTAAGGAAAAACAACATTTATAAATCAAGTTTACCGTTTTTAGGTTTGAAGAATTTGTAAATTAAGTCTATCGTTTTAGTTAAAAACAACATTTATAAATTAAGTTTGCCGCTTAAGTAGAAAACATTTATAAATTAGGTTATCGCTTAAGTTAAAAACAACATTTATAAATTAGGTTATCGCTTAAGTTAAAAACAACATTTATAAATCAAGTTTACCGCTTAAGTGAAAAAACAACATTTATAAATCAAGTTTACAGCTTTAGTTAAAAACAACATTCATAAATCAAGTTTACAGCTTAAGTAAAAACAACATTTATAAATTTAGTTTACCGCTTAAGTTAAAAACAACATTTATAAATCAAGTTTACCGCTTAAGTTAAAAACAACATTTATAAATTAAGTTTATCGCTTAAGCTAAAAACAACATTTATAAATCAAGTGTTACGCTTAAGTTAAAAACAACATTTATAAATTAAGTTTACCGCTTAAGTTAAAAACAACATTTATAAATTAAGTTTACCGCTTAAGTTAAAAACAACATTTATAAATCAAGTTTATCGCTTAAGTTAAAAACAACATTTATAAATTAAGTCTACCGCTTAAGTTAAAAGCAACATTTATAAATTAAGTTTACAGCTTAAGTTAAAAACAACATTTATAAATTAAGTTTACAGCTTAAGTAAAAAACAACATTTATAAATTATGTTTACCGTTTTAGTTAAAAACAACATTTATAAATTAAGTTTATCGCTTAAGTTAAAAACAACATTTATAAATCAAGTTTATCGCTTAAGTTAAAAACAACATTTATAAATCAAGTTTACCGCTTAAGGTAAAAACAACATTTATGAATTAAGTTTACCGCTTAATTTTGAAGAATTTATAAATTAAGTTTATCGCTTAAGCTAAAAACAACATTTATAACTTAAGTGTACCGCTTGAGTAAAAAACTATTTATAAATTAAGTTTACAGCTAAAGTTAAAAAATACATTTATAAAAATTAAGTTTACAGCTTAAGTAAAAATATATATAAATCAAGTTTACCGTTTAAGTTAAAACGACATTTAGAAATTAAGTTTACCGTTTAAGTTAAAAACAACATTTATAAATTAAGTTAATCGCTTAAATTAAAAACAACATTTATAAATTAAGTTTACCGTTTAAGTAAAAAACAACATTTATAAATTAAGTTTACAGCTTAAGTTAAAAACAACATTTATAAATTAAGTTAATCGCTTAAGTTAAAAACAACATTTATAAATTAAGTTTACCGTTTAAGTAAAAAACAACATTTATAAATTAAGTTTACAGCTTAAGTTAAAAACAACATTTATAAATTAAGTTTGCAGCTTAAGTCAAAAACAACATTTATAAATTAAGTTTACCGCTTAAGTTAAAAACAACATTTATAAATCAAGTTTACCGCTTAAGTTAAAAACAACATTTATAAATTTATTTTACCGCTTAAGTTAAAAACAACATTTATAAATTAAGTTTACAGCTTAAGTTAAAAAAAAACATTTATAAATTAAGTTTACCGCTTAAGTTAAAAACAACATTTATAAATTAAGTTAATCGCTTAAGTTAAAAACACATCAAACTAGAAACTAATCCTAAATACGTAAAAATATGTTTACCTAACAGAGAAAGAAGCAAAGTGTTAAATACCCTCCAATTGGTGGAAAAGTAAGGTGAAAAAAACGATAAGAAGAAAAAAAATACTAAAATTAATAAAATAAAGCTATTTTTTGGTTGGTTTCTTCTCAACGCCCTCTGGGAGGTATTAAAGAAGACAATCTCATGATACTCATTGGAATTCAGGTGGCGTCGAATCCGAAATTAAAGCCTTCGTTTGTTCCATCTGAGAGGTCTATTTGACATCTAATCCAATTTATTGAGACGGTTCCATGAACGCTCCTCCCTAAAGGGTATATGCTCGCTGTCAAACGAGACGCTTGGGAGTCTCGAGACTATCGTCTGATTCAATCAATTTATCTTTTGGTCACCTGGATCTGACCCGGATGTCATCTGTGGTCATCGAGTCAATTGTTCACGATATATTTGTCGTTTGGAATTAGAAAACCTTTTCATTTTATTTATTTTTTTGTTCGTAAACTTTTATTTAGGCAGAGTTTGAAATTCCAACATATTTTTTTGTCCTTTAGGTGTATTATTGTAAATTTTCTGCTATTAAAAATTGATATATATTAAAAGTTTTAACGTAAGTTGATGAATAAAATTGTATATGTGATAAATATAACTGCTTTTTATTATTACAGTATAACTTTCCTTTAGCGGACACAAGGACAGTTTTCATTTGCAAAATTACCATTTTTACAATTTAGCAACTCTCCGGTAAGAGTACATCTCTCCCTAAAGGACACTATGGCTCTGCAATTAGGTGTCCTTTACATGGAGGTTCTACTGTATATTTTATTAAATAAAATGTTAACGCAAATACAAATGCAATCTTGTTATACAAAGTGTTTACCATATTAAAATATATCAACTTGCACAATATAAAACAAAATATTAATGATATTCTGAAACATATATGAAAAATTAGAAACGACAAACATCAAGATAACAGGTCAATTTATTTTGATCAAAAAACAGTCCCAACTAATTTACATATAAATACAGAGAGCTACGCATTAAGAAACATTTTTCTGAGTAAAAATATATATATATTTTTTATTATCCCTAGTACACGTGGTACAGGCCATGATAATCATGATGGGTAGTTAGCGACTGCTTTTACTGTAAGTGCATCACATGTCTACATACGTAAAAAGCAGTTCGACTTTCCACTTACTAATATGCCAGAGAGCCCGTTTGGTTACTCGTACTCGCTGGTGGGGTTGAACTTTTGCAAGAATCGGGGGCCATTGGAGCATTTTTTCAATTAGAAAAAAAAGTACCTAATGAGGAATCCGATCCTGGGTCGTAGCAGTCAAAAACCAATGGTTTAGACCATCCTTCCACCGACCCCCACAAAATATAATAAAATTAATAATCTGTTGAGATAAAATAATAATCCAATTCATCCTTTCATACTTCATCCCTAAGGTTAGAAATAATCGTTATTTTTCCTTAAAATAAATTTCGATTTTTCGTTCAAAAGAAACACATGCAGGATATTTTCAAATGTCGTTCTACAATCATAGGCCGCATTATATTTGTATAAAATAATAATATTCTACTAAAATTTCCTTCTATTTCAACATTTTCTATCTCAATAAAATATATTTATACAGCATCAATGATAAACGAACAAAAAAGAAGATAACTTACTTAAACACAGAGTTATCTATTATTTCTACTGATGAGGTAATTGAGAAAGATAACTAATCTAGATTAGATGACCAAAAGACGAGGTGGATTAATTTCAGTCAGAATCGTCTGACACCCCAGGGCGTTGATCGTTTGCATGAAATTAATTATATCAACAGACTTCGAGGCATCTGGCGTTATTCTGCCTGTCGTTGCCTGAGGCTCCATTCCTTGTCCACTGCTATTGGTCCATCAGCTCTTCCACCCAAGAAACCTTCACCATCTTCAGGAAATATTGTCGGATTTTCTCGGTAAATCTAGAAGAACACGTTATAATCATAAACTCATTAGTATATTATGATATAGATGTACAAGATTGTCCCAAAAGTTCGTTAACACTTGCAAAAAATTAAAATACCAATATTATTCGCTGTTATGTATGATGTCTTTGTATTATGTATACAGTAATTGTATTATGTATTATTATGTATTCGCTGTAACAATATTATTCGCCAAGTAATAAGAAAAACAAAGTTCTAAGAAAAACACGAACATTTGGAACAACCTTATATATATACATATATTATATTAAAAACAAAAAAGACCAAATTTTTGGTCGTAGAGGTTCAGCCTGCATTATGCTGACGAGGGCCAACAGCCTGAAAAGCGTTCGTGGTTGGCTTTTCTTGATTTATAAATAAATTGGGTTGGCTAAATATTATGGAACAGGTTAAATCAACGTTTAGTTGATTTTGGTGCGACTATATGGCGTTCTGCCATCTAAAATGCTCATATAAGAGCTCAGAATATACATTTTTTGTTGTTAATAACAGCGCCTGACCATATTTCTTTTTAAGATTATTTTTGCACATCTATGTATATTGTATCATATATTATGGATACCTTCATTATAATGTTATTAATTAATACATTTCAAATAGAAAATATCGTGCGTTAATATATTTAACAAGAGAGCTATTAAGGATTAAACTAATTGATTTAGGCCTAGTCAGACTATGGCGTCTTGATGCAACTTCTGCTCCTCTGCAGAAGGTCATTAACATGGCTTGAAAATTCTCAGATACAGCGTTCGACGACCGATTTCTTCTTAACAGCAACTTTCTCTGATGCCGACTCCATGTCGCTTCTACACTAAACATGAATTTATTTCACTCTCAATCAAGGTAGATAATTATTTATTTTTATCGTGTTTACTATAATTTATTTGTATTAATCATATATGTATACTAACACGTAATTATTATATTTTATCTTTATATAATAAAAGCATACTACAATATAATGCGGCTTATGATTGTAAAACGACATTTGAAAATCATCCCGCATGTGTTTCTTTTGAACGAAAAATCGAAATTTATTTTAATGAAAATATAACGATTATTTCTAACCTTAGGGATGAAGTATGAAATGATTAATTGTGAAGAGTAATGATAAATGGAAAAATAAAAGCATATATTGTATGTGTGGATCAAAAAATGAAATTTTTTCACCATATTTCGGTACAAAGGTACAATAACGTATTTATGTTTTATAAATCAACCCAATGCCACATAACATCAATAAGTTACAATTAAAAATGACCGTTGCTTATATATACAGTAGTTAAAATTCAATTAAAGAAAATTATTATTGTCTAATGTTAATGTTTTTCTTATATTTTACGGGAATGAGATTTATTTTGTATGATAATTTCAATTTATTGAGTACAACTTGCTGCTATATATTTAAAAATAAGAAAAAACCTCTTAAAAGATTTTCGAATAGGTAAACGAATTGAAGAAAATAAGTTGCTATTGTCACGTTTTCAAATTAGAATTTTATTAATCAATTGATAAACTTCGTGAGTGACGTTTTCCCCATAACAAAAACTAGAAACAAGAAATGAAAAATCAGTTACAGAATTTACATACCTTCCTTATATAACATAAAACATAAATGTATTTACATATTTACTGATTGAAACATTTGCTTTACATTTTATTTACATAAAACCAATTTCGTGACAATATTTTAATACAAAATAGACCTTTTCTATTAAATAAATTGTTACAACGACGTCCGTAGAAAGTTAAAACCGTCTACCACCTGTGGATCGGGGGCGGGGGGGGGGGGGGGGGGGGGGGGGGGGGGGGGGCAGAAGGACCAATCAGGAAGAAGGAAGCCTAGCTGGCGGCAGTCAAGTCTTTCTCCCTCCTTGTTGACGGTTTGGTTGTATAATCCTACCTGTCCGCGACTTGCCTGTTCTATACAACGCGCAAAGATGAATAAATAGGAATCTAACAGGACCTTACTGGCTACGGAAGAGTTCGGAAAGATTAAAGACAATCTATAGTAACACGTGTCATTGTTGCCCGGGCATCTTTTTAAATGTAAGACCGGTTCATTGAGAGGCAGGACAACAAAACAGGCCGTTGAATGTCATCTATGTACCATTATACTGTCAGGGTTCCAGGAATGACAACCAATAAGGTCTTGCTATCAAATGAAATGATACCCCATACCATAACGCGCTGTTGTGGACCTGTGTGGTGTTCGAAAGTAAGGCTAGGACCCACACACGTCTCCAGATACGTTTTCGACAGTATTTATAACACAGTGAGAAACGGGACTCAACTTCGACACAGCGATACCGCGTGCTCATTTGACCATCCTTGATATAGCAGCGGCATAACAATTGATGCCAGATTTAGGATTATCTGTTCGGGAAAACAAGTTTGTGAAACTCGAAAATTGTGGTGGAACAAACAGAAATACTTCGAGTTCTCCTCTTAGCAAAAGAATAACTTAACCGGTATAAATATTGTAATCAAATAAAGAATTCTTTAGATTGAGTTTTAATCAATAATTTACATTTCGGAAAGAATTCGACCAACGGAATTGAAATTCTGAAAGAGAAGATCGACCAACGGCGAGAAACCTCTGAATCAGACCGAGACAAGAGACAAAGAGAAACCGGTAGATGATGTGCCGTGTAAACACTCTACATTCTTTCTGAACATTTCCGTGAGAGCATTGAAGATCACTGTAACCTGAAAGACGACGGCGTGACGGACTGCTGCGACAAGGCCAGACTATCTGGGACTACAGAGGAGATCCAACTGTTTTCGGGCTCTGGCCTTATCATTACAGGAGCGGCTTCGGTTTCATAACATCCAGCTTAAACACCTTTTTGGTGAATTTAACCAATTTACCAATTTACTCTTAGGATGTTATGGTATCGAAGGAAGAGGTTTCTCTTTTAGTACATTAATATCATCCCGCAACTTTATGCTGTGCTTTTGGTCAATATATGCCTTCTTTGTTTTTAATATCAACACCTGACCTTTTTATTTTTAACTTTATTTTTCTAATATATTTTCACATGTTAAGCGTATTTACGCTAGTTTGGCCTTAAATACCTATTTCTTGATTTCTCAAGAAGCCACTGAAACCAAATATATTTTTGGTCGCAGTGGTACAGCCTGCTCCCCGCTGACGAGCGACAACAGCGCAAAACGCGTTCGTGGATGGCTTTTCTTAATTTATCAAGAAAATGGGTTGGCCAAATATCAGGGAACAGGTTAAATCAATGAATAGTTGATTTCTGTTCCACTAGATGGCGCTCTGCTATCTAAAAAGCACATGTCCTTTTGGTCAGGATATGCCTTCTTTATTTTCAATATTTATATATATATATATAGAGTAAGAGAGAGTGAGATTATTATAGCATATATTCATGAATATAAGACTATTTATGAATATACACACATACAGCTTTACTAAGACCCCCAGTCTTATACAGAATCACCGCAGGAAGGAAGCATAGATGGAGCTCCTATACGCCAGGCAGCATAGAACCCAACAAATTATAAGAGTTTTTAAATATATATACACAGTAAAACCTCCATAAGAAGACACTCGCTCTAGAGTACACCTCTCTATAATGGAAATTTTCATTTGCAAAATTACCATTTTTACTATTTAGAAACTCTCCAGTAAAAGGACATCTCTCCCTAAAAGACACTTTGGCTCTGCAATTAGGTGTTGTCCTTTACAGGGAGGTTCTACTGTATCTTATAGGCCAACTTGCTTTTTTTTTGTCATCGAGCGCATAACGCTACAAGCAACATATACACAAATACTTGATCGTTTAGAGATTATAAAAAGAAAGAGGAGAGAGATAATAATTTGATATATAGAAATGGGAATAGGGAGGTAATATTTCTTTGTTAGTATGTTGTACTGTATTCGTGCGCGGTATCATCCCAGAAGCAAACAATTAGTATGTCATTCCGCCAGTAATGGAGTACCTTGATGATTTTCCTCACGCCATACATCTGTTAACTGCCCCCCTCCCCTTCCTCTACTTTAAATAATCAGCCTTCTGCCTGCTGAGTAGTTCATATTCTTCATTTAAACAACTTCTTCTAATTGAATATATAGGAAACTGAAGACTTTATCCATTTTATCTCTTTTAAAAATAGAGAAATCCATAAATAAATCTTCAATTAAAAAGGCATATATTGGAACAAAAATTTTAATCCAATATATGCCTTTTTAATTAAAATTTTATCTCTATATCTGATAAAATGTTTTTATTATTGTATCTCTTTATCTATGCAAAATTAGCCATTTATAAACATTACCTTTGTCTTAATTTTGGTAGATTTCAGCCATCGCATCGAAACTTCTACTCTGTAGAAAAATTATTTTTTTTAAATTGACAAATTCTAGTCTTTAATATTTTTGCCGGCCAGGCAGCCTCTATCTTTACGATTTAATATGGTGGTAGTCAATTATTGATTAGTAATGTATGAACACTCTATAACAAAAAATATTCGACGCACCAAGAAGATATATAATGAAATGATTTAAAAGCGCGAATGATTATTTTATAATAATACAAACTTCTACTGTCCTTACTGCGATGAAAAAATATATTGGGAGGGCTTGGCTCATCAGTGGTGAACCCTCCCAGCGGTTTCGCCAATTTAATCCACCAGACCGCCTCTCAGAGCTCTAATATTGTATTGGATCATTCTGCTTTTATATGCTACACTGAAGGATGGAATCTTAGAAATGGTTTTTAAGTAAACTATGGACATAAGCTTATAGGACAGTAGAATTACATTTAAATATTTGCATCGAGCAATGCTCTTCCGCAAACTATAAAGACAAGGCCAGTTAGGCATAAATTAATACAAAGCAATAAGGCGCCATCTATACACAAAAATAAAATGATTTAAAAGCGCGAATGATTCTTTTATAATAATACAAACTTCTACTGTCCTTACTGCGATGAAAAAATATATTTGCTCGATGCAAATATTTAAATGTAATTCTACTGTCCTATAAGCTTATGTCCATAGTTTACTTGAAAACCATTTCTAAGATTCCATCCTTCAGTGTAGCATATAAAAGCAGAATGATCCAATACAATATTAGAGCTCTGAGAGGCGGTCTGGTGGATTAAATTGGCGAAACCGCTGGGAGGGTTCACCACTGATGAGCCAAGCCCTCCCAATATATTTTTTCATCGCAGTAAGGACAGTAGAAGTTTGTATTATTATAAAAGAATCATTCGCGCTTTTAAATCATTTTATTTTATATGTATAGATGGCGCCTTATTGCTTTGCACCAAGAAGAATTTGTCCAATTGGGACATAATTGGTCTATGTGAATAACATCCATAGGGGAAAAACGATTTCAATTTCAAACAATTAATTGTCTTATTCCAAGTTTGATCGTCACAAATAGAGAAAGTCAATATGTTGTTGGACCCTCACTGGCCTGAATGTAGGCTGCCACCCGGCGTGTCATGGACTGAGAGAGATTCCGAATGGTGTGCTGCAAGGATTTCTTGTCAAATTGTCTCCAACTGTCGGGATTAATAGTTAAAATTCCGGGATAGTTGTAATAGCCTTCTTATCACGTTCCAGATGTGCTCTATGAGTGAGAGATCAGGCGACCTTGCTGGCTACGGAAGAGTTCAGAAAGATTGAAGACAATCCATAGTAACACGTGCCATTGTTGGCCGGGCATCTTTTTGAAAAGTAAGACCGGTTGATGTGAGAGGAACGACAAAAAACAGGCCGTAGAATGTCATCTACGTAACATTATACTGTCAGGGTTCCAGGAATGACAACCAATAGGGTCCTGCTGTCAATTGAAATGACACCCCAGACCATAGCGCCCTGTTGTGGACCTGTGTGGTGCTCTAAAGTAAGGCTAGGATCCACACACGTCTCCAGATACGTTTGCGACGGTAGTTATAACACAGTAAGAAACGGGACTCAACACCAAAGACTATATGTCCTCAGTCAGGGCAGTTCCAAGTTGATCGTACCCGACACCACTGTAGTCGGACTTGTCAGTGTACGGGTGAGAGAGATAGGCATCGTAGCAGTCGGCGAGCTCTTACATTCCGCTCTCTCAGTCGCCTGTTGATGGTCATTTTGGATACTTGTGTGCCGATCGCACGTTATGGTAGATAACGTCGAATCCGGTGCTTCGACAGCCGTTCTGCCAATCGCTCTGTCCTTTCGTTCTGTTGTGTTCCGTGGTCGACCGCTACCGTCTTGACGTTGCATTATTTCGCTGTTGACCCATTCTTGACAACATCGTCTAATAGCCGCATCACTTCCTTCGACACAGATGTCGCGTGATTGGCCTATTTGACCAACCAGCCTCTTTTAATCCAATGGCACGACCTTTTTTAAACTATGAACATGCGTTCTTAATGAGAACGAATCTTTCAGTGATGCATTGATATACAGTAATCCCTCGTTATCACGAACTCGGATTATACGAACTCTCGGTTTGCGCGAACCGTTTCTTTTCCCCCGTTAAATTTCAATGCTTTCCAAAGAGATTTTGCCGGTTAAGACGAAATATTCGGTTATGACGAAATACGAATTAAATTTAGCCCCCAGCAGAACTAATCAATCGGTTAAAACGAATTCTAATATGTTTTTAAAGGCGAGTTATAAGTAAAACAATAAACTATTAAAATAAAAAAAACGCCGTTGATATCAAGTATTAGCTCTCTTTGTCTTTTGTGTAAACATTCGTCCTTTGTTTGTTATGATGACTCATTTTCTATGAAACCATCCCCTTGGGGTCGTTCCATGTACTCAATCAGTGGAAATTTTCGACTCAATTGTGCCAGTATTGCTGTTTTTCTCGACTGATAAATGTAGCTTACATTTTGAAGATGACCTGGATAAAATAAGAAGGGAGTGTCTGAAACAGTGCCCAATCAAATACCACCAAAAAACTATAACAGACTTTCTGAAGCCTGCAGAGAAAACCCAGATATAGGATACTCTATGCATGCTGCATATGCTGCATACACATAAACATTGTATGTACCAAGTATATTATGTAAGTTGTTTCTTTTGTTGTTCTTTTTTATTTGTGTTTTAAAATAAACTTATATTCTCATGTTATTGCCTTACATTGTGATTATATTATCCATATTGTCTTTTAAAATAAAATACTTTATGTACATACATATACATATATAATTGTTGTTCCTTAAAATTATAAAATATTTCCATTAATATTGTTTTCAAATAAATTTATTCGTTATTCCTCAGAAATGTAGTTTTCTTACTCATCAGTAGTACATAAGTACAACCCCCGGATACCACGAATTCAATTCGTCTAATACGAATTCGGTTTATACGAATTCGGTATATATTCTTTTAAGACGAAAAGGGTATTTCGTTCTCCCGTTGAGTTCGTCTTAACGAGGGATTTCTGTAGTATAAAAAGGGCTTACTGCAAAAAAAAAAAAATTGAAAATCAGATCGTGCCGCGTCGAATATTACGTCTAGGATACTCGTGGTTAATGCGCAGTGTAAATGCTCTGGAGCTCTTGCTTTGCATAAATCGGACACCAAATTTCAATCATTTGTATGTTTGGTCGAAACGTCTTTGTATACGTATTTTTACATAAACCGGACAACTCCTTCTTGGTACTTCGATTTTTTCTATAGATTGTATATACAAAGGTGTTGTGTACGTTACCTTTAATTATAGTTGGCTTTTTACATAATATTTCAGTTTTTTCCCTTTAAAAATATTATGAATCAAATATTGAATACATATGTATATATACATTTTTGGTCGCAGTGGTACAGACTGTTCCACGCTGACGAGGGCCAACAGCCCGAAACACGTTCGTTGATGGCTGTTCTTGATATATCAAGAAAATGGGTTTGCCAAATATCAGGGAATAGGTTAAATCAACGTTTAGTTGATTTCTGTTCCACTAGATGACGCTCTGCCATCTAAAATGCACATGTGCTTGTGGTCAGGATATGCCTTCTTCGTTTTTAATATCAACACTTGACCTTTTATTTATCTTTTCCCATTATTTTTTCACATATATATGTATATATACATACCTAGAGTGTATTATGTGTATATACCGATTCCCCTCTAGTAATAAAGAAGCTTAAAGAATAAATAAACTATTCTATTCTATTTGCCTGTTTCTAAAATGCATCTTATTGGTCGATTTCAAAAAAATCCATCTCTGCTACAGATAAATAACACTGATGTAACTTCGAAGTAAACAATACAGAATGAAAGAAAAAATAAGAAGAATCATTAGTGGTATAGAGACATCTATACTAACCATCATTATCATCAACACGTTGTTTTTACCATGAGCAACAGAGAGAATATTCGATAAAGTCAATAACGACTGGATGGATTTTTTTTTAAAGAAGAAGAAGGCGAGTTGGACATTGTTCTTCGGTTAACGACACCTCTCGTCCAATACGGCTAGCAATTAGCATTAATCGGTGTATCGACAGAGCTCTGAAAGAAGGTCCAGTTCTTCTAATGAATCCTCCGATAGCCGTTTAAACCAATTTGCTGCAGAATCGTTAGATGTTAGAATGAAGACTGTTATCATTCGTCGATGTCCCTCATTAGATGTCCACCATTAGTTCTTCCATTTATCTTCTGTCTGCTACAATCCTATTGGTCCATCTGGTTCCACCTTCTGCCGATGACGGATTTTACAATCGATTTCTTTAAACCGCTTTGTTTGTGAATAATGTGGACTTTTTTTCGTTATTTGTTATTTTCAGTGATACGCTAACCTTGATGTATGCACGGTGATATCTGTGGTCACTGGATATTCGTCGTACCTGTAGGCTGTTGGGTTCTGTGTTGCGTGGAGTATAGGAGCTCCATCTATGCTTCCTTCTTGTGGTGAATCTGTATAAGACCGATGGTCTTAATAAAGGTCCACCTCCCCTTCTTCTTCTTTTTTAAATCCATCCAGTCGTTATTGACTATCGAATATTCTTTGTTTCTCATGGTAAAAACAATGTGTTAATAATAATGGTTGTTATCATATATGTCTCTATGCCACTGATGATTATTCTTATTTTCTTTCATTCTGTATTGTTTACTTCCAAGTTACATCAGCAGTATTTATCTGTAGCAGAGATGGATTTTTAAATCGAAAAATACGATGCATTTTGGAAATAAGCAAGGATATAGAATAGTTTATTTATTCTTCAAGTTTATTTATTTATTGAGGTGAAATTCTGTATATACATACTATATATACTCTATTAAAGAAGGAATTATCCTATTTTTGTTTGATATGTGTAATTGTGTGTGTTATTTTTATTAGAATTCTAGAGTGATCATAATACATTCTACAAAGATAGCCAATGTAATTTCAATAAAGATTTCTTTAAATTTCATAATGTCACTGAATAATATACAGTGTGAACTACTTGGTGAAGCAACACGAGTCTAGTGATGTTATATAAGAGTGTTTCTATTGTTGATATTCTGTTTTATCTTTCTTCTAGCTCCCCTTTTTTAGGTCTTGCGATATGTTTTTATATAGTTTCCTTGTGAACATAAATGACGGTGTTACACCGTGAACACATGAAGTAATGTATAAAAAGAATCTCTCTAATTTCTATGTTTTCGTCAAATATTAATATTAATTTTAGAATATTAATTTTATATATCGTAAGGCGAAAATCAGGCTATATAGAAAACCAACCTTATCTATTTGTAGAATGGAATAATGGATTAAAATGGCGACATCTCGCTGGAAGAGGATCCGCCACTAATAAGATTAAGTCCTTCCATAGTAATTGTTATCATGGCAATATAACGTCTGTAGGAATAATCTGGATTACTAAAATTGGTGTTTAAAATGTCTCTTAATTTTGAATAATAGTGGAAAAGTGGTTTCGATGCGGCCCTTTACGTTTATTTTGGGTAACTTCATATTCACAAGACTGACTACTGGACCATAAATGACCACCACAAATTTCCGTTTGAAACAAGGATGGCTTTAAGGCCAGTTTTACTACCAATTTGCAACAAGTTCTGATAATGACTCATTAATATTGACGATAATTAGATTGGTTTTCTTACTTGTTTTTCTTATTGTGAAAATGAAACTAAATATTATTACAGTAATTTATTCTTTATTCTATATATATTGTAAAATTTCTTTCAAATTCAATATATAAAAAGGGAAGATAGAACAATCTTATATTCGAATCATAAGATTAAAAAAAGCATATGCCTTGAAAAAGGTTGGCATTCAGCTAACCGAAATATTGGCAAATAAATATTTTATTCAGTCCAATATATGCCTTTTTATTATCTAATGATTAGGGATGTATAGTTATGGTTTACGAATCTTAATGAAGCGAGGTTTGTCAGTAGGCTATAACGATATAATACGTGAATTTTTCTTTTAGAAACAAAATAACTTTCTACATGCCATTCTGCGTTGGAAAGGTATTGGGAGGGTCTAGCGATTTCGATAGTTTAATCTTCCAAACCGCTTTGATATTATATTGGACTATATTGCTTATATATCCGTCCCTGTTAAGTAATTCTTTGTAAAGATATTTAAGAAATGGATATAATTGTGGGTATTAGTAGACAATATTAGTTCTCTTGAGTAAAGAACTTCTCTTTCTTTAAAAAAATTATAATCTTCATAACCTTAGTTGAAGTATATCTCTGGATTATAATAAGAAGTAAAAAATAGAATTTTACAATTTGAATATTGAATATATTGAGTTTATTTATTTCAATTTAAAGCGTTATTTCCTCCTAGGGACACTTGCGCTGTCATACATGTATGCCTCTACATTTGTCGATACATATAAATAGGGATAGTTGTGAAAATAGAGCTATCTTATATTTAAAAATCATTAGATAATAAAAAAGTATATAGTCAAGGCCTTGACAAAGGTTGGCGTTCAGCCAGCCATATTGGCAAATAATTTTTTTTTTCAATCCAATATATGCCTTTTTATTATCTAATAATTTGAGATGTATAGTTATGGTTTATGAATCTTACAATAATTTACAATAATGTTAAGGCCGTAAAGAATTGTCATAAGATTGAGTTGAAGTATTTACGTATATACCCTTAGAAAAAGTTCGTTTATAACATCATAGATCTGAATTCCTCATGCCAAATGCATTTTCTGCTTGGTAAAAGAATGCTGGTGAGTTACGACAGTACCAAATTGCCTTCATCCAATATATGAAGAGATCTACGATAGATTCCTTAAGTCGAAAGATGCGTGCAACAGGAAAAAAAAACAATCGGAACTTCACAAATTAGATTTCACCAAGCCGTCTTAATATTCGCATTTTGATGTCTTGGCGTAATGGACATCTTCCGTGTGACTCAACTGACATATTTCGAACATCCCACCAACTTTCTATAGCAAAGGAATGGTGAAATGTCTCAATTTATATACAAACCCCTCCCCCCGTAGTGGTGAAATTTACATTTCCACTCAAAACTTTTGAATACTAATAATTAAACTTAAATATGAAATCTTTTTAGGGGGATCGTTCTTCTTGTATTATTGATTGTTCTTTAATATTTTGATCATTTTCTTGCATGAATAATGGAGCGATCCTAAATTCTTATTTTGTCTTCTCATCTTTCCATCAAGTATTAATGCAATTTTTAAATGCTTACTCTTTGTATGATCTAAATAGGAAAAAGCTAGAAAAGAGTACAATATAGTGTTGGATTCTTTATTTGATATTCAAATTAGTTTAAGGTCACACTTTGATTCCTTTGAAGAGTTTTTGACCTGATTATCCGGCATCTTTGAAGGTTTCAAATCCTTTATAGAATCTTCTTTTAATTTACCTCTTCTCTATGGATTTAAATATAATTAATATTTTCTTCGCTATATATTTTAACTTCACAACAGGGAGGGATTTGTGATTTTTGAATATTTTTTTCTTAAACTATAACTCTATTACAGGATTATCCTCCTGGTTTTCACAGATTTCTTTCGACTAATGCTCAATCATAAGGTTAATATTTCAAACTTAACTGAAATTTCCCCCTTATTGATTTTTGATTTATTATAAGAATTACATTTTGTTCTTAGAAAATTACCTAAAATCACTTTTGTTGAATCACAAAGCTCAGCTTTTGTGGTTTTCCTTTTGCACCTTGTTGAATTCTTTAGAATCTTGATCATTCACAAATCCTACATGTTGTACTACATAAGCTCAGAATGGCTCATCTAAATAATCTTGAGAAAGTATGTAGGCATCAATAAAATAACCCCTTGTATCAATATTGAGTAAAAATATCAGGTCTCCAGGGAAAAGTGTCTTTAAAAAAAAAACATTTTTAATCTCTATCTTTCGGGTACGAACGCTAAAGATTAAAAATATTTTGAAAATATACTTTTCCTTGGAGGCCTGATATTTTTATTCAATACAATCAAGAGTATGTAGGTATCAAAAATATTATTTAAAAATACACATCTATTTACACATTTATCTTGTTAAAATAATTTAATTTTAAAATTATTAAAATCTTTCATTCTTAGAATGTGGAATTGTTAATATGTCCAATATTGATTATTGTGGTATAATATCTTTAATTAGTAAAAAATAGTTTAAACTGTATGACATATATATATGTCGTAAACCCGGGTAAGACAACAAGTGAGTTGGAAGCAGTCGGGGTTGAGTGGCAAGGCGTGCAGAGTGGGAAGTCCGCACGGGACAGTAAGGACAAAGTTTGGGATAAAAAAGACGCTCTCCTAGTACGTCTCACGTGGCACCAGGACCAGGGGAAAGTTGAGGATTAACAGAGGAAAGCTCGGCGTCCTGCATGAAGCCGCGGGGGCAGAAAGGAGCCAAAACGGCGGCCACGAGGGCCGCCGTGAGATGAAAACCAACCTAGTACTCAGCGGGCCTGTCCGAAATATCCACTGTAACCTAACTAACTGTAGAAATCTGGACCAACGCCCCTTTTTTGTCCCTCCCTGGATCACCCGGGTGTCCGGTGGCAAGCTAGTGTCACTTTGAGACGACTAGAAAAGACGTCATACTTTATTACTTACATATCACATTGTTTAAATTACGATATATATATTAGAATTTTCTGAAGCCTATATATTGTCATAGAATAATCTGTAGTGACCTACTCGGTTTATCATCATTAGTCACGTGACGTCAGCATTTTATATGTAAATATTTTGTTTAGATATCTCTCAGTTTTCTTTAAGATTGAAAATAATTGTAAATAATTTCCTTATTAAAATAAATTTGTTTTATGATTACACTTGTTCTGATCTGACTTATAATCTTGATATTGAACCAATCTAACATTGACATGAAGCCAACCTCCCAGGACAGTGTAACAATACTTATATTAAAAAACCTAAATTTAGAGAAAGAACATTTGAAATTGAATATTGTCTTCAAAAGATACGAAATTATTATTTGTTAAAATAATTAAAATATACATTATATATGTGATAAAATAGTGCAAATGTGATATTGTACTGGGATAAGGAGCATAAATTAAGAAAAAAGGCATCTCCTTATCTCCGTGGTTAGCTTTTCTTGATTAATCAAGGATGGGTATTTGGCCAATTCTGAAATAATTAAAAATCAACGAGAATAGTTGATATTTATTCCGATAGATGGCGCAAGCCATCAGCAACTTTCAGTTTCACGATAAGGAGATGCCTTTTTCTTAATTTACATTATATATATTAAGATTGTTACTTTTAAACGTTTTTAGAAATCCTAAAAAATCGGGAATCTTTGAAATTACTAATGTTAAGCTATATTAATTCATTTATAGCTGTTGTGCCTGAGATGTAAAAAAATAATGTAAATGAATTTCTTTAAAATTAAACATGCAATAAAATTATGAAAAAGGCATCTCCTTATCGTGCAACTGAAAGTTTCTGATAGGAATAAATATCAACTAATCATTAATTTTTAAATATTCCAGAATTAGCAGAATACCCATCCTTAATTAATTAAGAAAAGCTAACTAAACCTTGTACTATTTTTCACATTTATATATTAAAATGTATGTAAAAATGCTTAAAATTTGTCATTTTGATATAAAATTTTGTACCCAAACAGTACCGAACATTTTTCTCAATACTTCTATAGAAAAAAAAACAAGTTCACACAAAGAGTTGAAAACCTCAAATCACTTTCAGATAACCAAAGAAAACAGAGTAAATATCAGTGACTGGCTTGTCACTATTAACTCCCATCCCCACCGCTAGGAGGCTTTTTGTTCACAGAAGACTCCATTTTTCAGAAAGGCGGGATTTTATCTGGCAACCAGGCTAATGGTTGGGACTATGACACGTATGAAATATGGCCGTAGTCTAGCGTCCCCACCCTCCCATTAAAATTAGGGGACCTTCTTTTTTTATATACTTAACAGCTAATCTTGACTTTTCCTCAGCTTAGTCTTATGATAAATTCCTTGTTTCTTTTCTGATTTGATCAAGGCGTGATAAATTCGGATATATTCCTCTGTTATATCTTCTTTTTTTATATATAAATAAATCCTTTTAAAGTCTTACGGCGTCTTGTAAATAAATTGTGGATATTCTGTGGGTGAATGAGCACATAGCTATATTATCGTTTGGTTTATATCCTTTACACGCGTATTTATTGAAGCGAAAGGATTTCCTAAAGGATTTTTGAAGTGGGATTTAGTAATTCTTCCTTTAGGGAGATTTTTATATAAGGATATTTCTGTTTTTCTCTCTCTCAAAAATAACCTTTAAAACCAAGATTCTCTCATATTTCTGGGAATAAAACAAATTCTCTTGGTCGTGTATTCTAATTTTGAAAAATACCTAATATTATCTTATTATATCTATTATCTTAAAATATCTATATGAATATACATATATAAAAATATAATTATTAAGCATGAATATTTCTTCTTTTTTTTTCAAATAAAATAAACGTTCTACTTTTTATGAAAAAGGCATCTCCTTATCGTGCAACTAAAAGTTGCCGATGGCTGGCGCCATCTATCGGAATAAATATCAACTAGTCTCGTTGATTTTTAATTATTCTAGAAATGGCCAAATACCCATTCTTGATTAATCAAGAAAAGCTAACCACGGACGGGTATTTTGCCAATTTTGGAATAATTAAAAATCAACGATAATAGTTGATATTTATTTCAATAGATGGTACAAGCCATCAGCAACTTTCAGTTGCACGATAAGAGATGACATTTTTCATAATTTATGCACCTTATTCCAGTACAATATCACATTTTTACTATTTTTTCAAACTTTCTAATGTTCATACTGCTATAAAATTATACTGTTCTATAATCTAATGTTTATAAGTTTTTACACAAATACCATAATTGAGTTCCACCCTTTCAATATCGCATATATAAACATAGTATTAGAGCTCTTAATATGCGGTCTGGTTGACTAAATGGACGAAACCGCGATGAGGGGGTTTTTCACTGATAAGTCAAGCCTCCCAACATTTTCCATAGCAATATAGACAGTAGAAATATTGTTTAATATGAAAAATAAAAAAATCGTGCTTGATAGTTTTATATCTGATATGTGACGCGTATTGTACAATGTACAAACTGCTTATGGATTTATATCTACAATCAGAGAGATAATTCTCAATTAGTATTTATGCGGGGGTCGGTGGAAGGAAGGTCTAAACCGTTGGTTTTCGACCGCTCTGACCCGGGTTCGATTCCCGCATTGGGCACTTTTTTATGTTAAAAAAATGCTCCAATGGCCCCCGATTCTTGCAAATGTCCAACCCCACCAGCGAGTGCAAGTAACCAAACGGGGCTCTGGCACATTTGTAAATGTAAAGTCGAACTGCTTTTCACATGTGTAGACATGTGGTGCACTTACAGTAAAAGCAGTCGCCTACTTCTACCCACCATGATTATCATGGCCTGTACCACGTGTAATAGGGATAAGCAAAAAAAAAGTATTTATGCAAATGTATATGTGAAAGATTTATTCGCTCTTCGATTGGTTCTATATTGCCATATCACTTTATATAGCCAATCAGAGATGAGGAATTGATGTCGACACGATTTCCTAGTTAATGAGCTCCTTATAGATATATGAATAAAAGTTTAACAGCAAAGTAGACATCTTTATTTTATTAAAGCAAGATGACGCAAACCTTTTCAAACCACACACTGGAACTCTAAAATATCAACATTTCTTAGCGCAGTGGTTACATCGAGAAACTAAATGAAGATGTTGAGTAATTAATCGTAAGTTCATATCTAGAAATTCCCTTCTTTTTTTATTCTTTATTGTTGTTGTTCATCAACATGTTTTAATGTTTGTCATTTTATTTGGACTCGTTTTATATCCAAAATTTAGTTCCTGATTATTTTTTTTATAAATCATGATTTTATACTAATCTTTAAAAATGTTTGGGTTATAGAGACGTGTCGTTTGTTATTTTTATTCCGTTATGGTAAATTTTAGATTACTAAGAAAAAATCGAGTTTATATTACTTCGAAGTATTTAGGTTTATTTTTGTATGAGAAATATTAAATCACTTAAGCACGAATGTTTCTTTTATGCACAAAATAAATTTCTACTATTCTTACGGCGATGAAAAAATATATTGGGATGGCATTGCTCATCAGTGGTGAATCCTCCTAGCGGTTTGGTCAATTTAATCTACCAGACCGCTTCTTAGAGCTCTAATACTGTATTTGACCATTCTGCTTATATATGCTACACTGTGTGTGTGTGTGTGTGTGTGTGAAGGATGGAATCTCAGAAATGGCATTCAGGCAAACTATGGACATAAGCTTTTAGGACAGTAGAATTAAATATGAATATTAATGATCCAAGCCATCCCAATATTTTTTCAACGCATTAAGGAAAGTAGAACTTATATTTTGTATATAAAAGAATCATTCGTTCTTATATGATTTTATTTTTTTATATATAGATGGCGTGTTATTCTTTCGTATTAGGTTTAATTATTCTCGAAATATTTGGAGTATTTGAATGTCTAATATAGATTTATCCTCTTTGAATAATAAGACCGCAGTTTGAGTGGAGAACAGTAGAAGAAGGTATATATATAGAGGAATAACACAGTAATATTTACAATAATCAACAATGTTATTTACAATGTATCAGATAAAGGGTTCTTAAAATTAATGATACTTCGGCCAGTAAATCTGTTTTATAAGATTAACTAAAACTAAAAAAGATTTACTGGCCGAAGTATCTTTAATTTTAAGGACTATGAATCCCCCCCCCCCCTCCGGCCAGGCAACCTCTAACTTTACAGATAAGGGGTGTTCGCCGAGAAACACCCGGTATTTGCCGTCGACTAAAGGATTAGGGAATAAACAGGCGGTGGAGATAGGTTTCGGTTTTGGCAGGAAACCGGCGTCATGCCTTATGATTTCAGAATGATGCAACCACACTTTCTCTTGTGATCTCGCGGCGTCAACACCCTGTAAGTTTGCCTCTCTCTTATATTTTGTATTTTAATCATATTCTTAATAAAATCATTTTCATTTGAAAGAGATTGTTCTCGTAACTCCCTTTAGACAACACCACACTCACCGGCAGTTTTACTCGTTGACAAGGGGAGAGAAGTAAGAAATGGCTTGGCATAAACCTGTAAGCAACCAATCGAGAACAAGCAGTTACCTTTCTTAAAAAAAAACAATAATTAATAGTATATTGACGGATATTTAGATTAGTACAAATGAAAAAGGAATATATAACCATATAATATGCATAATTATAAAGCACCTTTATAGTTTTATTCATAAATGGATCAAGAGTAGAAGGTTGTTTAAAGTCGGAATATAAAATCTTAGGGATTATTGAATTATTGTTTATTCACCCAGTTGTTTAGTAGAAGCCACTGAATTCAATAAATTATTTCGAGCCCGCAGTTTGAGTAACATTTTGATATATTATAATATTTTACGCGAAAAACAAATTTTGAAAAATAAAATTTTAATTTAAACTCTCATAGTAACACTAATTGTTAATATTTTGTGTCATTTTGAGGTTATATATTCAATCTATACTTGATAATTTGTTCCATAATGAATATCAAACTGATTATATATGTTTGCAAGAAACACATTATAAAATTCAAGATGAAATGATGGGCTTAGAAATCTTCATGTTAAAAAATACTAAAACTTAATTATATATTAAACTAATTCGCGAAAAGTATCTAAGAAACCAAACTAATTGGATCTAATATTAGATTATTATATTGAGAAAAAATATAAATATTATTTACAACTTATTCCGTTTTCTAAAGAAGATTTGCATATTGTGCAGGAATTTCATAATGAAAATGTGAAGATTGACGTATTTTAACCAATCAAATATTTACATACTCTAACTAGGACTTTTTTTACTTGCAAGTAGGTGATATGATGATCATTGTGATGATAAATATCTTTATAAACTATGGTTACCAATATAGTAACTTAAATCATTAACGTAAAGATAGAGGCTGCCTGGCCGGAATTCATTGTTCTTCAAATTATGATTTGTATTATGATTAAACGAAAATTATTCAAGATATCTATGTCATATTGTATAAGAAAGTAAATCGTTCGAAAGAAGTTAAAGCAGATTTCTCTGAAATGATTCTCAATTTGCTACCAACGACTCTGAAGTTATGCCAACACCAAGTAAGTTTACATTATTTAACTTCTCTAATCATGTTATTATTGTGAAAGTGTAAAATATGTTACATTATATAAACCTTTTATTAAAAAGGCATATATTGGATAAAAAATCATTTATTTTACCAATAATTTACCCAAATTATATAAACCATTTGGATAAACTCCTTCGAATAAAATTTTCACTGATGTCCCGGCTATCAATATTTAGAACAAACTTCACTATGTCAGATATACTTGAAATAGCACTGTTTGAGAGTATCTTGATCATATATCATACCTGAATGTATGCCGAAATAACCATGGTTCAATTACAGTAAGAACTCCAAATATTGATCATGGTGAAAGGTTACAAATTAGAGGGAAGCGTTTTTATTAGTTATAATGCATCCTAAGCTTTCAGACATGTCTATCTTTCAAAAGATGCCTGAGAGTAAAATGTGTTGTACATATAAAGCCTCTTCTTGACGTTATAATACGAATGCTTGTGATATTTGATAACTAAATAATATAAACTTTTCCATCACAGTCTTTTCGTTTTTAGCATAACTGCATTTTACTGTATTTAAAGTGAATGGTGTCTTTATTACTGTGTCTGTGCGTATTGTATGTAGTATACTCTATTTTTACTGCATAAATTATATATTCAACTGTTTTTAAGAATTCTTTAGAATTATTTCAAATAAGTGTTTGGAGATTCCATAATATCTAAAAATTGAAATTCTTATCACATATTTAGATGAAGAGAGAGAGAGACAGTTTTGTTACTGACCTAGTATATAAATAAGAAGAAGGTATCTTCTCTCTGATCGTACAACTGAAATTTGCTAATGGATTGCGCCATCTGTCGGAAAAAATATCAATTAATCGTTTATTTTTAATTATTCCAGAATTGGCCAAATACCCTTTCTTGATTAATCAAGAAAAGCTAACCACGTACGCATTACTAGCTGTTAGCCCTCATCAGCGTGGTGCAAGCAGTATTTAACCAATTCTGAGATAATCTTTAAAAAATCAATGATGAGTTTATATTTATTTCAACAGATGGCGCAAGCAATCAGCAAATTTTAGTTTTCACGATCAGGAAATGCTTTTTTCTTAATGTACCCACCTGATCCCTCATGGCCCCCTCCCAGTACAATTTCAATTTTGTACTATTTTGCGCTTAGTATATGCTGTTATAATGTAAAGAAATATGTATGTTTTATAATATTTTTATAACAAAATTTAGTAATATGTTTTTACTACACAATCCAATAGTCTAACATTTAAAAATATATATATATATGTAACGTTTCTATGATGATCTGTACACGCCAATATGCAGATGATATTGTTTTGCGTAAAGAAAGAGAGAACAAACAACCGTCTGACTAAATTTATTTCAATCACGCGCCTTTTATATAGTTACAAATATTTACATAATTCCTAACAGCGTAAAAATTTGCATCTACTAATAATTTACAAGCAGAATGTGTCATATATATTAATCAATATGATAATCAATATCAATTAAAATATTTGCACCTATTACGAGGAAACAAATTAAAACTTATAATTAAATATTTATAAATTTGCATGTATATTAATCGACAGAGTTCACAAATTTATATAGACAAAGTGTCTGATTAAGAGAGTTAAATCAATTAGATTAGGGAACAAATAAAATAAAAATATCATATTCTCAGTGAAAATGAAAATAATAAAAGTTATTATATTTGGATAATTTATATTTTTCAAAACATTCTCATGTAAGCAATTAAGGAATATGCCTAAAAAAATGTTTATTTTTATATTCACCAAAAATATAATCCTATTGGGTTAAAGTAAACTCAAAAAAGGTAAAAATAGAATTTTTTCTATTAGAGGGTTACTTCCAATATAGTTCACATAAATGATGATATAAATAGAATAGATTTTTGTTTCTTTTTAATCAGATACTTCCTTAAACCAATAGGTTTTCTATTACCTAAAATATGTAAAGAATAACTCTAGAAACGATAAATACGAATAACTTTCCTTAATAAAAAATCTTAAAATCATAAGAAATATGGAAAAAAGTGTAAAAACAATCTTTTAATATGATGTTTTCAAATAAATGGTAATCTTTGAAAAGCATATGCAAATAAGTTAATACATTATCCGTCCAAGGCAAAGGCAAAATCTCAACCATGGATTATAGACTATATTAGGACGTTAATTTGAATATGAATGGTGTAAAGATAAAATAGTGCCGTTTGTGGAAGCGATGCCATTAGAATTGAATGCCTTAGTAGGGTATAAAATGTGAGGTGGACCTTCAAAGACTTTGCTTTTAGAATGTATCAAGCAATCATCTTTTTCCTGGTGGTTATTTTCTGCTATGAAGTGGCAACAGAGGATAATTTTGATTCTAATTTTAGATCCTCGCTGGAAATATCAAAAAGAAATGTTGAATCAGATTTACTTGAAACAAGATCGAGGGAAAGAAGGTTTGTAGTTCCTGTAGGTAGAGCAGGAGCTGGGATTGGAGCATCTGCTAGAGCTAGAGCCAAAGCTAAAGCAAAAGTGACAGCATCCCTAACCAGGACTGATAATGATCCAAATGAATCTGGTCCTGGTTGGAAAGCAAAAGCAACTGCTTCATTAGGAATAGGAATGCTTGCAAGAGCGCGTATATTTTCCAAAGTCGGTTATAGCACCAGACAAAGAATAGCTGAAAGAAGAAAACAAGATGACAGATTTTTTGAAGAGGAGAATCCAGCTCCAAGAAAAATCATTACAAATTCGGTAGGAGGTGGTCCAACTAATGGAAATGATTTTGATAATAGAGGAAATTATGGTCCCAGAGACGACTATAATGATCGTTCAAGAGGACCAGAGCGTTCGTACCAGAGCGGCCCATCTGGAGGACCTGACGGAAGATCTTTCGGCCCACCAAGAGGATACAACGAACCATCTGGAAGATATGACAATCCATCTGGAAGATATGAAAATCCATCTGGGGGATATAATAAGCCATCTGGAACACAGCCCGGCGGAGAATCACCTAACGGAAGAATACCCATACCAATTCCAGAAGTTACTGATGGAGGTAGTTCTTCTCTTTCAAGTTCCCTTTCAAATTCAAATGATGGAGCTACACATACTGATACATTAGGCCTTACAAGAGGATCAGGAACTTCTTCTGCTTTAGCGGGAGCTGCAGGTCATCCAATTTCAAAAAGGCAAGTAAAAAATAACGAATCAGGCCGTGCTAATCCTTTTACTTCAAGATTACGTAAAGGTATGGCCATAGCATCTGCGAATAGTCTTGCTACAGGAGTAAGTGGTGTTTCTAATGCGATTTCTACTGCATTTTCAAATGGTGGATTAGCTTTTGCTAATGCAAAAAGTATCGCATCAAATGGAGGGAAATCGAGTGCAACAGCAATTTCAAAATCCAAATCAACAGAGGAGACAGAAGATTCTGAGAATCAAGAAGCCGATAACGGTTCTTCTACCGAAGAAGGTGATAGTCCCAAAGAAAATAAGAATAATAATGAAAATAATAGTAAATCTCAGGTGCCATCTAACCGAAGAAAACCTAATGGATCAGCAGTATTCAGAGGTATTGCTAAAGGAATTGCTAATGCATTATCAACTGGCGCTTTTAAAGCTCCTTTTTTCATGTCCGGTCTAAAAAGCTAGTTCTCCAAAGTCAGCTTCAAAATGAGAAATCTGTTAATTTTACAAAATAAATGTTTCTTTTAATCTGTTATTATTTCTTTATACCCCTTTTTATTGAAAATCTCCAATTCTTCAGATATAGATTTAAATAAGATTATATAATAAAACACTTACCTCATAATCATTTGAAATATTTCCCCCTTTTTCAATGGAATTAAAGAATATATAGTAATTGGATATATTGATGTATTAAATCACCCTACTATAATAAATTTATATTTGAAAAACTCTCGCTTTGTTTCACTTTTCCTAAAAACAGGTCACAATATTGATGATACATAACAAAGGCTATTTGGACTCTTCTAAGTAACTATTCACTTAGACTCTAACCATTAATACTATATTGGACTGTAAAATATTTGAAATAACAACGCTAATATAGATGGAAATCTTGCCGGGAGGAAATTGATATATGGAAGTATAGGGCTCCTCTCCCGTCAAAATAAACGTCAAAACTAGACGCCATCTATTGACTGTCGCCGTAATCTAGCCCCCTCGGGTCGGTAACAAAGCCACAACACCAGTTTTGGCAAACTGAGAAACGTCCGCCTAAGACCATGGTTTCGAGCTAATGGCCTTCGTCAACCTAGGCCGGACTTTATCCATACGGGATCTAATGGAATCGTCACAATCTGCCAAAGAGGTGTTCAGCTGGTATAGTGGCTGGGCCAGATCTATGGTCAAAATATAGATGGAAATCTTGCCGGGGGGAAATTGATCAATAGAAGCATAGGGCGTCTCTCCCGTCAAAATAAACGTCAGAACTAGACTAGATTTCTCCAAAGCTGGTGTTGTGGCTTTGTTACCTACCCGAGGCCGCTAGTTTGCGGCGACGGTCAATAGATGACGTCTAGTTTGAAGCTTATTTTGACGGTAGAGGAGCCCTATGCTTCTATAGAACGGTAATATAGTTTTAAATAAAATGTATGTATATTTATCTTGGATATGTATATATATTTATGTGGTATAATATAATAAGGTGGAAAGAGAAATAATCACACTACAAGTTGGAAGAGTAACCCAGGCAACCAGAGAGAGAGAGAGAGGGAGAGACCCGGGACCGGCCAGAGCCGGGCGGCCGTTCGTGTCGCCCACAATCCCCATCTGTCTTAATAGTCCCGAGGTTCCAAGTAACGGGCCCCAGTGGTCGCCCCTTGGAATGTCGCTGATGTCTAAAGTGACCGGACTTTACCCTCCCGTCTCTCTCTGGGTAAACTGTAGGTTTGCTTTATTATTCCTGGAAGAGTATATATTATGACATATGGCCCCCGTTGAAGAAGGCTGAACATGGTTTGAGTATACTTAAAGCTGGAGAAGCCAGGAATAGAGAAAATATTTCATAGTTGAAGTTATTTAAGGTTATGGTGACATAGTTTTATGTGAATAAAATATTGTATACTACACAAGTAAATATTATTTACAAGCAGTTTTAAAACACCGGAGAGTTAGATATTTAAGGGAATTCTTGATAATATCAAAGTTATAAAAGGCTATATACAATAGCATCTAATATATTATAAGGTAAATGCTATTGAGGAGTGTGAACAAGGAGAAGGGGAGTCACAAACACATGATGAAAATCTTAAGGCCATTAAGACTGGGGAACTCTACACTTTAAGATATGTTTTCAGGTGGATATGGCAAGGGGAAACCTTAGCATGGGCTTTCTAGCCTATAGGTGTAGAGTACGAGAAATGAGGTTGAGGGTGGAAATTGCGTGAACTCAGAACTGAGGTAAATATAGAACTACATACAATGTTAGAATTTTGGCGAACAGAGCGAGGGGAAACTTGCTTTGGGCAATTCTACCTTATGTATGCAGTTACTCGTGTAGCGAGTCCGAGGGGAAAAGTCCCGTGTGTAGGTGAGGAAGTCGTATGGACTTATAGTTAATTTGAGAAGATAAAATAGTTCGAGATACAAAGGTAGAATATAGGCGAACAAAGCGAGGGGAAACTTGCTTTGGGCCTTTCCACCATAATTATTTCGATACTAAGAGACTCTAGTAGTTTTAACTAATGGAAGGGAAGTCTACGCGCAGAGTGCCAAAAATTGAGACGAGGACGGTGTTGTCCTTTACAATTGACAAGCTTCTCGTACACGAGGTGTTTGACCCGTCGTGGGAGCTTGTGCGAGGCGATGATTTCGCGACGGGTTGAACGTAAAACCCATGTCTGCGCGAAATAATGACGGACCGGACAGAATCAGCGACGATGTTTAACGTACCTCCGTGGGAAATATCGGAGGTAGGTTATATCGTGCTGGTATGGACAAGGGACAAACATAAATTTGAAGACAGGGTCCGGGTGGCGAACGTATGGCGCGAGGAGAAGGGGCGAACTGTGCCGCTCGATGCAGATTGTTCAAGTGCGAACAAAAAGGAGTTGATAAACATCTAGCATTTAGTCAATCTGAATCCTGTGACGAACACACCAGTGGCTAGATGGTGTGGGTCGGTGGATATACTAGAGCGCAACTACAAAATATTATCATAAATGAAGAGTGGAGATTAGTGGAAATAGTAATTCGATAATTGATTAATCAATAATTCTATAGAGGGGCATGGGCTGGTAGAAGTTTGACAAAGTTATAAGAATGAGAGGGGCTTTCAGGGGAAGATTGATAAGGGTTGGTTGTAAGCAAGGCTCACGTGGTGGTTGGAATTCTTCGAGTCGTTTAGGGCAAGAAATTATTTTTCGTGAGCCGTGCTTACAAGTAGGAGAGAAGGTCATATACAAATTCGTTCAAATATTTAGGTAGTGGAGCACTATTTATATAGATAACTTGATTAAGAATATATATATATTGTTATTCTTAAAAATCGTAAAGCCGGAATAGGTAAAAATTCCAATTTTAATTTTAAGGCATGACTTTAAAGTAGAAATTATTTCATTAAAATGTCTATTATTAAATTCTATTGGTAAGGTAACTAATTAAATGGGTTACAAATATCTAGATAAATAGTATGGAGAGAATAAAATCATTGTTAATAGGCGTGGAGAGAATAAATGGAACTAAACTAATTATGGAAACATTGGCATCAGAGTTTACAAGGAGTGAGTTCTTTAAAGAATCTTCTCCTTCTTCTTTCTTATCTCCACTCAATCATATTAGGGTATCAAGCGCTTGTAAAGCTTGAGACTTGGCAACCATCATGATTGGGTGAAGTAGAATGCGTCTGCCTTTGTCATTAAGACTGGGAGCACTACTCAGTGGCAGGCCGACTTTGCTCCAAAAGAAATGGCCGCCTCTGACATGAGGAACTGACACCATGTGCAGCCGCTCCTAACATGGAGTACAAACGCTGCTTATCCTGTATCTCTGGATTAGGAGCCCTTACAGGGTACTATCAGCCGGGCCAGCTGAGCCCAGGTTTTTTAGCGAGCTTGTTACTGCTCCCCCTCCTCCTTTTTCATCCGGGCTTGGGACCGGCAAAGGCGGAGTTTCTTTAAAGAATGAATGGTAGGGGTAAAACATTTGCACTTACAGGTTATGCTGGTTTAGAGAGAAAGTAGGTTCATTGAGTTTTCAGCCTAATTTGACCGATTTCATAACCTTTCTCGTAGGATGTTATGAAATCGAAGCCTCCTCTGTACTGATAAGGGCCAGATCCCGAAAAAATGGTATACAGGTTATTTTTTGGATGAATTTTCCAAAACTGGTGTTGTGATTCATTCTTTATTACTTATAGTAAAGTGTTTTACTATGTTGATACATGTAATGAATAGTTCTAATGCATAAATGAAGGGCATCTCATTTGGTATATATGTATATTATCCATTTACCCAAAGTTGGGGTAAAACTTTATGCTATACCTATGTATATTATGATGCATTAACGCGCCAACTGTTATTGGAAATTTGAGCCATTTTTAACGCGTATGATTCTTTTTAAATAAATTAATATATGAATATGTAATATTGTTGCAAATGTGATCCTGCCGACGTATGGATGAACTGGCAGTCGTGTACGTGAGGCGAGAGTTGATATTCTTCCCACACGCGGACAACAAGAAGCAGAGGCAGGGCTAGATGTTAGCACAGAGAGGGATCGGGGACAGACCACCGGACAGAGGTAGAGGCCATGACACAAACTTGGATGCTTATCACCGAGACATGGAGAGAGAGTGTGTGTGAGAGACCGAAGCCGTCTGTCGATGGCCACCCTCTAGCACATCTGCAGACCCCCTGCCAAAAACTGTCCTGTTTACAGGGGTGTCTATAAAGATGTCCCTCGGGGCCCCACATGGGCGTTGGCATTTTCCTCCCCTCTGTCCCAGCCACCAGCTGACCGAACACTCTTTGGATCTTTATTTTAACGTCAACATTTTTAGTGTTACATATAAATAGGGGTTTACAGGTATTATCAATAAAGATATAGCATATATACAAAATATGGGAGTGGCAGCAAACAGAAACGATGTACATTCCAAAAAAAGGGCAAGATATATTTTAAGGTATCGACTCTAACTAATTGGAAGATATGTAACATATACTAAAAGTGTCATACAGTTTAAAATATACGATATATATATATTTTTTAATATAGAGCAATTTATATTTAAATCTTCAGATAATAAAAAGGCATATATAGATGGCGCTCTGCCATCTAAAAAGCACATGTACTCGTGGTTAGGATATGCCTTCTTTCTTTTTAATATCAACACCTTACCTTTTGATTTTTTATTAATTTCTATTGTTTTTCACACACCCACATATATATGGCGCCCTGCCTTCTGTAAAGCACATTTGCTCCTGGTCAGGATATACTTTTTATTTTCAATATATATATATATATAATATCATAAAAATATTACCAATATAAGCATTTTCGCTTATACACCTAAAATATATTTGCGAAAGATAAAATTCCTCAAAAATATCAACTAAGGAGAATTTGGAAAATATTGACACTGTTTTTTTTTCTAATTATATTTTTTACAGAATGATATATTTCTAATTGTTAAATTTTGATTCTAATTATTTAAATGATCAACTTTTTTATGTTGTATTCAAACCTAAAAATCTGTCCTGCCATTTTATCAACTTGAATATATATATTTTTTTTGCTTATCCCTAGTACACGTGGTACAGGCCATGATAATCATGGTTGGTAATTAGCGACTGCTTTTACTGTAAGTGCACTACATGTCTATACATATGTAAAGCAGTTCGAATTTGCACTTACAAATGTACCAGAGCCCCGTTTGGTTACTTGACTCGCTGGTGAGGTCAACTTGAAATCAACTTGAATATACTTTAGACTAATTCGGCCGATTTGATAACTCCTCTTATAGGATGTTATGAAATCGAAACCGCCCCTATATTGATGAGAGCTATAGCCCGAAACTATGGTATATAGTTTGTCTTTTTGTATGAATTTGCCAACACCGGTGTTTTTGCTGATTCCTTATCACCACCATTAGGGTTTGTACTGGGTGATAAACACAATCTATTGTTTTAATGTATTTTAAAAGGAAGGGTGCCACTTTTGGTATATGAATACTAGCCTCTCGCAACTCTATGTTGATATATATATATATATATATTGTAACATGGTATTTATCAATTTTATTTATGTAACTTAGTATTTATTAATTTTATCATTTTTTTTATTAACAGAGTGGTCATGTTTATTTTTATATCTTGCGACTCTGTAAATTTCCCTCGTGGCTTATCTTTTGTTTACTTTTCTTAGTTTGTCCTTGCCTGAAATAAATTTTGTTCCCTCCTGAAGTTTTTGTCTTCCCTAATTTTCCACGTGGCAATATTTTACCTAGCCTATGACGTGTAACAGCCGAAGCTATACTGGAGTTTTTTTTATCCTATTATATCCATCGATTTATTTATTTAATACATTAAAAATCTCTTATGCTTAAATCAACAAACAAATGTATAAAAAATTCAAATTTTCTTATTGATATATAAAGACGCATAGAAATCCCTAATACATTGAATACTTAACACAATATTAGGTATAGAAATAACCCCTAAATGTGTGTGTGTGTAATCTGAAACTTTCCTATATATTAGATATTTCTACGTGTATCTTTATTTTTATTTAAAGAAAAACAAATAAATTTCTTATCAAAAAAGCTAACAAGTTCTTTTAAAGGCATCTCACACAATATATAATTATTCAGAGAATTGCAATAAAATGTCTAATATTTACATATTTGCTTATACATAAAATATATTTTTGTTTTGAAAATAGAGCAATCCATATTTAATTCATTAGATAATAAAAAGGCCTATATTGGATTTAATAAATCTATATTCTATATATCTGTCTTTATATTCTATCTATCTGTATTTTGCCAATATTTCGGTTGGCTGAACGCCAAACCTTTATCAAGTCATCACATTTTTTTGTAATGTAATAAAAAATAAATAATAAAATAAAAAATGTAATGCCTTAATAAAGGTTTGGCGTTCAGACAACCGAAATATTTGCAAACTAAATATTTTATTAAATCCAATAGATGCCTTTTTATTATCTAATAAAATATATATGTAATAGATAAAATATTTAAAAGGGAAACTAATATAGATATTCTAGAATATTGATAATTTATTTACAAAATTTTTAAAATGTCTTTTCAATAAACCTTACAAAACATTGATTTATCTTCTTGATTTATCAAGAAATTGGGTTGGCCAAATATCAGGGAACAGGCTAAATCAATGTTTAGTTGATTTCTGTTCCACCAGATGGCGCTCTGCCTTCTGTAAAGCACATGTGCTCCTGGTCAGGATATGGCATTTTTATTTTTGATTTCAACACCTGATCTTTTTTATCAATTATTTTTTCTTTCATTTTTTCATTCTGAAGTTTGTATTTCTCAATTTACTACGTGACAATAGTTTTGTCTTCATTGGTGTATTTCACTTCGGAAAAAAAGAGAATGAGACAATTAACAACGTTTATATTGAGTAAAGTATATTAGGCCTCCAGGTAAAAGTATTTTTCAAGACCTTTTCATTCTCTAGCTTTCAAGAACGAACGCCCTTCTATAGAAGAAAACATCATTATACCATGGTTTCTCCTGTAGAAGGGCGTCCGTGCCCGAAAACTAGAGAATAAAATATGTTTTGAAAATATACTTTTCCCTTGATGCCTAATATACTTTACTCATATTGATACAAGGGATTATTTTATTGAAACGTTAATATTGTTATATAGTCAACATTCATAAACAATAATAAAATTCAGGATAAAATCAAAAACAATACGTATAATCAAAATACGAAACTATTTTAGACGCGTATAATTCTTTTTTTTTTAATAAAACAATTTCTACTGCCCTTACTGCAATGGAAAAATTAATGGGAGGGCCTGGCTCATCAGTGGTGAACCCTCCCAGCGGTTTCTCCAGTTTAATCTACCATACCGCTGTTATATTGCATTTTTGGAAATTCCTTTTATAGTGATACTGATGCTTTCGTATTTTGATAACAGATGGGGCGCTAGTGCATCGTATTATAATACGTATAATAAAATATAAATCACATCAGATGGCTATCTCACTAAAGGAACATCTTATTGTAATCAGCTGTCACAAATAGCCTTGAAGTTGGACAGTTTCTTGCCTATATAGGAGTTATTTTTCTTCTGGCATTCACAATGAAAAGAGGAATTCACTTATAATAGACTTCTGTTTATGTGTAAGCAGATTGACAAATTCCATCCTGTCAGGATGTGATAAAATTGCGATTTCTACATCGTCACTGTCAACATAGAAAGTGTGTAGGAAAGAATCAGCGTCCAGTTTGTCAATCAGCTCTTTCACCTGAAAAAAAAAGAGAGAGAGATTGAGATTTGAAACTACTTTATTATATCGTTTATATAATATTATATAGGGCTAAATACAATATATAAGGATATATACTGATGAATATATAAATAAAATAATCGATTAATATACATATACAGTAGAACCTCCCTTTAGCGGACACCTCTCCTCAAAGGACAGTTTTCATTTGCAAAATTACTATTTTTACAATTTAGAAACTCTCCGGTAATAGGACACCTCTCCCTAAAGGACAATTTGACTCTGCAATTAGGTGTCCTTTACAGGGAGGTTCTACTGTATTTAAAATATATACCCTCTTCATTGGTGGCGCCCACCGCGGAAAAGACTGCGCCACCGATGGACGGCCAGAGTTTCTTTCCCACAAAGTCGATGTGATGGCTGGCATTATACCACTCAAGGCCAAGATGGTACTTGTAGATGGTAGCCTTCGACACACTTGTCATTGCCTCGAGATAGAGGCCGACGCCAAACAGCCAAGCCTGCAGATCCAGAGAAAGAGAGCTATGCGTCAAATATAAAGGTATATTTATAAATATAGAAGTCGTTAATATATTACTTGTATATCGTTATATTTGATTAGTGTATATGATTTATGCTTAAAAGAAACACTCGTGTTTAAATGCTTCTTTTTCTTAATGTGTACAATCATGAAAATATCTCTATAAAGCTTTTACCTAATAAACCCTGATTAATAAGTTAAACATTTGACGTATAGTCAAGACAATTTAGTTTCTGAAACGGCTAAAACATCGAAGAAATCATAGCAGCGGTAATAATAAATCGATAAAAACGCTGACAGAAGATAGAGAATATTATGAAAGAGTAAAATGGACTCGTATAAAATATTTCAAATAAAAATGTCTATCTCTCTGAAAACGTATATGTAGATAAGATAATGAAATATTAGTCCAAGGCAAAGGCAAAATCTCTACCTGGGATTATTGAATATTTTTAGAGAGGTAATTTGAATAAAATGGAAAGGATAAAATAGTACCGTTTGTGGTAGCGATTCCATTAGAATTGAATGCCTCAGCAAAGTATATAAGCGTGATGTAGAACTCAAAGGCTTTGCCGTTCACGATGCATCAAGCAATCGTCTTTTTCCTAATTCTGTTTCTTCTCTGTGAAGCGTCCACGAAGGAAGCAAATTCTGCTAATTACAAATCCTCGATAGAAATATCAAAAAGATCCTTTATGCCTGAAAATTTCTTTGGAGAAAGACCTGAATATTTTAATTATTTTGGAAACGTCGCAAATACATTTCAAGACACATTTGATTCTGAATCTGCCTATGCAAGACAATGGCTAGGCACGAGAGCTATAAATGCTCGGAGATTAGGATTTGGCTTTCGTAGAAAACCTAGTCTATCCTTTAATGTAAAAAAGAAAGAATATCATCCATCAATGTTTGATGAAAATCCAAACGACCCAGAAGATAATTTTTTCGGAACGGATACATCAAAATATTCAGGAAATTATAATAAAAATGAAGGTCCTGGTTCTACTGAGAGAGGTTTTTCTTTAGGATTAGGTACATCGGGTGCGTCACTTGGTTATTCAAAATCAAGCTCAGATACGAACAGTGCAAGAGCTAAATCTCAAACTATTTCACTCGGCACTAAAGGCTTGTCGACTTCCAAAGCTGACGCTGAAGCCTTATTATTAAAAAATGGATCGGCCATTACATCTACAAATGCAGCTACCTTAGGAAATTCTCAAGCACAAGCAAATGCATATGCAAAATATGGAAAAGCATATGTCTCTGCATTAACAGGCACAAAAGGATTGGAAACATCAGGGACTTCCATGCGTTTAAAACGAAGGAACATAAGATCGTCTGAAATTGGCGATATAACTAGATCATGCAGATCAATTGCTTTCACAGTTTCAAATAGTCAAACTACATCAGCTTCTTCATTAAGTGGAACCTATGGATCAGGTACATCAGTTGCTTTAGCAACTTCAAATATTAGAAATACAAATGCTTCTTCATTAAGTAGCATATAGGTTTTCAAGTATTTTATTCGTTTACGCAGTTTCAAATAGTGAAAATCCAGGTACTTATCAATCAAGTGGATAACAGGGATAAAAACTTTGTTTTTACAGTTTCAAATATCGAAATTTCTTGTTTTTTCTAAATTTATTGACAAAAACAGAGATGAAGTAAATTATTGACCTCCAGTTTCAGAAGGGGAAAATGCATGTGCTTCAAAATCAAGCAACAAATATCTACCAAGTATAATAATTTCTTCGTCAGTTTCAAATAATCATTATTTAGTTGCATCTAAATTTAATGACACACAGGATTCAAGTTGATCATTCACTTCTTAAGTTTCAAATGAGTGATATTTACCGTCTTTTAATTAACCGTTACAAATTTAATCAACAACAACAACAAAAACTATTCATTAATGGACAATAGTCCCATACAGGATTCTCCCAGATGGATAAACAAAGGTAAAATAGAAATTATTTACAGAAAGTGAAGAATATGATCGACCTTTTCTCAAGTTGGATCCATCATCTGTATTCTGCCAATAGAGTGTGCTGTTTTCCAGAATTTCTGAAATATCTAATGCATTGGGTTTGCTTTTTAATATTTTTGCCATTGGTACAATTTAATCAAGAAGATTTATTGATTATTCAGCCTCAAATGGAGAATATTGAGCTGCTTCAATATCAAAATGCACATATGAATTAAGAAATTCAACATTTCAAAATTAAGCGGTTTTATTTAATCAAGAATAATGGTTGATTTTTCAGCTTCAAATGGAGAATATTCACCTGATTCCATATCAAATGGCACATGTGAATCAAGAACATCATTTTGCTTCCCCAATTTCGAAAGGAGAATATTCAATTACTTCTAGTATATTAAGAGGAATTCTGGGTTCAAGTACCTTATATCCTTTCCTAGTTTCAAACCAAGGATATTTTATGGATATTCTACATCAAGCGGAATTTAATGATCAATAACATTAATTGCTCTCCCATTTTGAATGGAAGATCTTCAATTTCTTCTGCATCAAACATCATACGTGGATTAAACATATATCTATTTCTTCCTTAGTTTTAAAAGCATCTACCTAGCGTCTTCTAATTTGATCGACAGCTATGGATAAAAACATCAATTAGTTTTCCAGTTAAAAAATAATAATAGTGCAATCTCGTAGACATAGTATTTTATCAAATGAAATTAGACATGGTATATCATCAATAATTACTGGTAATTATGTTTTTATGTACAAAGATTTGGAACATCCACATAGTACACCATTCTAAATTACTAACAAAACTTCAATACCATGATTCCAGCTGTCGATCTTCTTCAAAACCGTTAAAGTTATAGTTTAAATTAACAGAAATGTGCGGATGTAAATGTACATTTAATAGAGCTTAAAGATATATTCGCCTATAAACATCTATTGATATAACAATTGCTGAAGTTTCAAATGAAATTTACGCATCTTTGGGATTAGTCCAAAATACAATAGTAACGCTAAAAGTATTCAATTCTGAAGGAGATCTTCAAATATTTTGATAAAGAAAACAAAGAGGGATTATATTACATTTTCATTCCTCATTATTATGCATCTTCTAACATATGATCAATATATTTACAAATAGAGAAACGTTTAGTATTCTTATATCATCGTCTATTCTATAGTTTATATGGACTCTATAAACAGGCTTTGCTTATGATATCAGCATCAGTTATTTCGAAAAAAATATTTTCCAAAGAAACAAATTCATATTCATCATCTAATATGGTTTATACAGTCTGTAAATATATTACGACACATATATCACCTATATATAGGAAATTCTATTTAGAGATTAATAAAAAATAACAATATAAGTTCTCTTAAAATTAATTTCTAAATAACTATATGTTCAAACAATTTTTACTTTTTTTAATAAAACACCTATATTAATTGACATTCAATTTTGTATGTTAATATTTTATATTGGTCACACAATAAATCTAATACTTTGTGATTAATAAAAAATGTATGATTTTGAAATATTTTTATTTATATCTCTACACACAAATACAATAAAAAAATCCCTAAGTTGACACTCAGGAGCAGAGAAAAATGTAAGATGGCGACGATTGCCGTTTTACATAGGTTTAGGTAAACACACATGTTTATTTTTGTTTGCCCATAGTACACGTGGTACAGGCCATGAAAATCATGGTGGGTAGAAGTAGGAGACTGCTTTTTACTGTAAGTGCACCACATGTCTACACATGTGAAAAGCATTTCGACTTTGCACTTACAAATGTGCCAGAGCCCCGTTTGGTTACTTGCACTCGTTGGTGGGGTTGGACTTTTGCAAGAATCGGGAGCCAATGGAGCATTTTTTTTATCAGAAAAAAGTGCACAATGCGGGAATCGAACCCGGGTCGTAGCGGTCGCAAACCAATGGTTTACACCATCCTTCCACCGACCCCCATTCCTTCCAAACACACATGTGCTAGGTGGCTATCGAACTCCTTGGTTTCAAACTCATATAACAATTTTCACTTAAGATACGACCCCCTTAAAACACGTTTGACTGAACTTGTAAATTTTGAAAAACAACATCACAGTGATAGGGCTCAAACAATAAATTTTAAAATAAGAATATATATAACGGTTAGTATTAGTTTTAACATTTATTTTTATTGGGAAGACAACCTTTACTTTATAGATCGTTATTTTCTTGTATAAATTTTTTCATATATATTTTGGTCATAGAAATGGCCTAGTGACTTTGCCAGTTAAACACCTCTTTGGAAATTCTGAAGATTTCTTTTAATCCCTTGTGGATCTGATTGAATCAAAGCCCGCCCTGGACTGTTGAGGGTCAATAGTCCGGAATAAAGATCTCCAGGTAGATGACTCTCAATCTGCCAAAGCTGGTGTTGTGACTTTGTCACCGACCCAGGTTCGCTAGTTTGTGGAGACGGACAATAGATGGCGCTTATATAGTTTTAGCGTAATATTTTGAGGGGGGTGGCGACGTTTATACAATTTGTTATACATGGATTTACTACGAAGTCTCTGAAAATGAAGAAAAAGTAAAAGCTAATCACATTTAATATTATGAAAAAATAGTACAAATGTGATATTGTACTAGGATGAGGTGAATTAATTAAGAAAAAAGCATCTCCTTATCGTGAAACCGAGAGTTGCTGATGGCTTGCATTAATCAAGAATGGGTATTTGGCCAACTCTTGGAATAATTAGAAATCAACGAGAATAGTTGATATTTATACCCATTCTTGATTAATGCAAGCCATCAGCAACTTTCAGTTGCACGATAAGGAGATGCCTTTTTCTTAATTTAATATTATATAATAATGAAATTTATATACAAGAAAATCTAGTTAAGACAATTAAAAAAAAAAAAAGAAGGTTCCATCGAGATTTGAACTCGGATCGCTGGATTCAAAGTCCAGAGTGCTAACCATTACACCATACCACATATACAGATATAGAAATTGAATCTAAAATATATATTTCATCCAGGTAAAGATACATTATCAATACACATTTGAAAGGTTTGGTAGTGAAATAAAGGCTATTACATGTTGGTATTAAAATTCGAAACTATTTTAGACGCGTAAGATTATTTTTGAAATTAAACAATTTCTACTGCCCTTACTGAAGTGGAAAAATTTTAATGGGAGGGCCTGGCTTATCAGTGGTGAAACCTCCCAGTGGTTTCGCCAGTTTAAGTAAGGGCAGTAGAATTTTTTTAATTTTAAAAATAATCTTACGCGTCTTAAATAGTTTCGAATTTTCATAACAGATGGCGCGCTAGTGCATCATAATATACATTTTGTTATTGTTGGCAATATGCTTGCTATACTATAGGTTTTTATTTTATCCATAGGTTTTGATTCTGTAGTGCTATCAACTAGAGAAGGTCAGGCTGATAAAAAAGATTCTTCAACAAAGAGATGTATAAGAGAATATAATTTTTTGAAAATAGAGAAATCCACAAATAGATATTTAATTAAAAAGACATATAATGGATTAAAAAAAATATTTACCAATATTTCAGTTGATTGAACGCACACTTTTTCAAGGTTTTACAACATATTTATATTGAACCTAAATATGTTGTAATAACTTGAAAAGGTTAGCGTTAAGCCAACTGAAATATTTATAAATATATTATTTTTTTATTCATTATATGTCTTTTTAATTTAAAAGAATATATGTGCAAATAATGCACCTCTCTTATAATAAATTCATTAAATGCACATTATATATATGTGTGTTATATAAAATTTATTTAATATCTCTCTCTCTCTCTCTCTCAAAATTATAATTTCTAGAACAAACTACTCTGTTAAATCGACCGCCAGATGTCACGGATTTCTCTATATAAACCTATTGTTGTTGTTACCCGTTGGCCGGCTCAAAAATCATACACTTTGGTTAGTAGCCAGTAAAACCATATTCTCACTTTCCCGTTGGCTTGCTCAAATCTTTCTGTAAATATGTAATCTTTTATTTTTTCTTCTTTACGCCTCAATTCAGGTATTCAAAATTTAATTCCTTAATTTTTATATTAGTACAATTAAAGAAAATTGTGATTAATACTGTTTTTATTATTTTTACCACGAGTGCAATATCATAAAATACTCATGTATCTTCATAATATATATATATATTTAAAATGAAGAATATATTATAAGAATACTAGCTGATCGTGTGTAGAAGATTCCATCTTTGAGAAGAAAAATAAAATATTCCGAAAGCTTCACATTATGTAAATAAAAATATAAATGGCGTTAAATATTTATTCTTTTTGTATGGAAATATGAATTTGCTAATTATATTTTGAATGTATTAGAACAATCTATTCGAATATTTGCTCTCTCTCTCACGCACATGTATATTTATATCAATTAACAAGCCACATTTGGTTACACACAAAAATAAAAAGTATTAGGGCCTAAAGTAAAAGTAACACACAGAAGCGCGTATACTCAAAAGTAATGATAGACCAAAAATAAAGAGTAAGGGCGTAAATTAAAAAAACAGGATTAGTTATATACACTACTTTTACTACTATACTGAAATACTTTTATTGTAGTGTTAATAAGGAGCGGACCGGGGTTACACAGGTATGCCAGGAGTACACAGGACACGGACACAGAGAACGCTTTAAGCGTCTCCACACAATAAATCCTGGAAGAGTCCTCGCGCGAGCATTACCCATGAACCTTCTTTATGTACAAACATGATCACAATTCCATAAAATAATCCCTTGAATCAATATTAAAATAAGAACATTAAGCCTCCAGGGAAAAGTTCCTTTTAAAGATATTTTTTATTTAAAAATCTCTCTAGATTTCGGGCAAGGAATCAAAACCTTTTTCAGCACAACTCACCTAATTTAAATTCGTTACTAAGAAACCCCATAACAAAGAACAATACCATTGATTATCCTTCCAATATTAAGAATGTCATATACTCCATAGAAGGCAACGAATGCAAAACCAAATATGTAAGCGAAACTGGCAGATATTTAAATATAAGAATATCAGAACATAAACGAAATATCGACAATCAAGACAGCAGATCTTTAGTATAACATCATATAAAATAAACAGGCCATTCCTTCTTCCTATCAGAACCAAAGACCCATTACTCCAACATCCCCAATAGACTACAAAGACTTATCATAGAATCCATCATTTACAGAAAGCACAATAGCATTAACAGAAAAATAGACATTCCGGAAATGTATAATATAATATTCCCTGAACCCACCCCATAACCTCAAGTGAGGATATCGCCTTGGAATAGCAAAACTCGAAAGTACGCGCAACAGAAGCCCGCGTTGATTCTGCATTGAAACAAATGTAAACAACCAAAGCATTTTATTTTATTTTAAATATTATTTTATTGGCGTTTTAATAAAGTAAAATATTTTCTCCCGTAGAAGGGCTTTCTTGCCTGAAAGCTAGAGAGATTTTAAAATAAAAAATATTTTTAAAATAAACTTTTCCCTGGAGGCTTAATATTCTTGTTTTAAATATAGCCACATTCGTCCAATTAGAAAGCGTTAGAGATCAGTTCACTTAACAACCTTCTCTCCACATAACTGATAAACTTAAACTGCTTATGTGTGTCAAATAAGTTTACATTGTAATAATGGCAATGAGGAATACTATGGCAAATTATATTTTCTCCATACAAATTTTCCCAATTCAGTCCTTGTAATCTTTAAGAAAAAAATGGGTTCCTGGTCATAAAAATACCAATGTATATAAATGTAGTTAATAAGCTAAAATATATGTTCTCTCATTGGCTACCTCGTCGCTGATTGGCTTTTTAAAATCATGTGATATAATACAACCAATTAACGGGAGAATAAATTAAGTGATAAGACGTTTAATTTATATTGTGAAGTGAGGCTAAATTTATATCAATAAGGAATATAAGTGATCATTTTGGAAGACCTTCTAAACAACAATAATACTAGCCATAAAGGTAACAATTAAAAAATCATAACTTTTTGTTTGGAAAAAGTTTACCTTTAGATGTAGCGTTTCTAAAAATATTCAGCCATAATCACTCACGAATGGAATTTGTATATTCGCTGGAGTCATAATTTCAAGCCACCTTTTTGAAATTTGTGAGGTTTTTTTTCTAGTCTTCGTCAAATATATTATTCACCTGTGCATAAACTTAGTTTGCAGCCAGAATGTTTGAGATATCATTCGAAGAGCTTCACGTTTTTTTTTTTTTGAAGTACACTCATAGACAAAACTTAAGGATGTGGAAAGTATTTTATATCACCGGTAGTCTATTTTTTTTAAGGAGAAAGAGGCAATTTTGTTCACACTTAGTTATCTCGCGTGTCTCCAATAAAGGTCACTGTGTATCAAATATCTTTCAGAGTTATTGTATCAATCCCGATATACATGTTAAAAGGAACAGCTTCCTTAAGTTTTGTCCATGAATGTATTTAAGTAAGAATTGAGCCATAAGTTATATCATCAGTATCTTCTAGAAACATTTCCTGATATTTCAAATTGTATTTGCGAGATAGCAATTAAAATCAAATTCATTATCATATAAGTAAATTTTAATTTATACCTCAATGGTAATGTTTCTTGGCAACGTTGATATGAGTCTATGAGCGTTTATAAAAGCAATTAGGTCCATGAGCTTTATCGGCTTTTACAATTCAAATTGGCAGCCAAAAAGATTCTTTGTTTTTCATATGACCATTTATTCATACACCTCTCTATTGTCTGAAGATTATATGCATAAAAATTCAATGTCTTTATTGATGTTTTCTCTTTCTGATAGGTTAGTATTGAAATTTTATCGAGAAATTGAATAGGGATTGTCAATGCCAAAATTCAGAAAGCTTCACACCTGTCAAAAATCGTCCATTTTGTTTGGTTTCCTGATAGTGACGTTTTAACTGATGCACAATTAATCACAAATTCCGAAATGTTTAAAACATCTTCGAGAAACATCGCAATCAAGCTTGTTTAGGTTCTTGTATCAGTCAAATATTTCTTTTCCAATTCGAATAGCAATGAGCCTTGTTGATATTACATATTTCTTTGCCCAATATATGACTTGCTTCATATTTGATAGATAATTGGTTTAGAATATAATCTATCCTCTCAGACTTTGAAATAATTAATAAACTAACATCTTCCTTAGAAATGTTGAGCAGATTTTGAAAGGAAAACATTTATAACAATGGAGCATATTTTTATAATCATTCTTATTAAATATCAATTTATTAATTCGTAAATCTCAATACATATAACTCGAGAAAATTACTCCATAACTATAACTTATTTAGTTTTTATTCAATCTATAAATTACTAAATACAGTAATCCCTCGTTATCACGAACTCGGATTATACGAACTCTCGGTTTGCGCGAACCGTTTCTTTTCCCCCGTTAAATTTCAATGCTTTCCAAAGAGATTTTGCCGGTTAAGACGAAATATTCGGTTATGACGAAATACGAATTAAATTTAGCCCCCAGCAGAACTAATCAATCGGTTAAAACGAATTCTAATATGTTTTTAAAGGCGAGTTATAAGTAAAACAATAAACCATAAAAACAACAAAAACGCCGTTGATATCAAGTATTGGCTCTCTTTAATATATATCTCTATAAAAATATTAAATATAATATAAATAATAAAAATATATTCTGTGAATAATAATCTGTGTAAATCGAGCTCTCAGAAGAAAAAGGACTTATTTCTATTTGTTATATCTTTTTTATAACCGACTAATTGATTGTATTATAAAATAATGCGCTTGAAATAAAAATTATTAAATTCTAAATAATCGAAGTGTGAATTGTTTGAGCTTCCATAAAAAAAGCCTGCAGAGAAAACCCAGATATAGGATACTCTATGCATACTGCATATGCTGCATACACATAAACATTGTATGTGCCAAGTATATTATGTAAGTTGTTTCTTTTGTTGTTCTTTTTTATTTGTGTTTTAAAATAAACTTATATTCTCATGTTATTGCCCTACATTGTGATTATATTATCCATATTGTCTTTTAAAATAAAATACTTTATGTACATACATATACATAATTGTTGTTCCTTAAAATTATAAAATATTTTCATTAATATTGTTTTCAAATAAATTAATCGTTATTCCTCAGAAATGTAGTTTTCTTACTCATCAGTAGTACATAAGTACAACCCCCGGATACCACGAATTCAATTCGTCTAATACGAATTCGGTTTATACGAATTCGGTATATATTCTTTTAAGACGAAAAGGGTATTTCGTTCTCCCGTTGAGTTCGTCTTAACGAGGGATTACTGTACTATAAAATAGAGATTTGATTTGAAAATTGAGGAATTTATTTTAACTTCGAAAAGTTTTCAACAAGTTTATTAGAAGACTCATAATCTCCGCTATCTAGTGCAAATTTTTTGTGTATTCCCATTCGATGAAATATTGAGGCAATACCATACTGTTAAATTTGATGCAATATGATTAATTTAATTTCGTTTGATTGAGATGCTAGAAGGATTACCTTTTCACTTCAAGGTCAAGATTCAAGCATGATGTTAAAGACATAGCTAACCAATATTAACAAAAGAGAATACCAATTATATATATATATATCATGATACTATGTACAATGAATATGGCGCCTCTGCTACCTCTGCAGAGTTTGGTGGAGAATCGCCAGTGGGTCTCCAGCGACACCACGCATTTCGCGATCTACGAAGAAAACGTAGATCGCGTGCTTCGCCGCTGAGGAGATGGTGATGGTGTGGTCCTCGAGATCAACTGGAAAGATCCAGGACTGCAAGTCCGGCCGATGATGGAGAACACCTCTCGGATGACATACGCTCTGGTAGATTTGGGTAAGTAGCAACTATCAGATCATTCTAGATGTTGGCCAGGATGGCAGAGCCGTCCTGAAGTCTGCTGAACGATCATCAAGCCGCTTGGTGAGAGGAAGTGTCTCAAGAAAGACGCAAAGTAGCAAATATCCATAATGATATCTCAACAGCAATTTAAACCTTATTTTTTCATTATAATATTTTTTCATCGCAGTAAGGATAGTAGAAGTTTGATTTATTTGTGAAAAGAAACATTCACATTTTAATGTCTTCATTCTTTATAAAAAGAAACTTATTTTGAGAAATATCTGTAGTTTTCAAATGCTCTCCACAATTTTATCTTGAATCATCAATAGTTGTAAGTCAGACTAAATACCATACTTTATTTTTTTATTACAATTTATGAAAGATATTCACGTGAATTTTCCATTTAATTCCAATGTTCAACTGACCCGCAATAATAATTAACCCATCACAGATTTTAAAAGACAAGGGCCCATTTTCCACCAGTTTTACCTGGTTCCCAGAATAGTACACTTCTGGTAAAGCGGTGACATTGATTAGAATAGAAGGCCATTTTACTAGCCTTCTATCAACGCACACATAAATGCGTATCATCGGTAGAATACTCTGTCAATCGAAGTTTTTTTTTATAATTCGATAAAATAATCCTTTGTATCAATATTAAAGTGAAAATATCAGACCTCCAGAGGGATGGGTTTCTTTTTTAAACGAGTTCTGATATTTTTCATCTTAAATTTTTTTCATAATGTTACGTACAAATAAATAGTAACCCTTCTTAAATTCATCTTGAAAATACAATTCTACAGGGTTGTTCCAAAAGTTCGTAAACACTTGCAAAAAATTGAAATACCAATATTATTCGCCGTTATATATAATAACTTTGTATTATGTATAAAGTAATTGTATTATGTATTATTATTATGTATTCTCCATAATAATATTATTAACCAATAAATAAGAAAAACAACGTTTTAAGAAAAGGACGAACTTTTGGAACAACCTTATAGTACTAAGTCATGTTACGAATGATGAGTAGGTTTTATGATTGATTACATTGTAATTGTGCCACATGTGTAAACCTGTTGACGTTAAGAAATATTCGTTATAAATAAATTTATTTATTTTATGAATTCTCATCTAAGAGCATTCGAAAAGAAAAAACTACTATAAATATAAATTGTAAATAAATATCGTAAAATTACAAATGAAAAAAAAAAAAAAAAAAGGTAATGACTGTCAAATAAATTTCCAAAAGAAGAAAATGAAATTTTTCATGAGTCAAAAATTGGACGTAAGCCAAGAAGGTATTATCTAAACCAAGAGGGACATATTTTCGAGTTAGAGAGCGTTTAGAATTATAGCAAACTCATTTAAAAGATCAGATTAAAAGGGGGAGAAACGCAATATTAGAAGAATAAAGACGGAAATAGGCAATTCTAGAATGTGGGGGAATGGAAGGGATATTTTAGGGTGTTTTAGAAATTGGTAGGATCGAAAAAAGTAATTTTTTTCAAAGCCGGGAGATGAGAATGGATTAGAAATTTGTTTGCTGTTCCTCATAAACCTACTTTCATATTCTCAGGAAACAAGCCTTTCAGAAAAAGGAAGCTTTTAGCTCTTCTCGTCTTCCAACCCTAACGGTAATCCATTAGGAAAAAAAAAGCTTTCCTTAAATTCATCCGTTGTTTTATAAAATGACAATCTTCTTAAGTGATATGGGTGTATATATTATACCTTTAGCAGACAACATATATCCATAGTACCATGCAATAATATTAAAATTTAAAGACGAAGAGAATATAAATTCAAATAATTAATTCATCAAAATTAATACTTCAGTATAAAGATGATATTATGATGCATTAGCGCGCCATCTGTTATCAAAATTCGAAACTATTATAGACGTGTATGATTCTTTTTTTAAAATAAACAATTTCTACTGTCCTTACTGCAATGGAAAAATGCAATATAACAGCGGTATGGTAGATTAAACTGGCGAAACCGCTGGGAGGGTTCACCACTGATGAGCCAGGCCTTCCCATTAATTTTTCCATTGCAGTAAGGGTAGTAGAAATTGTTTATTTTTAAAAAGAATCATACGCGTTTATAATAGTTTCCAATTTTGATAATAGATTATATATATTTGGGGGGATGGTGTTTATATTGTAGCGTAGAATTCGAGTCTTTGAATATCTTAAGATATGAAAGTATTTATTGATGACGTCACCACGACCTGTCGACAATTATCAACCAAACTATCTACATCTAGAGAATATCGAGCAAGCAAGCTATGGAACATTTATGATGATTTTACAAATATAAAGTAATAAATCTATTTTAAATATTTCCATTGAATAATTAAATCAAATAATAAAATATTAATTATTTCTTCACCACAATATAGTAAAGAACATATTAATGTAATATTTCGTAGAAGTTTATCTATTTTATCTTCTATTGACTTCCAAGCACTACATTGTCAAACTAAGAATTATTTTTCAAGAACACAGTACAAAATCATTATGAACAGGTGCCTTATGCTGTATACGTATTATATACACCAATACCTCGCTTTGCGTCGTTTCGTTTTGCGTTTTTTTTTTTTTTTTTTCGAAGTTGCGTCGCTGCTTAATTTTTACTGATTTTCACTGTGCGTCGTTAGATTTTAGAATTTGCGTTGTTTTGGATTCGAGTCTTTAATTTTTTTTTTTCCTAAAATATGGCAACACCTTTGTTTTTGATTGCGCCTTCACATATTTTCACTTTGCGTCGTTTCAATTTGCGTCGTGTTTTTTTAGGAACGTAACCCCGACGCAAAGCGAGGTATGGGTGTATACTAAATATTATAACTGATTTATTATTTATATATGCTTACATCTCTCGCGAAGTAAAGATAAATTTCAATCTCCAGAATTAGCATACCATCCAGGTATATAATGAGTTTGACAAATTATTATTCCTTTTATCATATCTTTTGAAGAAAAATACGTCCAGAGAGAGATAAGTTCCCACTAACGAATTTTAAGCAACTCAAACTTTCAGGGCTTGGGTCTCTTCTTCAAGAGTAATGTTAAGTATAACCATATGGTGATAGCTAGATTTACTTCTGTTGAAGAGCTTCAAGTCCCGAAAGCTTGAGTTAGTTAAAATTTGTTAAAGAAACTTATCCATGGACGTCTTTTTTCCTTAAAGGTATATAAACACAAAAGCCTTTATTAAGACACACTGGTCTTATAGAGGATTCTCTCCGAGATTATAAGAGAGATAGGCCTGTGAAAGTGGGGAATATACAGTAGAAGAAAAAGAAAGATTATGTAAGCATGATATATACATACACATGCATATATACAACATAACAACAAAAGCCCCCATTAAGACCCAAAGTCTTACCAAAGACTCGTCTGCATGATCCAAGAAGCAAAGTAAGAAAGAGATAAAGAAGTGAACAACAAAAAGAAAAAATAAATTTTTAAAATAATAATATATATATATGTATATATATACACACATATATACACATTCGCTCAATTCAAAGTAGCAGTAACGATGCCTTTTTATTCACTGCTTTGTAAAACCCACATAGATCCAATGGAAACTTTCTATCTGTTATGTAGTTTTTTAAGATATCCTCAGCTGTGTCCTGGAATCTATTATCCTGTTTCGAAATAAATGTTTTTCTTTCATCTGAAATACTTGTACAGTGGAAAAATTAGTGAGATCCTTAAAGGTATATAATGTTTTTCTGTATTTAAAATATGTAAATTCTAAACTATTATAGACGCGTATGATTCTTGTAAAAATTAAACAATTTCTACTTTTCTTACTGCAATGGGAAAAAATTAATGAGAGGGCCTGTCTCATCAGTGGTGAACCCTCCCAGAGGTTTCGCCAGTAAAATATATAAATTACTTTTCTAAATCTCTGCTAAGGAAAAGAAAATACTTCCCAGCTAGCCAAGTTGTATGAATATTATTTTCTTTAGTTTTATTTTATTTCGTTTTGTGCTCAAGAGAACCTTGTATATAATATTAAAAACACTTATAAAAGAATCAATATGTATGTTTTAATTTTGTATCGAATATGCTTACACACATTTATTTATGTACTAGCATGTTTACCTCTTATACTGATGGGGATTTGCAGAAAGCAAGTTCTGTTGAAAATTTTAGGATCCCCTTTCAACTTTTTCTACAAATTCTGACCATAACTATATACACCTCCAAGAGCAATATTTAATTTCAAAATTCTTTGTCGAAGCTTTTTTCCATGTTAGAGAAACAATCAAATGCTTTATTTTCATTAACGTTACCACTTTATCCGTTCCCCCCCCCCCCTCATTTTTACATAGTTTAGCCTACTCATTCTACTTAGTGTGCTTCAAGTCAACTTCGACTTTTGATAACTATATGGACAAAAAAAATCCAATTTGATCTCTTACTGACCAACACTAGCAACTCATCTAGTGATCTCCTGGTAGCTTTCTTGACCATTTCTAACCAGCTCTCTTTGTAGAGGTTTCTTTCTTCTTCTTCAATTTTTCATTAATTATATTTTCCAAACGCTCTCACGTACTCAACGTTAAATAAATGTTTATTCGTTTATCGAGAAATCTCTAAGATTACTTGTGCCAGTCGAGTGTCTCTGAACATTGGTCTACCATTGTGATTGTCTTAATTGGAATTGGATTAAATCTCTCCTGAGAAAGACAAAGGAAGATTACGAACGTTGACGGCCATATTATTTGGGCGTTGAAGTACAGCCTGTACCACACTGAACAATAAGAATTCAACTTAGTACCATTTCTATGAACAATTTTTCAAACAAATCCCAGCTTTCCTAAGTTTGTTAGGTTTGATATCTTATAGGCGAGATGTTTCTTCGTCTTCATCTCGTTTTTATCAAATCCTATAAAATACAAAAAAAAAAAAAAAAATACACACAGAACAATAGGCAACAGCTTGAAACGCATATATATGGGGCTTTTCCTGATATATAAAAAATTATTTTCACCAATATATTTCATAATAAACTATTAAAAACAAAAGAGAGGCATATCCTGACCAGGATCACATGAGCTTTTCTAGATTTATTTTAGAAAAGCTCATGTGAGCCTGGTCAGGATATACCTATTTTGTTTTTAATATCAACACCTGAACTATTTTATATTTTTTAATTGTTTTTTCGCATAATAAATATATAAACGTTTAGTTTATATTCATTCCAATAAGTGACTTCATTCATCGGCAAAGTTTATTCTCATAATAAAATGCGTTTTTCTTAAATTTTTCCAATCTGATCAAGTAGATTTTGTCAATTATTCTATTTTATCACATACCTCGGCCATAGTGAAAATTCAATCATCCAAACAATTTGAGACTAGATGGATTAGGATAGAGAAAATTCGGATGTTTGGATTATTTGTTATTTTATAATATGATCTGATAAAAGACTATATATAATTATAACGCTTGAACACGAGCTAAGAAAGTTTACTTCAGTTTTTCTCGAAATATTCAGGTTAAAATAGTTGAAATTCATTTTTAATGTATAGCATATGCATCTAAAATAGATATAAATATAAAATAATTGTTCCTAATTAGAGATTTCTTAGTGCATTTGAAACTTGTAAAAACACTATCAATACTCTTTATAAGCTACTTAATCTATTCTACGTTTTCATGCCTTTGTGAAATTCTCTTCAGAAATATACGGAATGTAAGAGAGACTCTTCAACATCCCCAAAGAGTGTATGTATGTTATGATTATTTTGTTTTGTTGTTGAAAAAGAGAATTGAAGGTGCAGTCGTGAAAAAGGAAAGATAATTATTTACCCATCAAATAGTTTTTAATTTGAACAACTCTAATCAAATTACACATAAAATTATTTCTCACAGTAATATAGAATTTATGAAATGAATCCCCTATATTCGTGAATTAAAAATTAGGTAGGTCAACTATATACATATTTACAACAATATTCAAAGTATTCTAAATCTATGGTCAAAAATAAAAGAATAGTCATTGATGAAAATAAAATACATGTTTTTGAAAAATAAAATATTTGAATTTCAGATTATATATATAATATGTATGTATGCTATTTAAGTGTTTGTAGAAGATATTTTTAGAAAAAGCAATTTACCGAAAACTTAAAAAGCAAAAATAAAAGACTTAAAACGAATCTGTAAATACTTGTGGCTTTTATTAACAAGCCTCATCTCTCTCTGTTTCTATATAATTACATTAAAATATAGTTTGAATTGTATATTGTAACATTGTGAAGGATAATATAAAAATAAAATAAAAAATAGTTCATTTAATCTTCTCAATAAACTTAAATAAAATCTTATTATGATTCGAAGAATTGAAATTTCGAGCAACTGAAGTTGTATTTAAGAAATAATTATTATTAAAAAAAGAAACTATAGCTGTAATAAACTAATAATTTTCTAAAAAGGTTAATAATTATATATAATAAATCTCTTTTTATATAATCGGTTCAATACAAATAATTAGATATGTTTTATAGTCGAATAGAAAAATGTTAGCTCAAGATTATCACATTTAAAAAAGTGTTTGATATTCAATCATTAATAAGTTTTTTTTTTTTTTTGCAACTGTGTATATATATTTTTTTCCGTTCGTCATTACTCTTCATAATTCACCCTTCATACCTCATCCAAAAAAGGTTAAAAACAGTCGATATTTTACCTTAAAATAAAATATTTTGATTTTTCGTTTAAAAGAAACTCATGCGGTGTAACTTCGGGTGTCGTTTTACAATCACAGGCCGCAGTATATTATATATATATATATGAAAAAGTCGGGATTATGCATATAGGTGTGTATATATGTGTAATATTATTAACAAATATATAGCTATGTTATTGCCAAAGAGTTTGAAAACATTCAGATTCATGGTTTTTCATGGATTTTCAGAAGCCATGCTCTTGCTTCTAACATTTTAAGATAATTATATGATTGTGTGTATGAATAGGGCAAGATCAAATAAAATTGAAACTGTTTTTACTAGTGAGATTAGTTATTTTAAAAAAAAATAGCTTTACAATCATCTCTAAATTACGAAGAAAGTGGTAAAAGAGTCCTCTACATGTCTTCTATAGAGATATAAGAAACATTCTATGAGGGTAAAGCTATCAATGGAATATAAGATCAAAAAATTTCTTTCATGTAAATTACATTGATAATGAGATGTAGCGATGCGAAAGGCAAAAGGCAAAAATCTTTCCTATGGGATTAGAAACAAATTTATGAAGGTCACTAATTTGAATAAAATGGAAAGGATAAAATAGCACCGTTTGTGGTAGCGATTCCATTAGAATTGAATGCCTCAGTAAGGTATATAAAGGTGTTTTGGAGTTCCAATATTTTACTTTCAGGATGCATCAAGCCATAGGTCTCGTTCTATCAGCATTTCTCTTCTATGAAGCGACCATATGTGAAACGGCTTTGGATAACTTCAAATCCTTAGTATCAAAAAGAGATGTTACATCTGCAAATTTTCTTGAGAACATATCAAGAGAACGAAGATTTATTAGTAGTATAGCCGGAGGTTTTAAAGGAATGGCCCGAGGTGCATTGAATTTTAATGGTGGTTTATCAGCCGCCAAATCTTCCAAAACAGAATTTAATGCGGGCGTTAAATCAGAAAGAACAGCTTCATTAGGATTCAATGGAGGTTCATCAGTAAAAGGAACTGCGGGCGCTGAATTTTCAGGAAGAGGTGGAACAGAACTATCTCAAAGTGCAGAAGGATCTGGTTCTTATGGCGGATCTTCAGAAATCTCAGGGAAAGTGGCTGCTAGTGGTGAAGCCAAGGGTGAAGCATCTGGGGGAGTAGAAGGATCTTACGGCGCATCTGGTGGATTATCCGCAAACTATGGAACAAGTGGCTCAGTCGGAGGTAAAGTTTCAAAAGCCTTTGAAATCAGCAAAAATATTGGTGCAGGAGTATCTGGATCTTATAGCGGATCTTCAGAACTCTCAGGCAAAGTGGCTGCTAGTGGTGAAGCCAAGGGTGAAGCATCTGGGGGAGTAGAAGGATCGTACGGCGCATCTGGTGGACTATCCGCAAACTATGGAACAAGCGGCTCAGTCGGAGGTAAAGTTTCAAAAGCCTTTGAAATCAGCAAAAATATTGGTGCAGGAGTATCTGGATCTTATAGCGGATCTTCAGAACTCTCAGGCAAAGTGGCTGCTAGTGGTGAAGCCAAGGGTGGAGCATCTGTTGGAAAAGAAATAACTTCATCTGCAGAAGGATCTACCAAAGCATCTGGAGGGCTAACATCAAACTTCGGAAGTAGCGGCTCAGTAGAAGGTAAAACTTCAAATGAATTTGGAATCGACAAGAATATTAATGCAGGAGTGGCTGGTTCTTCAGAAATCGCAGGCAAAGTGGCTGCTAGTGGAGAAGCAAAGGGTGAAGCATCTGGGGGAATAAAAGGATCTTACGGCGCATCTGGTGGATTATCCGCAAACTATGGAACAAGCGGCTCAGTCAAAGGTAAAATATCAAAGGTCTTTGAAATCGGCAAAAAGATTAGTGCAGGAGTATCTGGAGCTTATAGCGGGTCTTCAGAACTCGCAGGCAAAGTGGCTGCTAGTGGTGAAGCCAAGGGTGCAGTATCAGGGGGAGCAAAAGCATCTTACGGAGCATCTGGTGGACTATTCGGAAACTTTGGAGGTAAAGGCTTATTCAAATATGGAATTTCAAAGGGATTTGAAGTTGGGAAAGCAATAAAATCAGGTATTTCTGGTTATTACAATGCTTCAGTAGAGTCCACACATAACATATCTGCTAATGGTGAAGCATTAGGTAAAGCAGAATTATCCCGAAAAGCAGATCGACCTTTTGACGCTTTAGGAGAAATTTCTACCAACTTCAATGGGAACGGAACAACCAAAGAAAGAGTTTTAAGAGCAATTTCTTTCGGAAGTGGAATGAATTTAGGATTTTCTGGATCTCATGACAGCTCTAACAAACTACCAGGAAAATTTGAATCATCTGGTGGAGGAAAACTATCTCAAAGTGCAGAAGGATCCTATGGCGCATCTGAAGGATTATCAGGTAACTCCGATAAAATCAGCTCGGCCAAAGGTAAAATTTCAAGGGCATTTGATATTGGAAGAAATATGAGTGCAGGAGTATCTGGTTCTTATGGTGGGTCTGCCGAACTCTCAGGCAAAGGGGCTGCTGGTGGTGAATCCAGCGTTGAATCATCAGGGAGAGCAGCTTATTCCGAGGGATCATTTAAGGATAGTATTTCAAAAGCGTTCGTAGATAAGAAAGATAAGTCTATAGGCATGGCAGGTAGTTTAGGTGCAAGAGCATCCAAAGTGACTAGCCTAACAAAAGAGTCTACAGCCAAAGGCGCCGCCATTGCCAAATCAAATGGCAAATTAGGTGGAAAAATGGAATTTTCAGCCAATAGCGACTTATCAGGATCTTCTCAATTCAGAAAAAGATCAGCTATCTCAAAGAGAAACGTTGATTATGAAACGTTATCCTTTTCTAATCCTAAAAATGTTCATTCACGGTCAATTAGAAAAAGTGGTACGACATCAATGTCTTCGAATTTCATCTCAAATGTGGACATTTCAGATACCCAGGCATCTGGTATTTTCGCTAGAGATATTGGTCCAGGATCGATATCCATGTCTAGTGATAAATTAATCTCTTCAGGAGGAAATTCTTCCAAAGTATCCTCAAAGAATCATATTTCTAGAACAAATAAGATTTCTTCCACTCATTCCAAAGTGAAACGAGACGTTTTATCAGAATCTGATCCAAAAAAGAGAATCTCCTCATCTATTTTACCTCCAAATTCTATTGGACGAGGATCGGTTATTCAAGCTCATGGTGGCGGAAATTTCGTAGCTGATACTAATAGTGTTGGACCAGTGTCAAATAGCGAATCTTACGCGAATGCTAATGTAATTTCACGGTCAATCAGAAAAAGTGGTATGGTCTCAATTTCTTCTAATGTCATCTCAAATATGGACATTTCAGATACCCAGGCATCTGGTATTTTCGCTAGAGATATTGGTCCAGGATCGATATCCATGTCTACTGATAATCATATCTCTTCAGGAGGAAATTCTTCCAGAGTATCCTCAAAGAATCATATTTCTAAAACAAATAAGATTTCTTCAACTCATTCCAAAGTGAAGCGAAACATTTTATCAGAATATGATCCAAAAAAGAGCATGCCCTCACCCATTTTATCTCCAAATTCTCTCTCTATTGGACGAGGTTCGGTTATTCAAGCTCATGGTCGTGGAAATTTAATACCTGATACTAAAAGTGTTGTTCCAGTCTCAAATAGCGAATCTTATGCGAATGCTAATGCAATTTCAAGTGGTATAAATTCAATTTCTTATGCAAATAGCGTTGCACAAGGGTCAGGTCTATCAGGTGGAACATCTTCAGCCGTTTCATCTGCTTTTTCAAACGGGGGAAGTTCTGTAGCTGACGCTCATAATGTTGCAAAGAGAAGTATTGTACTTACACTTATTACGCTATCTAAGGCTAAAGCTTTCATGACAGGATTTAGTCGCAGTTTTTCCAAGAAAACTACAAAGGCTCCTATTTTAGGAATAAATGGCGTCTCTAAAGGTAATTCCAAATCAATTCAAGGTGGTGTAAAATCAATTGCTTCTTCAAAAAGCGTTCCAATGGAATCAGATCTTACAGATGACATATTATTAGCTGATTCAAATTCAACTTCGAATGAGGAAAGTTCTACTATTGTAAAGAGAAGTATTGAACTTTCAGATGTATCGCAGTCTAAGGAGGAGGATTCTATGCCCGAATTGGATAGTGAATCTTCCAATAAGAGCGAAGAGACTTCTACTAGTCCTTCTTCAGATATAAATGACGTATCTCTAACGAATTCAACTTCAAGTGATGAAAATTCAGTCGAATCTGAAAATAGAGATGATTTGGAATCAGGTCTGACAAATGGCACATCTCCAGATATTTCAACTGAGGAAACTCCTATAGCTCAAGGTCAGAATAGTTCAACAAATGGATTCGAACCAAAAACTTTGTCGGAAGAAAACACTGAATCAGATTCTTCAGGATTAGATACCAGTACGCCAACAGTACTTGATAATAGTACTCCTTCAGATGCTAATTCCAATGAAACTTCGAATGATGATAATCCAATTGTTTCTGATAATAACAGTACCCTAGAATCAAACGAAGATAAATCATTAGATTCTGATAATGGCCCTTTTCTAGATTCTGAAGGATCAATTTTCAGTCCAAACGCTACATCGAGTGAGGTATCAGCAAATAGCACAATACCGTCCGATAGTGAGGTACCAGAAAAAAAGATAAAAAATTATAATGATTCATCTCCCGTAGGGGATATTTCAAAATCTGAAATAACACCCTCACATAAAACTAGTGTCATAGTATCTGGAACTGGTGATTCAAAATCGGGTAAAGTTACGTATACTAGTATCTACCAAACATCTTCTGGGCCAAATGGTTCTGGTTCCAAATTAACAAGAATTACTGTTTCTAAAGTTCCATCTACCGGGACAAACAAATCAACATCTGGAAAAGGTAATTCAGAATATAAAAAAATATCTTACGTTAGTTTTAATAATTCTTCCGGAACAAATAAATTAGGAAATAAAGGTATATCTTCAGGTAGTGTTTCTGTTGTACCATATAAAACAAAGAGTTCTACTGATAGATCTAAAGGAAAACCTGAAGGTAAATCAGAACCTAAAGAAAAATTGAAAAATAAAGGTAAGAATAAATCTCAAGATAAATTTTTATCTTTTTTAGTATCTCTACTTTCAAAACTTCCAAATAGATTTATCGAGGGTTCTAATAATGATAGTATTTCAACTTCATCCACTAGTTCAGTTATTGGTCCAAATACATTTTCGAAATCTCGTTCGTTAAAATGGGGAGGTATCTTATCATATTCCAGTGCCAAAACCATTTCTTTAAGTAACCTATTGAAAAATTCGTTAAAAGTACCTAAACCTCAACCAACACAACAAATAAATAAAAAACAAAGGAAAAATAACAAAGAAAAACAAACCTAAATATATATTTATTGTAATATAACAGCAATTATTTAGTCTTTAGAGGTATCGGTAGCAATCACATTCCCAACCTCTTAAAGGAAAAGAATCAAAATGTGAAAATAAACAAGAACACATTTCAGTAGAATTATATGAAAGAAAACTCAACCAAATTTTCTGAGGAATCGAACATAACACCAAGAGCAACAAACAACAATTCGAATAGTTAAATCAATTATCTATATTAAACGATATTTTAAATATGTATATAATTATAAATCAATTTTATTTAATTTTATTTAAATATTGTTTTTCTCCCTTTTTTTAATATTATATTTTCAAGCAGAGAGTGTTGTTCTATGTGTATTTGAAATATTATAATAATATTAAATATATTTTGAAGTTTAAAAAAAGTTAAATAAACATACATTTATATCTTTGGTTGTTCCATTTCGCTTTTTATAGTTTTGGCAAATTCTGAATATTCCGTGAATCTCATGCGGATTTCATGAAAAATGCATCCTTTAAAATGCATTAAAACGGTGTTTTTGTTTATCTCCTCGGTAAAAAACGTAAAGGCGGTGATAAAGAATGACCCACAACACCAGTTTAGACTAATTTAAACAAAGGTCAACTTGTATACCTTGGTTTCAGGCTTTTAAGTTTGCATATGATGTTAAATTGGTATATTTATTGTCATTGGCTGATGTACAAGTTGTTGTTTTTTTCTTGTCCCAGGTCTGGACTTCAAGTTTAAACCAGATCCTGAAGGCCATACCTCTTTATCGCCTCGATGACCACAGCTGGGTCGGTGTAGATATCTGTTCGGCAATGCCGGATGCATTGAATGATGTGCTCTGGGCTCGCTGGAGAATCCTGACATTTGATGTTCAAGTAATAGTCCAATGCTGATAACTCCTGGGAAAGGCTATATTAAGCCAGTAGGTTAAAGTAACTATAGATTACAACCTACAAATATGGAATGGTATATAACGATACTGCATCGGTTGCTGAGCAGGATCTGAATCGCATTTTGGATTTAGCAAGAAAATTTAGGTATATTTGAATTTTTTATAAACCACAAACCCTCATAGAATATTTCAATAGAATTCCAATGGAAAAGGAACAAAACCAAGCAGGATCAAAATGAGGAAAATTCTGTACAGAGAATAAAAAGCGGACATGATCTACATGCAAGAGACAAAGCTGAGAGTGAGTTGATACTCGAGACAAAGAACTATAAGGTAATCAGAAGGGATAGAACATCAAGTTGAGGAGACGGAGGATTTATAATCCTTATAAAGATACTAATACTGTATTTAAGAATATTTAAATTCCCCTTTAATTAAGACAAAATACATGTAGTGAATTAAATTATTCAAACAAATAGAAGAGAGAATTAGTATTGCTTTTAATATAAACACTTTCTTGATAAACCAAGACCGGGACTCCAAAAAATGCACATCTACTAACAAATAAAATAGTTAATTTGGAGACTTAAACTCTAAACAACCACCTTATTTAGTAATGTAATGAGACTAACAACTGTGGAGGAATACTGAACAACACCGAACTGATTTGCATATATGAAGGATCCACCAATGTAACCAACTCATGCCACTTCCAAAACTTTAGACCTGGAGGATAGCTACCTCATAAATGACTCACAAGCCCGAACAAAAGTCTTCAGAGATATCGGTAGCGATCATCTCACCAGCCTCTCTCTTTAGGGAACAGCAATGAAAATGTGAAAAGAAACAATATCCAAGAACATTTTATTAGAATTATATAAAATCAAACTCAACCAAATTTTCCGAGGAATCGAACATCACACCAAGAGCAACAAACAGCAATTACAACAGTTAAATATCGAATGGAAACCATTGGAAACTACTGAAATTATAAATAACATTTCTAATAGATCTAGAAAGCAATACATTCCTGGTTACATACTGCCAGGTGGAAAATTAGGGAAGACCAACTTCGGGATGAGACAACAAATTATTTCAGGCAAGAACAAACTATGAGTGATAAACAAAAGATAAGCAGAAGAGAGAAGTGTACAGAATATAGCAAAATATAAACATAAAAAATAATACTCTGCTAATAAATATCGCGTTTTGTGTGTTGAAATAAATAAGTAAATGAATAATAAAATAATAAATATTTTGTTACAATATAAATAATTAACAATCTCCGCAAAATGAAACCAAACAAAGAAATCAAGTCCAAGTAAACCTCACGAGAAGCAATATGAAATAGCAAAGAAAATAAACCTTAGTAAGTTTTCATCACAAATTAAACGGAAAACAAACCAAATAAAATACGTAGATTAAAGGATATTTGTAGCAATCTTAGTTTACAAACAGAAAACACAAAACTCTTAGGAAACTATTTAAATTAAGAAATCCCTTCTCAGGATCATCAAATACTTTCAAAGATAGCAAAGACAAAATACTTTTAAAGAGTAAACACAAATATTACCCACAAATCAATAAACTAGGTTTTGTGTGGCGTGTGTGGTAGACAAGATATATTAAAAAGAACTTTAAAAATTAGAAATGACGCCGAAACCACAATCCCATTTATCCAATCAATCATTCTTATACTGCATTAAATAAAATAAATCATAAACAGATGAGCTCGAAACTTCATATCTGCTAAAAGTATAAAACATCTGAAAAATGTAATAATAGTACTTATTTCCATATAATCAATCTAAATTGATCTCAAGCCGTATCACATGCCTAAGAAATAGAACATCATAAACCCTATACATGAAGTTGGAAAACAACATTTTTCACAGGGATATAGACGAATATCAGCAGCGGAAAAAAGGGGACTTATAGCTTAATTGAAATATAGGAATATTGGAATATTAAACTGGCGAAACTGCTGGGAGGGTTCACCACTGATGAGCCAGGCCCTGCCATTAATTTTTCTATTACAGTAAGGACAGTAGAAATTGATTATTTTTTAAAAAGAATCATACGCGTCTATAATAGTTTCGAATATTGATACAGAAAAGTCCAAATTAATCATTGAATATAAATGAAGATTTTATAATCCACACTGATGAGCTAAAGCATTATTAACAGCCTACTAATGCCGTGTTGTCCCATGCAGCATCAATCAAAACAAGATGTAACTTCTACAAGTTCTTACAAGTTAATCGAAGATATCCGGCACGTGCACGGGTCACGTAGGTTACGACGCGGTAGTTTGAAGTTCGATGACGTCCCAGATGTGGGTGAGGACCACTGGATATCTATTGGAACTCGCCGTTTTCTGAATCAATGCAGCACGATTCTGGAATTGGAGCATTGGCAGTTATCCTGATGGAAAATACAATCGCTAGTGAAGAAAGACATCGATCTGGAAGGGATATAATTTATATAACATCATAGACAACGTCCCAATAACTGAAAACAATTTGTTTTCAGTTATTGGGGCGTTGTCTATGATGTTTGGGGAGCGACTAAAGATCTAATGGTAAGTTTTTTAAATGTCCTTCAAAGCATAATAGCAATTCTTTGCCTATGTTTGTGCTGTGGTGAATATGTGGAACTGACGTTCGCCTGGATGACGGAGCATCCTGTTATGACCATCAACATTAGGAAGCAGTAAATGATTCTTCGTAATAGCCAACATGTTTCCATTCAGCCACGATTCAATCGCAAATCTTTCATGTTACTGTAATCGTAAATGACGATGCCCAAATCTCAACATGAGAACACGTACTGAATATCCACGGTACAATGTGCACAGGAACATGCAATCTGAAAACTGTACTTTCACCAGAATCTGCCAGTTCCTCAATAGATCGTTGCAAATTCACTTTTGTGATTCTCGAAGTTTCATTACTATTACCCATCCTTCACTTACCTAAATATATACTTACTTTCACTGTAGATAATCATTCAAGTGTTTATACATTGTCAGGGGAATTGTCTGAATTCTACCAAGAGCTATACAGGGCCTAGAGCTCTCAGAAGACGACGAATTATTACTGAAACGTCACACACTATTTATTTGAATTTGGTCTTTTTAACTTGTAGTTCTTTCGTAAGAATGTTATGTAATCGAAGAGCTGCCCCTGTACTGATGAGGGTCATATCCCATAACCATGGTATACAGGTTGGCTTTTGTATGAATTTGTCAAAACTGGTGTTTTGGGTCATTTCTTATCCCCACTAGTAAAGTTCTTTTATTGTGATAATAAATTAAAATGTAAAACGACATTTAAAATTATCCCGCATGTGTTTCTTTTGAATGAAAAATCGAATAATAATAGAAAAATAATCGTTATTTCTCCTTAAAATAAAATTTCGATTTTTCATTCAAAAGAAACACATGCGGGATAATTTCAAATGTCGTTCTACAATCATAAGCCGCATTATATTGTATTATAAATCAAAATGCGCTGTTTTTATGCCTTTTTAACGGTAGATGTGCCTTTTTCGGTTACATGAATATCATCTTCCTGTAACTTTATATTATATTATAAGGTTGTCCCAAAAGTTAGTAAACATATTATGATTTATATTTTTCAAGTGTTTACGAACTTTTGGTACAACCTTGTAATTCTTAAACTGGGCCCACTTGCTGATTTGCCACTCTTGATATAGAACATTAGAGATTAAATCATTCTTCTATAAGAATTCTGTTATAATATTACCAAGGTTACCATTATTATCAAGGTTGTTCCAAAAGTTATTAAACACTTGAAAAATATAAATCATAATATATTTACGAACTTTTGGGACAACCTTGTAATTCTGAAACTTGGCCCACTTGCTGATTGGCCACTCTTGATATAGAACATCAGAGATTAAATCATTCTTCTATAAGAATTCTGTTATAATTTTACCAAGGTTACCATTATTACCAAGGTTGTCCCAAAAGTTCTTGAACACTTGCAAAATATAAATCATAATCATAATATGTTTGCGAACTTTTGGGGCAACCTTATAAAATGTATATAAAGGTTTTTACTCTCTATATTTTTACACCAAGTATAAGTTCTGAGCATCCATCAATCTTAATTCCAACATTCTTTGTTTTGAACACCTTTCTCAAGAAGATCTCCATAAGAAAAACAAAAGAAAGGTAAATCACAAAGAAATAACTATTGAATTTGTTAATCTAATCCGCTATCTTTTTTTTTTTTTTTTTGCTTATCCCTAGTACACATGGTACAGGGCATGATAATCATGGTGGGTAGAAGTAGGCGACTACTTTTACAGTAAGTGCACCACATGTCTACACATGTGAAAAGCAGTTTAGACTTTGCACTTACAATGCGCTCATAGGTGATGATCCTAAGTTCGCCTCCTACCGATAATTGGTCCTTTCTCACTTTAGCCTTCAAAGTGGTGCGTTATACAGTAATGTAATATAAATATATGTGACAGATTCGTTGCGGAATTTCTTGTTGTTGGATGCAAATGGTGAGATTTGATTGAAGCGCAGTCGTTTGAGTGGAAGTTGCAGCATACAGTTAGGAATAATCAGGACACGTGATGGGGTTTGAAAATGAAAGGCAACTGGATTGGAGGAAAGAAAGCTTGAGAAGAGCGGAGCGATTTGGATTGTTAATTATCTGATCACATGGCGGTGATTGAACTTAGCTGTGGGATGAGCAGAGGGAGAGAGGTCTCGGGAGTAGATGTCACCTTGTTGGAAGCGAAGGAGCAACTGACAATTCTTGCTTTTCGATTTAACACCAAGACTCAGTTTCTTTCTGATTGGTCGAGAGATGATCACATGATCTTTTCCTATTGGTCGACCTATTTAGGTGCTGTCTTCTGATTGGCCGGCGGTTTCCTTTGGTGTTGCTTTTGCTGGAAGATATATCCGATTTCGTCAGGAAGTGTTGGGTAGCTCGACGCTTATAACTTCGGCGGATATTAGATACGTCCTGTCTTTGCCGGAAATATTGGGTGTTAGCTTAACATTTATAACTTCTGCGGTCACTAGATACGTCCTGCTTGCCAGGAAGTATTGGTTTAAACTTAGCTCGCAGGGTTCCCGGGGTCAGAAGGTTAACTGTGACGTTATTAATAATTATGTTCTCTTCTAGATCTATTTCCTATGTCTTTTTGTTACTTTCTTTCCTCCAGTTACCTTATTCTTTTATTAAATCTTTGAAAATCATACATTTGTACATGCATAGTGGGTCGGGGAGCATACAATTATATACAAATTATGACAGATGCGCCCCCTACATGTGAAGAATTCAAGAAGGGGTTAGCCTGAGAGAATTCTGTAAGGTGAAAAATAATTTTGTGGGAAAATTAATTGTGGGTATTGCGTCTATATACAAGCATTGGTGGCGATATAATAAGTAAAATAGAATGGTGTTGATGATATAGGTTGAGTATAATTAATAGAAATCAAAAAATTTTTTAATTGTAAGAAATCAAAATGAATGCTATGGTACATAGTGGATTAAAAAAAAAAGAACATGCGCCTAACTAATTTCTACTTGAAATTGGAAAAAAATCGAGGGAGTTCTATTAAGGCTTTTGAAATCAAAATAAAAATAATATAAAAATAGTTGAATGAAATCAAAATTGAATGTTTGGTTGAAAAAGAAAGATATTTTGTTGCATGGTGACAAAGACAAATGCTTAGTTACTTTTTTGCTCGAATTTTGAGAAAAGAAGTCGAGGAAATTTCATAAGGCGCTTTGAAATCAAAACAAAATAAAATAAGAATAGTTGAATGAAATCAAAATTGAATGTGTTTGGTTGAAAAAGAAAAATTGTTTTGTTGCATGGTGATAAGGGAAAATGCCTAGTTACTTTTTTGCTCGAATTTTGGAAAAGAATTCGAGGAAATTTCATAGGGTCTTTTGAGAAATCAAAAATAAAAATAAAAATAAAAAGTTGGAAGAAATCAAAGTGAATGCTTGGTTGCATGGTGAAAAAAAAGGAAAAATGCCTAACCATATGCTCGCTCGGGATTGGGAATGGAAATCGAGGGAGTTCTATTAGGGCTTTTGAGAAATCAAAAATAATATAAAAATAAAAAGTTGGAGGAAATCAAAAAATAATATAAAAGTTGGAAGAAATCAAAGTAAATGCTTGGTTGCATGGTAAAAAAAAAATAGAAGAAAAAAAAAAAAAAGAATGTTTTTGTAAATCAAAATGAAATATAATATCCAATTTTGAAAGAAAACCAATGAGTTTTCGTTGATTGAAAACTATGATAACATAACTAAGTGGTAAATATATGATAATTAATGATTAAAAGTGATGCTAAGTTGAATAAATTGATAAATTGAGTAAATATTTACATTTTTAATTGAGAGAAAATAATGAAAATGATTAATATGAAAAATAAGGTGTATTGGTTTGAGCCCTTTGGTATCTACATGCCCTGATCTAAATGTATTGATTGCTCCATTATGCCCTATAAATGTTTTAATTGCTCAATTATGCCCTATAAATTTTTTGTCTCATCTGTAGCGACACTTAGGTGAAAACGTGATTCTAGCCCTCAAGTGCGTTTATGCTATGTGTACAGGAGACATGGAAATCTATATAACCTTTATGTGTAATTTTTTGCCTTTGTGTGTGTTGTGAAAAATTGTTAGAAGTCTGTTGTGTAAGAAATGTGTGAGCGAGTTCTATGTGTTGTCTTGTGGATGTGGAATTGGGTTGTAAAAAATCGATATGTAGTTCGAATTGGGATCCAAGACTGGCGATATAGATAGAGGAATCTGTGCGGGGAGCGGTGACCTAATTTTACGTGTTGGCAGAAGAGGGGTCCGAAGTAATTGGAGATACGGAAGTGGTGTGTGTCGGGCAAAAGAGAGGGAATGAAATTGGAGGTCGGACGAGGCGCTCCGCTTTGTTTGCATAGGCCGAATTTATCGCCGCGGACTACACTTCCTGTCGCGGTGTCTCAAAATTCTCTCTTCCTTCCGTTTATTTATTTTTGGGTGCGGCTCAGATCTTGTTTTTGGAGTGTGACTTCTCCGACATTAGTTGGTCATCTTTCAGTTACTTCTATCTCTTCGGAGTTTATTTAGATTTTCTGCGAAGATGGTTCCTAAAATTATGAGAAGTTTTATAAATGTTTGTCCACAATGAAGAACTGCTTGTCCAAAATTAAAAACTGCTTGTCCACAATGAAAAACTGCTTGTCCACAATGAAAAACTGCTTGCCCAAAATTAAAAACTGCCTCTTGTAGTTTGAAAATTTTATGAGCGGACATGGTATAGATAAATAAATAGTTAAGGAATAAAATTGGGATACATTTGTATGGTAGAACTAACAAACAAAGGATGAAAATCAGATGAAAATAGGGTATTGCCCCATGTTCGTCCATATTTTTGTAACTGGGGACTCTGAAATATTTGCTTGAACCTTATTAATTGTAGAATTTGAATGATTGGTAGGTTCGCAGTTCTCCTGTTTGATATCTTTAGGGAGTGGTGTGATATGATTGAGCTGGTTGTCAGGTTTGCAGTTTTTAACATCGGGGAAGAGTGATGCAAATCGTCTTGTTGCAAAAATGGCAGGGTCTAAATGCCTGAAAGGTTCGCTGCTGGTGGGTTTGAACCTTAATGACTCTGTTGGGAATAATTCGGGTGTTAAATGTTTGAAAGGGAACGTGTAATTGGGGTTGTGCTTTATATGATATGTGCTAACGGCGGGTGGTGATATATAACGGATTTTTTCTGTATACAGCTTAAGTTTGTTGACGTGGATTGTGTCAGTGTCTCTTTGAAGTGGTTGATTTGGTCGATCTATGCGGACCACATTTGGTGAAATAATTTCTAATATTGTGTGAGGTCCTGTGAAATATGGCGCAAGTTTCCCTGTATTTGGGTGGTGATATAATTTTACTAACACTAGATCACCTACTTCAAAATGTGGTTGTTTGTGTCGTTGATCATAAATGTTTTTGTCTTGTAAATGCTTGTTTTGTGTGCGTGTGTGTGCAATTTTTCTAGCTTTGTCGATATCTGGGTAAGGTGTACTATGGTCAGAGAGTTCGGGGGGTAGGATACCAAACATTAAGTAGATGGGTGGAAAACCTGTGGTAGAGTGTGGGGTTTTGTTATATATAATTGTAACTCTTTTGACCAACTTGGTCCATGCGATCTTAGGATTTTCTAGATGCAATAGCCTAAGTTTTCCCGTGAGGGTGGCGTTCAGGCGTTCACATAGACCGTTGGCCTGTGGATTGTTGCTGGTTGTGAGTAATGGGTGAATATTTCTATTAAGTAGGAAACTACGAAATTTTGGCGAAGTGAAAGCAGGGGCTCTATCCGTAAGAAGGCGTTTTGGAGAGCCATCCTGTAATACTCGCTTAAGTACCTGTTGGTAGGTGATGATGCTGGTGGATTTAGATGGAAAAGTCCACGCGTAGCGTGAAAAATGATCGACTACCACATGGAGGTATATTTTGGTGTTGCCATATTTGGCAAATCCTGCTATGGTGTCAAGGGATAATAGGTCAAAGGGTTTTTTGGCTTCCGGAGGTTGACTTAATTCCCCGTAGGTGGGTCCTACTGGTCGTTTTGTTAATTGGCAGGTGGGGCAGGTTTTAACCTTTTGTTTAATATCTTTGGACATACCTTGCCAGTAATATTGCGTGGATATGAGTCGTGACATTTGTGAAATACCGGGGTGATTGTATTGTGTGTGTACTGTTTGTAAGAGTTGTTGTATGAGTGGTTTTGGAAGTATAATCTTGGTTACACCTTTTCGGGAAACTGTATGTAATCCATTATGATCAATGGTCAAACTAGACTCTTTCGATGGAGGAGGTTGGTGGGTCTTGATAAGGGTGGCGTCCAAGAATCCACAAAACGGGTTACGGGACAAGAGATCTGCTTCATATTGTAGTTTTCCCTTTATGTAGCGGACCTCATATTCGTAACTCGATAGTCGTAAACTCCATCGAAACAGTCTGCCGGACGGGTTTTTGATGGTTTTCAGCCACTGTAATGCGTGATGGTCAGAAAATATAGTAAATTTTCTGCCCATAAGATAGATGCGAAACTTCTCCACACTCTCAACGATTGCTAAGCACTCAAGTTCAGAGATGGAGTAGTTTTTCTCGTGTGGGCGCAATGTTCGGCTGAAATATTGAACTGGATATACGTTCCCGTCAGGGTGAACTTGTTTGAGAATGCCTGCTATACCGAGGGTGGATGCATCGCAATACACTTGGCATGGCAGACCTTCTTTGTAAAGGTGTAAAATGGGGTGTTGTGTGAGGTTTCCTTTCAGGTCAATGAACGCCTTTTGACAAACTTCATTCCAGTTCCACACGACATCCTTTTTGAGGAGGTTATTGAGTGGTGCTCGTAAGCGAGCGTATTCCGGAATGAATTTGTTATAGACGTTCACAGCGCCTAAAAAGGATTGTAGTGTTTTTCGGTTGTGTGGTTGTTTTATGGCGTGTATAATGTCGGTGTTACGTGTGAGTGGTGTAATTGTACCAGCTGTAATGGTGTAACCTAGAAAATCTATGGATTGTTTAAAAAATTCGCATTTCACGAAGTTAAGTTGTAGTTTCTCCGCTTCGCAAAAGGCGAAAAATTGTCGCAGGTGGTTTTGATGCTCCTCCAACGTGTTGGAGTAAATGATGAAATCATCAAAGTAATGTGCCACACAGTCAAGTCCGTGTCTCTGTAGGACCTGACTTATGGCTCGTTCGTAAATCTGAGGACTGGTTTTTAACCCGAAAGGTAATCGAGTGGGTTGGTATAATCCTTCAAAGGTGGCAAATGCTAACAGTGGTCGAGAATCGGGGTGTATTGGGACTTGCCAATACGCAGAGGATATGTCGGCCGTGGAGAAATATTTGGCCTGTGCGAGGCGGTCTAGGATATCCTCGATTCTCGGGAGGGGATGGACATCAGAGCTGATTAGCTCGTTCACCTTCCTATAATCGATACAAAACCGTTTGGTCTTGTCGCGCTTAGTGACGAGGGTAACAGGGCTCGAGAAAGGTGAAAAAGATTGCTCTATGATGCCGTTCTCCAGCATTTGTTGTATTTGGTTACGGATTTCTTGTTGGTCACATATCGGAACACGATATGGACGTATGGTGATTATTTTTTCGGAATTCGTGGGTATTTTTACTGGTGGAATCCGTAAGCATGGTACGTTGAATTTGTCTTGTGAAAAATGTGAGTGTACCTTTGTAGAAGTGTTGTGAACTGTGGTGTATAATGAGTGTTAGGTGTTGTGTTGTAGTATGCATGTGGTAAAGGGTTTTGTTGTGTATTAGTGTGAGTGTCGAGTTCGTTGTGTGGGTTGGTCATGTGAGAGTTGTGCAACGGTGTGTGATCACCTATGTTTTTGGTATGCGAGTTATCCCGCTGTGTGGGTGCGTTTTGGACAGGTTCATAAGTTGAAGTTGTTGTGGTTTGATTATTTGAGGGCATGTAAAAAAGGCAATTGGCTTTAGTGAAAAAGGGGCATGTAGATAAGTGGGTTTTTTTCAATGAATGCACGCAATGGTTGTCATAGGCGGAAAGTTGGGATGCGGGGAAAATTTTTTGTGACATCGCCTGACACTGCCAGTACGTGCATACATTGGACACATGATTAAAATGGTAGGAAAGGGTAGACAGTGGGGCGCCCAGCTGGAATATAGTGCATTTATTAAAATCTATGGTTAATCTGAATTTATGGAGGCTATTGATACTAAGAATTCCAAATGGCAATGATGCATTCACTACATGGAAATTCTCCTTTCGTGATATTTGTCCTATTGTCAATGGGATAGATAGTTTACCCATGGTTTTTGCAAATCCGTTTAGGGTTTGGAGGTGTAGTGAATGTCCCTCAAGGGTTAAATTAGGCAGGTGGGTTTTTAGCATATGATAAATATTATATGGCACTATACTCAGGCTGGCGCCTGTATCAATTAAAAAGGGGCATGATACATTAGGGGCTAGAAAAAGTTTGACAGTCAGTTGGTTTAGGGAGCCTACCTCAGTCTCGAAAGGGCTGCTCGGCTGGGGTGTCTCTGGCTTGACTTGGTTGTTGTGGAATCGGAACTGGTGATTTTGGGACCGTTTGCACTGTCCGGACTTTTTCGTGGGTCGTCGGGACTGGTCGACGTCGGCATTCGCTGTGCCAGTGTCTCGCGCCGCAGAACTTGCAGTTGGACGGTGGAAGAGGTGCATTCCATGCACCTGGGCGTCGGGGTGTGCTGTGGTACGGACCCGACATTGTGGGTGGTTGATCTTCTCGGGGTCGCGTTGTCGGTACACTGGGCCCGTGGATCCGCTGTACAAGTCGGAACCACTCTCCTAGGTTCTCGGGAGGCACTACGCGGACTAGGCGCTGGTCGTTGAATGGCAGTCCTTCTGTCAGTGTCTCGAGGATCACCTCTTGTGGAAGTCCTAGTTGCAATCCCATGGCGGTTTTTTCCCGGTAGTAGGTCTCTAGGCTGGCTTGTCCAGTAAGTTTCATGGCGAAATATTTCGCAAAGGACGCTTCGCTTGACTCAGGGTAGAGATCTAGGAGGATTTGTCTCACCTGGAAATAACTCCGGTCGGCCATCCGAAGTTTCCTGAAGAGCTCCAGGGGTTGTCGCGCCAGATAGTTTGGCAGGCGGAGTAATTTTTCTTGTTCTCCCATGGATGCGTCTTCCATTTTTCGGTCGAATGCTTGGAAAAACTGTGTCGCGTTGTATGTGCCATCGAAAGGCGGGATTGCCGACTCCGCTCCATCAGAAATTTTTACCCGGGTCAGGAGCGCCGATAGCTGGTTGACGGTGTCCGCTAGGGGCGCAGTTGTCTCGCCCATCTCTCTTACTTCCTGCCTCCCTTCCGTTGTTGTTTCCGTCGGGCCGTCCGACTTTACGCCTATGGGATCCTGATTAAGCTCCATAATATCTTGATCCTGATTTAATTCCATCTCTTTATCCTGTCGACTTAACCGTTCTGTGACAGATTCGTTGCGGAATTTCTTGTTGTTGGATGCAAATGGTGAGATTTGATTGAAGCGCAGTCGTTTGAGTGGAAGTTGCAGCATACAGTTAGGAATAATCAGGACACGTGATGGGGTTTGAAAATGAAAGGCAACTGGATTGGAGGAAAGAAAGCTTGAGAAGAGCGGAGCGATTTGGATTGTTAATTATCTGATCACATGGCGGTGATTGAACTTAGCTGTGGGATGAGCAGAGGGAGAGAGGTCTCGGGAGTAGATGTCACCTTGTTGGAAGCGAAGGAGCAACTGACAATTCTTGCTTTTCGATTTAACACCAAGACTCAGTTTCTTTCTGATTGGTCGAGAGATGATCACATGATCTTTTCCTATTGGTCGACCTATTTAGGTGATGTCTTCTGATTGGCCGGCGGTTTCCTTTGGTGTTGCTTTTGCTGGAAGATATATCCGATTTCGTCAGGAAGTGTTGGGTAGCTCGACGCTTATAACTTCGGCGGATATTAGATACGTCCTGTCTTTGCCGGAAATATTGGGTGTTAGCTTAACATTTATAACTTCTGCGGTCACTAGATACGTCCTGCTTGCCAGGAAGTATTGGTTTAAACTTAGCTCGCAGGGTTCCCGGGGTCAGAAGGTTAACTGTGACGTTATTAATAATTATGTTCTCTTCTAGATCTATTTCCTATGTCTTTTTGTTACTTTCTTTCCTCCAGTTACCTTATTCTTTTATTAAATCTTTGAAAATCATACATTTGTACATGCATAGTGGGTCGGGGAGCATACAATTATATACAAATTATGACATATACATTGTAAAAAAATTTACATACTTTATTTAAATATAATACATAATTAACTAAAGTATATACATTCACGGACAAAATTATAGGAGGTTGTACCTTTTAGCATGTTTATCGGGGGTTCAGACAATAACTCTGAAAGATATTTGATACACAGTGACCTTTATTGAAAATACAAGAGATAACCTAGGGAACAAAATTGCCTGCCTTCTTAAAAAAAAACGATTGGTGACATCAAAGACTTTTAATTTCCTTAAGTTTTGTCCATGATTGTATATATATTTTCATATTCATCTAAAAAATATTTAAAATTCCCATATATAACAAAATTTTATTCTCCCAACGCAACCTAAAAGAAAGTTATTAATTCATATATCTTTCAAAAATATTTATTTTAAGAAACTAACAAATAAAAGAAGAGAAAATATATTTTAAAAGTTAATTTAGTAATCTCTCTTCGAAAACAAAAATAATAAAGAAAACAAGTTTTTTAACTTTAATTAATAGAGAGAAAGGGTTAATGAAGTCTTATAAAATGTTTGGCAGAAGATAAGTGGCGAATGGATTAAAACCTATTTGACGTCGAATAAAACGAGATGAAAAAGAAAGCAAAGGATAGAAATATTGAAAAGTTAATGGGATATGAGATTATTCCTTTTAAGCTAATGATCTGAACGTCTTTCTTTTCATTCAAATAGTCGAATTTAAAAGAATTATAACATATTAACCCCATTTTATCAATCAAACTTTCACATTATTGAAATATTAACAGAAAAGTTTATTTAAATAAAAAGGCTTATATTGGATCAAAATATAATTTAGTTTACCAATATTTCAGTTGGCTGAACGCCAATCTTTATCAAAGTATTATAACATTTTAATGTGTGTCAACAACAAACTCAGCGCCATATAACGTCATGACGTCAACGTCAGTGTGACGCTGAGTTTGTTGTTGACACACAGTAAAATGTTATAACACCTTGATAAAGATTGGCGTTCAGCCAACTGAAATATAGGTAAAATAAATGATATTTTGATCCAATATATGCCTTTTTATTTAAAGATTTATTTATGGATTGCTCTATTTTCAAAAAGAAAAGTATATATATTATATTTCCATATCTGAATGACCCTTGTATTTTAATTATCTTTATATTAAATCCTATATTTTTTATTAAATGATTTACAAATAAATATTTGGTGGATTTATCTACAATAATATACGCCTTAGTGTTTATATATGCATGGTGTCCCTTTTATTCCCTCGTTGATTGGTTCTCTACCATCATGTGATCTTAATCAGCCAACCAGCGTTGAGATGGGTAGCCAACCAGCGTACAGTGTTTTTTTAGATCAGAGGGTAAATTGAACAACGAAGTTATTTCTAATAAATAGAAGATCATGGGTTCGATTCTAAGATGTTTTTATTTATTTTTATATTTTTTCAAAATTTCACTCTCTATTTCACCTCTACTTAAATACACTTGTATTTATGATTCATATTGATATTAGACTTGTTATCCTTTGTGTTATACAGGTCTATTTATTTATTTCGACTTAGAGCGCTATATACCACTAGGGACACTTTCACTATATAGAGGTAAACTAAACATAGAAAGGAAAGAAAGATCATTTGAAATATGTACAAGAATTAGTAAACAATTTAGTTAAATGAAAAGAGAAAATATATATTATATATATATATATATATATATATATATATATATATATATATATAATAATAAATAGTTATTTAATTTTATAGTCCAGTTTTGTATTAAGATTATCTTCACTATTTACTCCTACTATCTACTTTACTCCTTAAGTTTTTAAAATTAGAATCACTGTTATAATTTTGTTATATAGTTTCTACACTATATATATATATATATATATATATATATATATATAAGTAAATAAAACAAAGCATCATGGGCTGCGTTTCTTTATTAAAACAAATATATACTAGCTTTCGGGCACATACGCCCTTCTACAGGAATTAATAAAACAGTAATCCAACTAGTTTGAAATAAGATTTGTTTATTAATTCCTGTAGAAGGGCGTATGTGCCCGAAAGCTAGTATATATTTGTTTTAATAAAGAAACGCAGCCCATGATGCTTTGTTTTATTTACTTATAAATCGTACAGGGCTTTTTTCAATTGATATATATATATATTATATAATCTAAAAATATTATATAATCTAAAAATATTATATAATCTAAAAACCTCAAATATTTCTATATTTTAAAAATATATACTTTATTTTATTCATTGATAATTTTTTTTTGTTATCATCGTTTTTAGAAAGACTTTTAGTTTTAGTTGTTTAGTTTCGTTGTATAGTTTTGTTGTAAATATGCGTAGTTAACCAATCAATCCTTTTAAATCACTAATATAGGATTAACTTATAAATTCTATATAATGTGAAAACTAACAAATGTGTAAACTTTCCTCAAGTAATTGAAAATAAAAGCTACTTGACGGTAAATATTTATCTTTTTTTATCACGACTGCACCTCAACCCTTTATCTTATCGATCCTTTGTCTTATCAAGCCTAATCTAACAACAACACAAAATATTCATAACAATAAGTCGACAGGATTACCTGAATTTTCAACCTAATTGCTCTATTAATTATTCAAATTTCATAAAACTATTTTTACAAAATGTCTCGCAAACAAAGGAATGTAGAACATGCCATGACGCCTAATCCAAATACTATAGAAATACCGAAATTTAATTGTCAAAATTTAAACATAATATCTTGGCTCAAATTCTTTAACAAAAAATGTTTACAGAAGCATCTTGATGAAGATTTTAAACAAAATAATATATCAAATTATCTCGAGGGTGAAGCTTTCAATTATTATATAGAAGAGTTACAAGATATAGATAATTGGGGGGAAATTGAACAAAAATTAACATCATATTTCACAATTAAAGATTCAAATTTATTTAGTAGGTTTCTAAATTTAAAATATAATGATAATAATGATCTTGAACAATATTTTAAAGAAAAATCTGCCTTAGCCAATAAACTTAATCTTGAAAAAACACTTTAACTAGAAGCACTTACAGATGGAATGCCAGATCACCTAAAAAATATCTAATAGCTGCAAGAGTACAAGAACCTTCAGAATGGTATAAAATCACAACCCAATTAAAATTATCAACAAATAAAGAAGAACCCCAAGAACCCTCTACCAGTACAAGCACTCCAGTAAAAAAATTTAACTCCAACTCCTCCCTAGCTCATCAATACCAGCCTTTTCCCAGGACAGCAGCAGCAACTCACCACCAGCAAGAACCCTACAAATCCATAAACCAGCCTCCATACCCTTGCAAGATATGTGCATCTCACCAGCTACCCAACCAGATCCATTTCCATAGAGACTGCCCACTTAAGAACAATAATCACCCGAAGCGCATCAACCCAGGTAGAACATTATTATTATTTTCTGTATTTATAAATCAAATATCCTTACCCTGTGTACTTGATACTGCATCATCTATATCTATTATCCCTTTAAAATACTTAAATCATATTTATTATAAAATATTAGATAATTCCCCAAAAGAAAGAATAGGTCAGGTAGAAGGATTTAGTTACCCATTATACAAAATATTAGTTAGGCTTAGCTTAGGTAAAATTACAAAGTATCAAGAAATGTTTGTTTGTGATAGTCCAATAGAATATCTTATTTTAGGTTTACCAACATTTTATATATTTAAGTTGCAAATAGATTTTTCAAAAAACCTTCTTTTCCAAAATTATAAATTCTTGTATTCTTTTAATCCAAAAACTGATAATCAAAAGTCATATGCTACCACCTTATGTATTCCAGACCCATACTATGTTAAAAATTCATCTCTTTTAAATATTAACCCATTGTGTAATTTCAATTCTTTTGATATACCAAATACAAATGTTAAACTTATAAATCCTACTTCAAATCCCATTATTGATTTTAACTCATTTCACAGTATGCGACAACCGGACTCTATAACAAATTATAATTCATATTTAGACTTTAGTAAAGTAAATATTAATCCAAATTTCTCTGATCAAACAATTTCAGATATATTGCATAAATATAAGAATGTTTTCTCTAAGCACAATTTTGATATAGGACACATAAAGACTAACCCAATTTGCATATCTCTTTTAGATAATATTCCCATAGCACAAAAGCCATATAGGACATCTTTTTACAATAATGCTGAAATACAAAAACAAATAACTGAATTATTAAAATATGATATTATTAGACCCTCATCTAGCCCTTATAGTTCTCCTGCATTATTAGTGAATAAGAAATCTGATGCCCCAAATCACCCCACAAGACTCTGTATAGATTATAGGAAACTTAATCAAAAAACAGTTCCAGAACATACACCAATTCCACTTATAGAACAAATTATAGATAGGTTATCACAGTCAAAAATATATACTATTCTAGATGTCAAAAATGCATACTGGCATATACCCATAGATGAAAAAGATAGACATAAAACCTCCTTTGTAACACAATTAGGATGTTATGAATGGAACAGACTTCCATATGGTCTAAAAAATGCACCTTCACAATTTGAAAGGATTATGAAGTCAGTTTTCACTAAGCATAATATACACTATGCCTTAAATTATTTTGATGATATTATTATACACTCTAAAACTTATGAAGAACACATTAAGCATTTAGATGACATATTAGGTATATTCGAACAAGAGGATATAAAGCTGAATCTCAATAAATGCAAATTTTTACAAAAAGAAATACAATTCTTAGGATACACTATTAACTCAGGAAAATATACACCAAATAACACAAATATTGAAGCAATTTTAAAATTAAATAGACCATATAATATTAAAACCTTACAGAGATTTTTAGGCACCATAAATATTTATAATAAATTTATTCCCCATTATGCGCAAATTAGGGCACCTTTGAATGAACTTTTGTTAAAAAATGCTCCTTGGCTATGGAGTGTGAAACATGAACAAGCCTTCCAAACACTTAAAAATTCACTCATATCACAACCTGTACTATATATTTATGACCCATCAAAACCATGTCATTTATTCACAGACGCGTCAAGTCTAGGAGTAGCAGGAGTTCTTAAACACCAGATGAACAAGGCATTTTACACCCCATAGGTTATTTTTCAAGAAAACTTCACCCATATGAACAGAATTATACTGCCTCAGAAATTGAAACATTAGCTATCATTAATTCAGTACAAAGATTTCATACATATCTTCACAACATACATTTTACATTGCACACAGATCACTTACCTTTAAAATGGATCAAAAATGTAAAAAACCCACAAGGTAGATTATTTAGATGGTCTTTAATCCTATCTCAATATAGCTTTAACATTAAACATATTAAAGGATTAAATAATATAGAAGCAGACATGCTATCAAGAGCACCTGTCTCATTTTACCTAACATATAATGAATTAAAAGAACACCAATCCACAGAACAAATTAGTAGTGCTAAAATTAAAATACAAAATGGCCTCTACATTATTAATAGAAGAGGTTTTAAAAGAGCTTATGTACCACAAACACTAAGACACAAATTATTAAGCAAGGTACACACAAAGCATGGACATATTGGAACAACTCAAATGACTAAAATAATTTCTCCACACTATTATTGGTCACATATGACTAGAGATATTGCTAATTACACCAAACATTGTGAAACTTGCCAGTTTAACAAGTCTAGGGATAACAGAATTGTTTATGGACCACTACAACAGATGCCAATAGCTACACACCCAAATCACATTTTTTCTCTAGATACATTGGGCGGGTTACATAATTATGGGACAACTAGACACAGTATCCATATGATAGTAGATCATCACAGTAGATTCCTTTGGGCTTTTCCAACAAAATCTGTATCAACTGATTCTTATATAACTTGTCTAAGAAATTTATTCCAAATTAATAAGCCTGAAATATTAATAACTGATAGAAATGCAGCTTTTCTTAGCAGAAAATTTAAACACTTTTTAGATAGAAATAATGTTAAGCATCTACTCACCAGTTCCCATCACCCAGAAACAAATGCAAAAGTAGAAAGACTAAATTCCACTATCATTAATAGGTTAAGATGTGAATATAATGTTAATTTAAAGATTCCTTGGACAAAATATATTCCTAAAATTACTGAAAGCTATAATGAAACAGTACATACCACAACAGGTTTTACTCCTAAATTCTTATATTATGGAATACAACCACAGTATATAGAACATTGCACAGAAACACATACACCAATAGAAAAGGCAAGAAAATTAGCCATTGAAAGAACCATAAAATCCCATGAACACAGCAAACAACTTTATGATCTTAAACACCCAGAACCCATTTTTAAAGAAGGAGATCAGGTATTAGTAAAAACCTTTATTTATCCAAACACTGGTAAATTAACACAAAGATATATAGGCCTATTTACAATTTTAAAACAACTTTCTCCAGTCACATATGAAATAGATAAGCCTAATATACCCCAAAGAAAACAAACAGAAATTATACACTCAAATAAGCTTAAATTATTTTATCCAGAAACAGATTTTTTACTTCACTATAGCACTAACATAGAAAATGACTTAATAGCAAATCAAAATTCTAACACAAAGTTAATAGATATTGATGATAAACCATGTTTTTTACAGGAAGGCCATATTTTGGACATGGACAATGAAGAACAAATATCAGCACCAATTCTTAAGCCTTCACAAATAACTTAATGTCACTCCATACATCTATTAGCGTTTCATTACTCAACCATGTAAAAATAACATTTTCTACGCTTTTGATATTTTGAAGTGTACCTAGCATAATGTAACAATTACTCAAATTTAAATACCTTTTTTGCTTCATATACATTTTTGATTTATTTCACTCATTAATATTTCTTATATAAACTTTTATTATAATTTCATAATTGTATAAATTATTTGTAAACAAACTTTCTTTTGTTTATTTTGAAAAAATGTGCGTATTGATTTTTATTGTTTCATTTTTAATTATTTCTATAGATTTATTGATTTCGTTTAATTAATTATTTTTAATTACCAATTTTATTTTAAAATTTTAATATTTTAAAATCTTTTTTCACAGGGGGGAAATATTATATAATCTAAAAATATTATATAATCTAAAAATATTATATAATCTAAAAACCTCAAATATTTCTATATTTTAAAAATATATACTTTATTTTATTCATTGATAATTTTTTTTGTTATCATCGTTTTTAGAAAGACTTTTAGTTTTAGTTGTTTAGTTTTCGTTGTATAGTTTTGTTGTAAATATGCGTAGTTAACCAATCAATCCTTTTAAATCACTAATATAGGATTAACTTATAAATTCTATATAATGTGAAAACTAACAAATGTGTAATCTTTCCTCAAGTAATTGAAAATAAAAGCTACTTGACGGTAAATATTTATCTTTTTTTATCACGACTGCACCTCAACCCTTTATCTTATCGATCCTTTGTCTTATCAAGCCTAATCTAACAACAACACAAAATATTCATAACATATATATATATATAATAACACAATTGAAATATGTACAAAGAGTTGGTATGCAAATTTAGTTAAATGTAATCAAATGGTAAAGTATTGTGTGTATTCGAGGAAAACAATACGGGGCTCTGGCACATTTGTAAGTGCAAAGTCGAACTGCTTTTCACATGTGTAGACATGTGGTGCACTTACAGTAAAAGCAGTCGCCAACTTCTACCCACCATGATTATCATGGCCTGTACCACGTGTACTAGGGATAAGCAAAAAAATGTTTTATACAGATCAAACATTTATAATATCTTTATTCAGTAATGGCAAATTTTTAAAACATCGACACTTTTTGTGCCGTCGTATGTGCTACAAGCTAATACTAAAGTATATTTATTATGATAATACTACCCCCTTTCTTACCATCTTTATAAATTTGCATATATTTGTTTACTTTTAATCGTTTAACGACATTGATTTCGTATTTCTTGAGAATGCTTTCAACTGATTAGAGCATCGTAGTTTGATGGCTCTACTAAATTTCTTATTTCAGTTCGCTACGTGTGATTGAAACTTGATCTGGGGATTCTATGAGGTTTGTGGTTTGGGGGGGGTAGGAAAATCAGTTTAACTCAGTTTCTGTTATTTCAATCTTTTATTTAGACTTTTATGTGTCAATTATTCCGCAAATGTTTCTTTTGAACGAAAAAATCGAAATTTATTTTAAAGAGAAATGAAGATTATTTCTATCTTTAGGGATGAAGTATGAAAGAATGAATTGTAAAGAGTAATGATAAACGGAAAAATAAAGTGCCCAGGAATGGGGATGTATCATTACTCTTCACAATTCATCCTTTCATACTTCATCCCTAATGTTAGAAATAATTGTTATTTATCCTTAAAATGAGTTTTTCTTTCAAAAGAAACATTTGCGGAATAATTGTCAAATGTCGTTTCTACAATCATAAGCCGCACTTTTATGTGTCTAAATATTTTTTAGCATGATGCTCTAACTAACTCAGCTGATGGGCCTTAAATTTGTCTATATGGGAGGGTTCACTACTGATAAGCCAAGTATTCCCAATTTATATTTTATTCTTTGCAGTAATAACAGTAGAAGTTTTGTTTTGTTTTAGGTGTAAAATAAACTTTCGGGATTTAATACTTCCGATTTCTTATATATTTCTCCTGGTCAAGATATGCCATTTTAATATCAACACCTGACCTTTTTATCTTAATTTTTTTCTTTCATTTTTTCATGTGTTAAGTGTATTTACGCAAGTTTGGCCTTAAACACCCATTTCTTGGTTTTTCAAGAAGCCTCTGAGACCAAAAATCCTTTTGGTTGCAGTGGTACAGCCTACTCCACGCTGACGAGCGTCAAAGGCGCGAAACACGTTCGTGGATGGCTTTTATTGATTTATCAAGAAATTGGGTTGGCCAAATATCATGGAACAGGCTAAATCAATGTTTAGTTGATTTCTATTCCACCAGATGGCGATCTGCCTTCTGTAAAGCTGAATGTGCTCCTGGTCAGGATATGCCATTTTTATTTTTAATTTTGTATTGTGTTGAAAGTTATAAAATCAACTATAAAGGCTCTGATCTCCCTGATTTAGCTGTCAAATTGCTCATACTTTCTGAGCGCTGATATATCAAGGTCGCCTGTCAAGGAGGGAAAAGGGGGAGGGGAAGGTCTAGGAGCTCATTACGTCATCTCTTCTTACTTTCCTCTTCCTCCTGTCTCCCCTTGCTGTCTCTGTATTGTTTGTCCATTGACTTTTTTATTTTATTTTTTTGAGCGCGCTAGTACATTAGGTACTGATGAAAAATGGTTGATTTGTTTTTGAAGTTCTAAATGATGAATTCCAACAATTATAAAACAAAAGTTTTTAAATTGTAGGAAGATGATGTAACCTTCCAATTATTTCGTCAATTTGATCTAATATATCGCGTCTGAAAATTTTTAGTTGGGTACTGTATGTAGTCGTTTTTATGGGTTTATTCTTGGTGGTAGCTTTCAAGGTAAATGTGGAAATAGGTATTCCTGACAAAATGACCTTAGTCAAAGATTAATAGCTGGTTAAGTAACTCAGGAAATCAGCGGGGTGTCCTATGTATGAATGACATAGCGGCCTATGGATACTTGATCAACTGCCGTCATAACAAGATGACCTTATCCCAAAGCCTATGATTGATTAAGTCACTCAGGAGATTAGCATAATGTCCTATGTATGGATGACATAGCGGTCTATGGATACTTGACTAACCTCCGTCCTGACAAGATGACCTTGAATGATGACCAAAATGAATATTTTGAATCCTATTTCTCCTTATATACTCTACACGATTTTCTAAAAAAAAAATCCCATGAGGAGCGTGACAGCTAGTTATTTAAAAGTCGAGATTTATATAAATAATTGGTTGATGTAGCTATATTTCTTCAAAACCAATTCCAATCATAACGAATGATTCTTTTTAAAAATGATCTTGATTACTTCTAAGAAAACTTGTACAAGCTCGAAAATATAACCTTCAAAGAAGCCTGAAACTACAAAGAAGAAACAAAGAAAAGAAACCCAAACAAAGGCAACTTCTATATCAGCTGTGAGAGAAAATTAAGACAAAGGGATATAATAATGAAAAACATGTATTCAAAACAAAATAAATGATAAAAACAGATCGATTTATAGAAAAATGTGAACATCCCAGACCCAAGATCCTACACTACAAAGCTCTAACCATGTAAATATGTAAATATACTGTAAATGTGGATAACCCGTGCATATTAACTACTGTAAATACAAGTAGAGATAAAATAGAGGTAACCCGGGCTCCTGGAGCATAAATCACCAACTACCCGGGCTGTACAGCTACAGTCTAGAAGTCTAGTCATGGGGAGGGGGGACAGATTGCTGAGGTGAACCTTGTAACCAACTCTGCCTTTTCCCGTCCCAAGCCCGGATGAAAAAGGAGGAGGGAGAGCAGTAACAAGCTCACTAAAAAACCTGGGCTCAGCTGGCCTGGCTGATAGTACCCGTAAGGGTTCCTGATCCAGTGATACAGAATGAGTCGGTACTTCATGTTAGGAGTAGCTGCACATGACGTCTGTTCCTCATGTCAGAGGCGGACATTTCTTTTGGAGCTAAGTCGGCCTGCCACTGAGTAGTGCTCCCAGTCATAATGACAAAAACAGACGCATTCTACTTCACCCAAGCTATACAAGCTTGATATCCTAATATGATTGTGTGAAGATAAGAAAGAAGAAGAAGACCAGGTAACCAGGTAGTTCCAGGCCGGCAGGGAGTCAGGAAGTAGAGACAGGGCTGTCGGGCTGAAGTCTTGTACTCCAAGCGGAAGGGCTGTCTGTAGACTGTGTAGCATACAAGCTGGACAGGAGAAGAGGAGGTGATCCACAATCTGTGACTCTTTCCGGCAGTGAGGACATGTTGGATCTAGATCTCTATGCCAGAGATCTGCCAGAACGTGGCCATAAATACAAGTATCATACAAATATATCATACGTATATCATAAATATCATACAAATACATCATATGTATATCATAAATATCATACAAATACATGTTTCATAAGCTAGGTTTCTCTTTTTGAGTGTAGTACCAAATAAAGTTATCTTTAAACTGTATCTTAGCTTGAATATGTATCTTACATAATCTGACGCAATAGAGAGACATTAACAAAAAAATATTTTAATAAAACTAACTTTAACTCTGATAAAAATCGGCATAAATATTGGTTATAGCATTTATCTTTCAAAATTGAACTCAATATGTTCCCCTATAAATAGAATATCAAAATAACATTTCTCAAAATATTTCATATAAATATTAAAATATAATAAAACGAAAATATAATAGAGCTATTGATATATGTTAAAAACAGATTAGGCATATTCTGACCGCGTTCACATGAGCTTTATATATATATATATATATATATATATATATATATTCATGTATATATGTCGTAGCTGTCGTGGTCAAATGGAAGGGCGCAGCCGTTGAGCATGTAAGCTTCGAAAAATAATATATTACATTTTAAAAGCTTCATAAAATATTAGTCATATTATCAAATATAAAAATATAGAAAAATAATATAAATCGCATTAACTACAAAAATCTAATAAAAAATACATTAGCTACTCTCTATAAATATTAGGCAAAAGTCAATAAAAATCCTTTATATTATTATATATACTAAATATATTTAACGAATTTTTATTGTATTATATATTTACTTTCTATTAAAATAATAAATCAAAATATATTCATGTATAAGAGATACAATGGAACATAATAATAATTACCTTAATCATAAAAAAATATATTCAATAATAAATACGTTAACATCACTCTATGAATATTATCCAAAAGTCAATAGAAATCTTATTTTAAATAAATCCAAACTGTTATCTTGTCTTCGAAGAATCTGGAGTAAAACAAAATCAACATTTTACCAGGAAATAGAATATAATAACAATGTTGGCGGTTAGAAAAATCAATCATTGAAGCCACGAGCTCCCCAAACAAAAAGAACTTACTCTTCCAAGGAAGTTAAACAAATCTATCTTTGTGGCGATTAAATAGATATTCATAGATAACTAAAATCAATAATTTTGTATCTTCTGGAAGAAAAGAATTTCTATTTACCTTTTTTTTTTTAAATAAAATTATGGAATTTTTTGAATGCAATTTGTGACACAAAAGAATAAAGATTTTATTAAATTAATATATTTTAAAATAATTTTTGTCTCTCTATTTTATTTTTATAATTCAGAAGGCAAATATATATATATTAAATAGAGGTATAATATATATATATATTTTTTTATTATTATTATCCGTAGTAAACGTGGTACAAGCCATGATAATCATGGTGGGTAGAAGTTGGCGACTGCTTTTACTGTAAGTGCACCACATGTCTACAAATGTGAAATTCAGTTCGACTTTTACACTTACAAATATATGCCCGTTTGGTTACTTGCACTCGCTGGTGGGGTTGGACATTTGCAAGAATAGGGAGCCATCGGAGCATTTTTGTTTTTAATTCAGAAAAAAAGTGCCCAATACGGGATTTGATCCCGTTTCGTAGCGGTCTAAAAACAACAGTTTAGACCATCCTTCCACCGATTCTCGGTTGAATATATAAAATTCTTAATTACAAAACTACCTCTAACGAAAAATTCTACACTTCTAAATGGACGATTCGGTATTTTTTTAAATCTTATAACTCGACACTTACTTGAACAATACAGATGCGGTTTTCACTATAGCATGGCAAATATCTTTAGGAAGGTTTAAGTCTATTAAAATCTGTGCTAACACTTTGAATAATCATTAAATAATCAAAATAAAAGTATTTGAAGAGAATCAGAGCCACAAAAGACATATGGTGTTGTTATCTATAAACAACATATTACTTCTAACTAAGTTCGCTTATGTCAGGTGTCGGCAATCATTTGAGTCGGAAGGGTAAAAATTTCCAGGTTTTTAAAGAGCGCGCCACATATTTTTTTTCTTGCCAACAATTTATATTATTCGCATAAATAAAACTTCATTTATGCGAATATATATTTTTTATTAAAAATGCATATATTTTGATCCAATATATGCCTTTTTAATTAAGGATTTATTTTATGGATTGCTCTATTTTCAAAAGCGAATATATAGATTTTGCTATATTACTTAAGAGTGAGATGCCTCGATAGTTAGAGGGATCGTCTTGATCACCATTCTTAAAAATTGGTTGGATGACTGATTTCAGCCATGTTGTCGGGGATTCAGATGTTCTCAGGAATATATCCTTCAAAGAAATTAAATATTCTTTAGGGAGGGTCTTTATTACTTCATTCATTATGTCGTTAGAGCCAGTCGCCTTACCACATCTTATCCGAGAAATTTCTATGTTTATTTCGTTGCTCTCCCTCTGCAGCTCTACCCTGCAGAGCACCCAAGGACCTCCGAGAACCACCGCTCAAGTGGAATTCCTTTCCTCTGTCAATATCTCTTGGTCTTACCGCTGGTGGGGGGACACGAGAGACTTACCAGAAGAGTAGCAGCAGCGATGTTGGCGAGAGAGTCATGACACCAAGACTTCTAACACTCCCCCTTTTATTGTCACTTCTACTACACATTACATATAACTAGAATAACATTCAACGGGTATTTACAATTATTTACACTCCAGAGCCAATATCAACGGATATTTACAAATATTTGCTCCAGGAAATAGAAACACAGCAGTCGGCGATATCCACACAAGTTCCAAACGGGAAATAGGCGAAAGCACTATCTATTGGCGTAGGTTGTAGATGTTTTGAGGCCTTATACGCGACAATATATACTACACGCAGCTTCACATCCAAAGAGTCGCTTGTGGCTCACGAGCCGCAGGTTCTCGATCCCTGATCTAGATAATTCTAAATTAATAAATTAGCAAGCATTTCTAACACACATATAGATGGAACATTTGAGTGAAGGATAATGTTCTATAAAAATAAAAAGTCTCCTATCCCATCAAAATAGACGTCAAAACTACACACTATCTATTGCTCTTCTACCTAAAGACCTCTTTTATTTCAGAAATATCGGAAAATTATTCCTCATACTTATTAGTACGTTTGGTTTTGTTTGATAGCACGAAAGAAGAAGAGAGACCGTAGAAGCTATTCCTGAAGATATAGATGCATCTATGTTACTTTCTCTATGACAAATCGAAATATCTGATGCATAAGAAAAGAACAAAGGCCAATATGGAGAAAAAAACATCGTCAACACAAACTTTCCAGACCTGTTCTATTAGTATGTTTGGTAGCACGGAAGAGGGAGAGAGACCTTAGAAGCTTTTTCTGAAGATATAGATGCATCTATGTTCCTTTCTCTCTGACAAATCGAAATATCTGATGCATAAAAAATGGCCAATATGGGGGAAAAAATACATCTTCAAGACAAACTTTCCAGACCTGTTTTATTAGTGTGTTTGGTTTTGTTTGATAGCACGAAAGATGGAGAGAGACCATAGAAGCTATTCCTCAAGATATAGATGCATCTAAGTTTCTTTCTCTCTGACAAATCGAAATATCTGA
>CP092868.1:41195051-41285136 GCA_030710605.1 Cordylochernes scorpioides | reverse complement strand
GATCCATAAGGGATTAAAATAAATCTTCAGAATTTTCCGAAGAGGTTGTCAAATTATATTGACAAACATTTTCCGTTTTTTATGATCAGTTTTAGCGCGAAGAATGTTGTTTTCGTTTGTTAGTGAACCAATCTCTCACGCCTTCTCATTGGACGAATGTGGCCATGTCTGTATATAAAAGGGGACTACGGGAATACGAGGGGCCCAGGGCGTCTAGAATAGGTGTGGAGACACTTAAAGTGTTTTTCTACTTTTTTTTTCCGTGTATGGGAATCTCTTCGCATCCCGGTGTGACCCAAGGGCCGATCCCTACCAACGCTACAATAAAGATAAGTACTGTTTTGTTTTATTTTACAAATGGTGAGGTTTATTTACTTCTCCTTCTTGTTGTTGGTGTTTTACTCTTGAGTGTACGCTTTTCTGTGTATTAAGTTACACTTACTTTAGACCCTAGTATATTGTATTTTTGTGTGACAACCCGTAATAGTAACTTTTGTCAGGATATTTAACTGATAAACTCACTAGGCCATTTATATTACCAGTATATAGATGGGAAATTTTCCAGGAGAATATTGATCTATAAAAATAAAGGTTTCTATTTGTTTCTATCGTGCCCGGGCCGGACGGGGATGCCACACACCCGCCCTCTCCACACGGACGACGGCTCCAGTCCCCCTCGTTAGCGACCTCCCAACGCTCCAAGGAGGTCACACCCCCTCCACGCTCCAGGATGAGGGCGATGCTCTAGGCACCGCAAAATAAAGGTAGTTTCCCCCGTCAAAATAGATGTTAAAACTAATTCAAACCATTATATATATTATTATTTTAAAATTTATTGTTCAAACCCCCTATGACTGTATATTTTTAACTTTCAAAATTTACAATTTCAGTCAAACGTGTTTTAAGGGGGGTCGTGCCTTAAGTAAAGACTTGTTATACGAGTTTTTTGAAACCAAGCAGTTTGATAGCCACCTAGCACATGTGTGTTTGGAAGGATTAGGAGTCGATGGAAGGATGGTCTGAACCGTTGGTTTTCGACCGCTACGACCCGGGTTCGATTCCCGCATTTAGCACTTTTTTTCTGATAAAAAAAATGCTCCAATGGCTCCCGATTCTTGCAAAAGTCCAACCCCACCAATGAGTGCAAGTAAGCAAACGGAGTTCTGGCACATTTGTAAGTGCAAAGTTTAACTGCTTTTCACATGTGTAGAGATGTGGTGCACTTACAGTAAAAAGAAGTCTCCTACTTCTACCCACCATGATTTTCATGGCTTGTACCACGTGTACTATGGCCAAACAAAAATAAACATGTGTGTTTACCTAAACCTATGTAAAACGGCAATCGTCGCCATTTTACATTTTTCTCTGCTCCTGAGTGTCAACTTAGGGATTTTTTAATTGTATTTGTGTGTAGAGATATAAATAAAAAGATTTCAAAAATAATACATTTATTATTAATCACAAGTATTAGATTTATTGTGTGACCAATATAAACTATTTACATACAAAATTGAATGTCAATTAATATAGGTGTTTTATTTTAAAAAGTAAAAATTGTTTGAACATATAGTTATTTAGAAATTAATTTTAAAAGTACTTATATTGTTATTTTTTATTAATCTCTAAATAGATTTTCCTATATATAGGTGATATATGTGTCGTAATATATTTACAGACTATATAAACCATATTAGATGATGAATATGAATTTGTTTCTTTGGAAAATATTTTTTTCGAAATAACTGATGCTGATATCATAAGCAAAGCTTGTTTATAGAGTCCATATACACTATAGAATAGACGATGATATAAGAATACCAAACGTTCCTCTATTTGTAAATATATGATCATATGTTAGAAGATGCATAATAATGATGAATGAAAATGTTATATAATCCCTCTTTCTTTGTTTTCTTTATCAAAATATTTGAAGATCTCCTTCATAATTGAATACTTTTAGCGTTACTATTGTATTTTGGACTAATCCCAAAGATGCGTAAATTTCATTTAAAACTTCAGCAATTGTTCTATCAATAGATGTTTATAGGCGAATATATCTTTAAGCTCTATTAAATATGCATTTACATCCGCACATTTCTGTTAATTTGAACTATACTTTAACGGTTTTGAAGAATATAAACAACTGGAATCAAGTATTGAAGTTTTGGTGGTAATTTAGAATGATGTACTATGTGGATGTTCCAAATCTTTGTACATAAAAACATAATTATCAGTAATTATTGATGATATACCATGTCTAATTTCATTTGATAAAATACTATGTCTGCGAGATTGCAATTTATTTTTGAACTTGAAAAATAATTGATGTTTTTATCCATAGCTGTCGATCAAATTAGAAGACGCTAGGTAGATGCTTTTAAAACTAAGGAAGAAATAGATATATGTTTGATCCACGTATGATGTTTGATGTAGAAGAAATTGAAGATCTTCCATTCAAAATGAGGAGAGCAATTAATGTTATTGATCATTAAATTCTGCTTAATGTAGAATATCCTTAAAATATCCTTGGTTTGAAACTAGGAAAAGATATACGGTACTTGAACCCAGAATTCCTCTTAATATACTAGAAGTAATTGAATATTCTCCTTTCGTAATTGGGGAAGCAAAATGATGTTCTTGATTCACATGTGACATTTGATATGGAATCAGCTGAATATTATCCATTTGAAGATGAAAAATGAACCATTATTCTTGATTAAATAGAACGCCTTAATCTTGAAATGTAGAATTTTGAAATGTATAATTTTTATATGTGCCTTTTGATGTTGAAGCAGCTCAATATTCTCCATTTGAGGCTGAATAATCAATAAATCTTCTTGATTAAATTGTACCAATGGCAAAAATATCAAAAAGCAAACCCAATGCATTATATATTTCACAAATTCTGGAAAACAGCACACTCAGTAGGCAGAATTCAGATGATGGATCCAACTTAAGGAAAGGTCGATCATAATCTCCACTTTCTGTAAATAGCTTCTATTTTACCTTTGTTTACCCATCTGGGAGAATCCTGTATGGACCTATTGTCCATTATGAATAGTTTTTGTTATTGTTGTTGATTAATTTTGTAACGGTTAATTAAATGACTGTAAATATCACTCATTTGAAACTTAAGAAGTGAATGATCAACTTAAATCCTGTGTGACATTAAATTTAGAAGCAACTAAATAATGATTATTTGAAACTGACGAAAAAATTGTTATACTTGGTATCTGTTTGTAACTTGATTTAGAAGCGCATAAATTTTAACCTTCTGAAACTGAGATCAATAATATACTTCATCTCTGTGTTTGTCAATAGATTTAGAAAAAACAAGAAATTTCGATATTTGAAACTGTAAAAACAAAGTTTTTATCCTTGTTAACCATTTGATTGAGAAGTACCTGGATTTTCACTATTTGAAACTGCATAAACGAATAAAATACTTGAAACCTATATGTCACTTAATGAAGAAGCATCTGTATTTCTAATATTTGAAGTTGCTAAAGCAACTGATGTACCTGATCCATAGGTTCCACTTAATGAAGAAGCTGATGTAGTTTGACTATTTGAAACTGTGAAAGCAATTGATCTGCATGATCTAGTTATATCGCCAATTTCAGACGATCTTATGTTCCTTCGTTTTAAACGCATGGAAGTCCCTGATGTTTCCAATCCTTTTGTGCCTGTTAATGCAGAGACATATGCTTTTCCATATTTTGCATATGCATTTGCTTGTGCTTGAGAATTTCCTAAGGTAGCTGCATTTGTAGATGTAATGGCCGATCCATTTTTTAATAATAAGGCTTCAGCGTCAGCTTTGGAAGTCGACAAGCCTTTCGTGCCGAGTGAAATAGTTTGAGATTTAGCTCTTGCACTGTTCGTATCTGAGCTTGATTTTGAATAACCAAGTGACGCACCCGATGTACCTAATCCTAAAGAAAAACCTCTCTCAGTAGAACCAGGACCTTCATTTTTATTATAATTTCCTGAATATTTTGATGTATCCGTTCCGAAAAAATTATCTTCTGGGTCGTTTGGGTTTTCATCAAACATTGATGGATGAAATTCTTTCTTTTTTACATTAAAGGATAGACTAGGTTTTCTACGAAAGCCAAATCCTAATCTCCGAGCATTTATAGCTCTCGTGCCTAGCCATTGTCTTGCATAGGCAGATTCAGAATCAAATGTGTCTTGAAATGTATTTGCGACGTTTCCAAAATAATTAAAATATTCAGGTCTTTCTCCAAAGAAATTTTCAGGCATAAAGGATCTTTTTGATATTTCTATCGAGGATTTGTAATTAGCAGAATTTGCTTCCTTCGTGGACGCTTCACAGAGAAGAAACAGAATTAGGAAAAAGACGATTGCTTGATGCATCGTGAACGGCAAAGCCTTTGAGTTCTACATCACGCTTATATACTTTGCTGAGGCATTCAATTCTAATGGAATCGCTACCACAAACGGTACTATTTTATCCATTCCATTTTATTCAAATTACCTCTCTAAAAATATTCAATAATCCCAGGTAGAGATTTTGCCTTTGCCTTGGACTAATATTTCATTATCTTATCTACATATACGTTTTCAGAGAGATAGACATTTTTATTTGAAATATTTTATACGCGTCCATTTTACTCTTTCATAATATTCTCTATCTTCTGTCAGCGTTTTTATCGATTTATTATTACCGCTGCTATGATTTCTTCGATGTTTTAGGCGTTTCAGAAACTAAATTGTCTTGACTATACGTCAGATGTTTAACTTATTAATCAGGGTTTATTAGGTAAAAGCTTTATAGAGATATTTTCATGATTGTACACATTAAGAAAAAGAAGCATTTAAACACGAGTGTTTCTTTTAAGCATAAATCATATACACTAATCAAATATAACGATATACAAGTAATATATTAACGACTTCTATATTTATAAATATACCTTTATATTAATATTTGACGCATCGCTCTTTCTCGCTTTGAATCTGCAGGCCTGGCTGTTTGGCGTCGGCCTCCATCCCAAGGCAATAAAGCTCACAAATTTGGCGAAGGCTACCATCTACAAGTACCATCTTGGTCTTGAGTTGAGTAATGCCAGTTATCACAACGACCTGTTCACTCTGTGGGAAAGAAACTCTGGCGGTTCATCGGTGGCGGAGTCTTCTTCGCGGTGGGCGCCACCAATGAAAAGGGTATATATTTTAAATACAGTAGAACCTCCCTGTAAAGGACACCTAATTGCAGAGTCAAATTGTCCTTTAGGGAGAGGTGTCCTCTTACCGGAGAGTTTATAAATTGTAAAAATGGTAATTTTTCAAATGAAAACTGTCCTTTGTAAAGAGGTGTCCGCTAGCGGGGTATCCGTTAAAGGGAGGTTTTACTGTATTTGTATATTAATCGATTATTTTATTTATATCAATATTTATTTATTTATTTATTATATTTATATATTTATCAGTATATATCCTTATATATTGTATTTATCTCTATATAATATTATATAAACGATATAATAAAGTAGTTTCAAATCTCAATCTCTCTCTTTTTTTTTCAGGTGAAAAAGCTGATTGACAAACTGGACGCTGACTCCTTCCTACAGACTCTCTATATTGACAGTGACGATGTAGAAATCGCAATTTTATCACATCCTGACAGGGTGGAATTTGTCAATCTGCTTACACATAAACAGAAGTCAATTCTAAGTGAATTCCTTGACATTGTCAATGTCAGAAGAACAAGAACTCCTATCTAGGTAAGAAACTGTCCAACTTTAAGGCTATTTGTGACAGCTGATGAATATAAGATGTTCCTTTAGTGAGATAGCCGTTTGATGTGATTTATATTTTATTATACGTATTATACTACGATGCACTAGCGCGCCATCTGTTATCAAAATACGAAAGCATCAGTATCAATATAAAAGGAATTTCCAAAAATGCAATATAACAGCGGTATGGTAGATTAAACTGGAGAAACCGCTGGGAGGGTTCACCACTGATGAGCCAGGCCCTCCCATTAATTTTTCCATTGCAGTAAGGGCAGTAGAAATTGTTTTATAATAAAAAAAAAGAATCATACGCGTCTAAAATAGTTATTGTATTTTGATTATACGCATTGTTTTTGATTTTATCCTGAATTTTATTATTGTTTATGAATGTTGACTAGAGAACAATATAAACGTTTCAATAAAATAATTACTTGTATAAATATTGAGTAAAGTATATCATTCCTCCAGGGAAAAGTGTCTTTTCAAAACATTTTTATTCTCTAGCTTTCGGGCACGGACGTCCTTCTACAGAAGAAAACCTGGTATAATGATGTTTTCTTCTATAGAAGGGCGTTCGTTCTTGAAAGCTAGAGAATGAAAATGTCTTGAAAAATACTTTTACCTGGAGGCCTGATATACTTTACATAATATAAACGTTGTTAATGTTCTCATTCTCTTTTTTTTCCGAAGTGGAAGCCACCAATGAAGACAAAAATATTGTCACGTAGTAAATTAGGAAATACAAATTTCAGAATGAAAAAATAAAAGATAAAAAAGATCAGGTGTTGAAATCAAAAATAAAAATGGCATATCCTGACCAGGAGCACATGTGCTTTACAGAAGGCAGAGCGCCATCTGGTGGAACAGAAATCAACTAAACATTGATTTAGCCTGTTCCCTGATATTTGGCCAACCCAATTTCTTGATAAATCAAGAAGATAAATCAATGTTTAGTTGATTTCTGTTCCACCAGATGGTGTTCTGCCTTATGTAAAGCACATGTGCTCCTGGTCATGATATGCCATTTTTATTTTTTAAACCTCAGAATGATACGGCAATTTACAAGCAAAGACAAAAACAAATTCAACACATTTATAAGATACAAGATAAGCGATAAGGGAAGTTTCCAGAATATCAAAATATAAATAATCATAAAAATTAATAAAATAATATTAAATAAAATATTTGAAATATATATATATAATTCTGATATTTTAATATTCATTTTTTCATATATACTTTATGTATTCTCATTTATTCATATTTGTTTTTATTTTTGTATTTAACCCTATATAATTACATTTATCAATGATTTAATAAAAGTAGTTACAATTTCTCTTTCTACTTATCATATTTTAATCGTTTTATCATCAATGTAAATTATTCATTATCATTTCTTAATCAGTACGGATTGTGCACTCTGAATTGTATTCTCAAGATGTCAATAAGTCGTTTTTTATTGTCAAATTGTCTCTCTTATATATATAATAATTAAATTCATATTGTTTCCATTTTTATCAAATTCTTCTAGTCAACATTAACGTAAAAAATATATAATATTTTGAAAAATCTTGATCTCCATTATGGATTATGGCAATATACTGATTAGCTTGGAGATCTAAGGATCTCTAGAAATTGTAACATATGTAAAATAGGACTTAGAGAGAGAGAGAGAGAGAATTTGCATAACTATTATAAATATATAATAATAATACCGTTAAGAAAATTTCAAAATTTATAAAATTTGTTATTTAGTTTAAACATGTGAGGTTATATATATATATTGGTATATATATACCAAAATTGGCACCTGTCCCTTTAAAATGCATTAAAACAATCAAATTTGGAAGGAAAAATAGAAATTAGTCAATTCCCTACCACAAAGAAGTCTGACATTTTGTCAACTTACATTGTCATCAAATTTGACAAAGTATACTAAATTTCTGACTTCTAGATGATTTGTTTGTATGTTGAAAATTGATCACAAGATTTGTAGACAGACAGACATAAAATAAATTTTTATTGAAAAGACATTTTAAAAATTTTGTAAATATATTATCAATATTCTATAATATCTATATTAGCTTCCCTTTTAAATCTTTTATCTATTACAAATTTTTCTTATGTATAAGCGAATATGTAAAAATTAGACATTTTATTGCAATTCTCTGAATAATTATATATTGTGTGAGATAACTTTAAAAGAACTTGTTAGCTTTTTTGATAATAAATTTATTTGTTTTTCTTTAAATAAAAATAAAGATACACGTAGAAATATCTAATATATAGGAAAGTTTCAGATTACACACATTTAGGGGTTATTTCTATACTTAATAATTTTTTAAGTATTCAATGTATTAGGGATTTCTATGCGTCTTTATATATCAATAAGAAAATTTGAATTTTTTTATACATTTGTTTGTTGATTTAAGCATAAGAGAGGTTTGTTTTATGTATATAATAAATAAATAGAAGGATATAATCGGATAAAAAAACCTCCAGAATAGCTTCGGATGTTACGCGTCATAAGCTGGGTAGAATATATATCAACATAGAATTGCGAGAGGCTGGTATTCATATACCAAAAGTGGCACTTTTCCTTTTAAAATACATTAAAACAATAGATTGTGTTTATCACCCAGTACAAAACCTAATGGTGGTGATAAGGAATGAGCAAAAACACCGGTGTTGGCAAATTCATACAAAAAGACAAACTGTATATCATTGTTTTGAGCTTTGGTTCTCATCTGTGCACAGGGGCGGTTTCGATTTCATAAAATTCTACAAGAAGAGTTATCAAATCGTCCGAATTCGTCTAAAGTATATTCAAGTTGATTTCAAGTTGACCTCACCAGCGATTGCAAGTAACCAAACGGGGCTCTGGCACATTTGTAAGTGCAAATTCGAACTGCTTTTTATATGTGTATAGACATGTAGTGCACTTACAGTAAAAGCAGTCGCTAATTACCCACCATGATTATCATGGCCTGTACTACGTGTACTGGGGATAAGCAAAAATATATATATATTCAAGTTGATAAATGGCAGGACCGATTTCCAGGTTTGAATACAACATGGAAAGTTGATCATTTAAATACTTAGAATAAAAATTTAACAATAAGAAATATATCATTCTGTAAAAATATATAATTAGAAAAATAGAAACACACTGTGTCAATATTTTCCAAATTCTCCATAGTTGATGTTTCTCAGGAATTTGATTTATCACAAATATCTTTTTGGTATATAAGCCATGATATTATATATATGTGTGTGTGTGTGTGTGAAAAATAATAAAAATAAATGAATAAAAATAAAAAGGTAAGGTGTTAATATTAAAAAGAAAAATGGTATATCCTGACCACGAGCATATGTGCTTTTTAGATGACAGAGCGCCATCTATATATGCCTTTTTATTATCTGAAGATTTAAATATAAATTGCTCTATATTAAAAAAATATATATATATATATCGTATATTTTAAACTGTATGACACTTTTAGTATATGTTACATATCTTCCAATTAGTTAGAGTCGATACCTTAAAATATCTTGCCCTTCTTTTGGAATGTACATCGTTTCTGTTTGCTGCCACCCCCATATTTTGTATATATGCCATATCTTTATTGATAATACCCGTAAACCCCTATTTGTATGTAACACTAAAAATGTTGTTGACGTTAAAATAAAGATCCAAAGAGTGTTCGGTCAGCTGGTGGCAGGGACAGAGGGGAGGAAAATGCCAACGCCCATGTGGGGTCCCGAGGGACATCTTTATAGACACCCCTGTAAACAGGACAGTTTTTGGCAGGGGGTCTGCAGATGTGCTAGAGGGTGGCCATCGACAGACGGCTTCGGTCTCTCACACACACTCTCTCTCTCCATGTCTCGGTGATAAGCATCCAAGTTTGTGTAATGGCCTCTACCTCTGTCCCGTGGGCTGTCCCCGATCCCTCTCTGTGCTAACATCGTCGTGCCTCTGCTTCTTGTTGTCCGCATGTGGGAAGAATATCAACTCTCGCCTCACGTTAACGACTGCCAGTTCATCCATACGTCGGCAGGATTACATTTTAAACAATATTACATATACATATATTAATTTATTTAAAAAGAATAATACGCGTCAAAAATAGCTCAAATTTCCAATAACAGTTGGCGCGTTAATGCATCATGATATACGAGTATAGCATAAAGTTTTACCTCAACTTTGGGTGATATGGATAATATACATATATACCAAATGAGATACCCTTCATTTATGCATCAGAACAATTCATTACATGTATTAACATAGTAAAACACTTTACTATAAGTAATAAAGAATGAGTCACAACACCAATTTTGGAAAATTCATCCAAAAAATAACCTGTATACCATTTTTTCGGGCTCTGGCCCTTATCAGTACAGAGGAGGCTTCGATTTCATAACATCCTACGAAAAAATTTATGAAATCGATAAAATTAGGCTGAAAACTCAATGAACCTACTTTCTCTCTAAACCAGCATAACCTGTAAGTGCAAATGTTTTACCCCTACCATTCATTCTTTAAAGAACTCACTCCTTGTAAACTCCGATATGCCAATATTTCCATATTTGTTTAGTTCCATTTATTCTCTCCACGCCTATTAACAATGATTTTATTCTCTCCATACTCTTTATCTAGATATTTGTAACCCATTTGATTAGTTACCTTACCAATCGAATTTAATAATATACATTTTAATGAAATAATTTCTACTTTAAAGTCATGCCTTAAAAATTAAAATTGGAATTTTTACCTATTCCGGCTTTACGATTTTTAAGAATAACAATATATATATTCATAATCAAATTATCTATATAAATAGTGCTCCACTACCTAAATATTTGAACGAATTTGTATATGACCTTCTCTCCTACTTGTAAGCACGGCTCACGAAAAATAATTTCTTGCCCTAAACGACTCGAAGAATTCCAACCACCACGTGAGCCTTGCTTACAACCAACCCTTATCAATCTTCCCCTGAAAGACCCTCTCATTCTTATAACTTTGTCAACCTTCTACCAGCCCATGCCCCTCTATAGAATTATTGATTAATCAATTATCGAACTACTATTGCCACTAATCATTTATGATAATATTTTGTAGTTGCGCTCTAGTATATCCACCGACCCACACCATCTAGCCACTGGTGTGTTCGTCACAGGATGCAGATTGACTAACTGCTAGATGTTTATCAACTCCTTTTAGTTCGCACTTGAACAATCTGCATCGAGCGGCACAGTTCGCCCCTTCTCCTCGCGCCACACGTTCGCCACCCGGACCCTGTCTTCAAATTTATGTTTGTCCCTTGTCCATACCAGCACGATATAACCTACCTCCGATATTTCTCACGGAGGTACGTTAAACATCGTCGCTGATTCTGTCCGGTCCGTCATTATTTCGCGCAGACATGGGTTTTACGTTCAACCCGTCGCGAAATCATCGCCTCGCACAAGCTCCCACGACGGGTCAAACACCTCGTGTACGAGAAGCTTGTCAATTGTAAAGGACAACACCGTCCTCGTCTCAATATTTGGAATGTGCGCGTAGACTTCCCTTCAATTAGTTAAAACTACTAGAGTCTCTTAGTATCGAAATAATTATGGTGGAAAGGCCCAAAGCAAGTTTCCCCTCGCTTTGTTCGCCTATATTCTACCTTTGTATCTCGAACTATTTTATCTTCTCAAATTAACTATAAGTCCATGCGACTTCCTCACCTACACACGGGACTTTTCCCCTCGGACTCGCTACACGAGTAACTGCATACATAAGGTAGAATTGCCCAAAGCAAGTTTCCCCTCGCTCTGATCGCCAAAATTCTAACATTGTATGTAGTTCTATATTTACCTCAGTTGTGAGTTCACGCAATTTCCACCCTCAACCTCATTTCACGTACTCTACACCTATAGGCTAGAAAGCCCATGCCAAGGTTTCCCCTTGCTATGTCCGCCTGAAAACATATCTTAAAGTGTAGAGATCCCCAGTCTTAATGGCCTTAAGATTTTCATCATGTGTTTGTGACTCCCCTTGTCCTTGTTCACACTCCTCAATAGCATTTACCTTATAATATATCAGATGCTATTGTATATAGCCTTTTATAACTTTGATATTATCAAGAATTCCCTTAAATATCTAACTCTCCGGTGTTTTAAAACTGCTTGTAAATAATATTTACTTGTGTAGTATACAATATTTTATTTACATAAAACTATGTCACCATAACCTTAAATAATTTCAAATATAAAATTATTTTCTTTATTCCTAGCTTCTTCAGCTTTAAGTATACTCAAACCATGTTCAGCCTTCTTCAACGGGGGCCATATGTCATAATATATACTCTTCCAGGAATAATAAAGCAAACCTACAGTTGACCCAGAGAGAGACGGGAGGGTAAAGTCCGGTCACTTTAGACATCAGCGACATTCCAAGGGGCGACCACTGGGGCCCGTTACTTGGAACCTCGGGACTATTAAGACAGTTGGGGATTGTGGGCGACACGAACGGCCGGCCGGCTCTGGCCGGACCCGGGTCTCTCCCTCTCTCTCTCTGGTTGCCTGGGTTCCTCCTCCAACTTGTAGTGTGATTATTTCTCTTTCCACCTTATTATATTATACCACATAAGTATATATACATATTCAAGATAAATACACATACATTTTATTTAAAACTATATTACCGTTCCATAGAAGCATAGGGCTCCTCTACCGTCAAAATAAGCTTCAAACTAGACGTCATCTATTGACCGTCGTCGCAAACTAGCGGCCTCGGGTAGGTGACAAAGCCACAACACCAGCTTTGGAAAAATCTAGTCTAGTTCTGACGTTTATTTTGACGGGAGAGACGCCCTATGCTTTTATTGATCAATTTCCTCCCGGCAAGATTTCCATCTATATTTTGACCATAGATCTGGCCCAGCCACTATACCAGCTGAACACCTCTTTGGCAGATTGTGACGATTCCATTAGATCCCGTATGGATAAAGTCCGCCCTAGGTTGACGAAGGCCATTAGCTCGAAACCATGGTCTCTAGGCGGACGTTTCTCAGTTTGCCAAAGCTGGTGTTGTGGCTTTGTCACCGACCCGAGGCCGCTAGATTACGGCGACAGTCAATAGATGGTGTCTAGTTTTGACGTTTATTTTGACGGGAGAGGAGCCCTATACTTCCATATATCAATTTACTCCCGGCAAGATTTCCATCTATATTACCGTTGTTATTTCAAATATTTTACAGTCCAATATATTATTAATGGTAGAGTCTAAGTGAATAGTTACTTAGAAGAGTCCAAATAGCCTTTGTTATGTACCCTCAATATTGTTACCTGTTTTTTAGGAAAATGAAACAAAGCGTGAGTTTTTCAAATATAAATTTATTATAGTAGGGTGATTTAATACATCAATATCCAATTACTATATATTCTTTAATTCCATTGAAAAAGGGGGAAATATTTCAAATGATTATGAGGTAAGTGTTTTATTATATCATCTCATTTAAATCTATATCTGAAGAATTGGAGATTTTCAATAAAAAGGGGTATAAAGAAATAATAACAGATTAAGAGAAACATTTATTTTGTAAAATTAACAGATTTCTCATTTTGAAGTTGACTTTGGAGAACTAGCTTTTTAGACCGGACATGAAAAAAGGAGCTTTAAAAGCGCCAGTTGATAATGCATTAGCAATTCCTTTAGCAATACCTCTGAATACTGCTGATCCATTAGGCTTTCTTCGGTTAGATGGCACCTGAGATTTACTAGTATTTTCATTATTATTCTTATTTTCTTTGGGACTATCACCTTCTTCGGTAGAAGAACCGTTATCGGCTTCTTGATTCTCAGAATCTTCTGTCTCCTCTGTTGATTTGGATTTTGAAATTGCTGTTGCACTCGATTTCCCTCCATTTGATGCGATACTTTTTGCATTAGCAAAAGCTAATCCACCATTTGAAAATGCACTAGAAATCGCATTAGAAACACCACTTACTCCTGTAGCAAGACTATTAGCAGATGCTATGGCCATACCTTTACGTAATCTTGAAGTAAAAGGATTAGCACGGCCTGATTCGTTATTTTTTACTTGCCTTTTTGAAATTGGATGACCTGCAGCTCCCGCTAAAGCGGAAGAAGTTCCTGATCCTCTTGTAAGGCCTAATGTATCAGTATGTGTAGCTCCATCATTTGAATTTGAAAGGGAACTTGAAAGAGAAGAACTACCTCCATCAGTAACTTCTGGAATTGGTATGGGTATTCTTCCGTTAGGTGATTCTCCGCCGGGCTGTGTTCCAGATGGCTTATTATATCCCCCAGATGGATTTTCATATCTTCCAGATGGATTGTCATATCTTCCAGATGGTTCGTTGTATCCTCTTGGTGGGCCGAAAGATCTTCCGTCAGGTCCTCCAGATGGGCCGTTCTGGTACGAACGCTCTGGTCCTCTTGAACGATCATTATAGTCGTCTCTGGGACCATAATTTCCTCTATTATCAAAATCATTTCCATTAGTTGAACCACCTCCTACCGAATTTACTACGATTTTTCTTGGAGCTGGATTCTCCTCTTCAAAAAATCTGTCATCCTGTTTTCTTCTTTCAGCTATTCTTTGTCTGGTGCTATAACCGACTTTGGAAAATATACGCGCTCTTGCAAGCATTCCTATTCCTAATGAAGCAGTTGCTTTTGCTTTCCAACCAGGACCAGATTCATTTGGATCATTATCAGTTCTGGTTAGAGATGCTGTCACTTTTGCTTTAGCTTTAGCTCTAGCTCTAGCAGATGCTCCAATCCCAGCTCCTGCTCTACCTACAGGAACTACAAACCTTCTTTCCCTTGATCTTGTTTCAAGTAAATCTGATTCAACATTTCTTTTTGATATTTCCAGCGAGGATCTAAATTTAGCACCAAAATTATCCTCTGTTGCCACTTCATAGCAGAAAATAACCACCAGTAAAAAGATGATTGCTTGATACATTCTAAAAGCAAAGTCTTTGAAGGTCCACCTCACATTTTATACCCTACTAAGGCATTCAATTCTAATGGCATCGCTTCCACAAGCGGCACTATTTTATCTTTACACCATTCATATTCAAATTAACGTCCTAATATAGTCTATAATCCATGGTTCAGATTTTGCCTTTGCCTTGGACGGATAATGTATTAACTTATTTGCATATGCTTTTCAAAGATTACCATTTATTTGAAAACATCATATCAAAAGATTGTTTTTACACTTTATTTCCATATTTCTTATGATTTTAAGATTTTTTATTAAGGAAACTTATTCGTGTTTATCGTTTCTAGAGTTATTCTATACACATTTCAGGTAATAGAAAACTTATCGGTTTAAGGAAGTATCTGATTAAAAAGAAACAAAAATCTATTCTATTTATATCATCTTTTATGTGAACTATATTGGAAGTAACCCTCTAATAGGAAAAATTCTATTTTTACCTTTTTTGAGTTTACTTGAACACAATAGAATTATATTTTTGGTGAATATAAAATTAACATTCTTTTTAGGCATATTCCTTAATTGCTTACATAAGAATGTGTTTTAAAATATAATATAAATTCCGAAATTATAACCTCTGTGAAATCTTTAGGACAAATTAATAAAGCCTCCGAGGTTGTGTTTCTTTTTTAAAACATTTAATAACGCTCAAGCTTTCGGGTATGGTGGCCCTTCTACAGGAGCAACGCGAATGGTGGTGAATCGTCAGCAGCTGATATATATTTACCTAATATAAATTATCCAAATTTAATAACTTTTATCATTTTCATTTTCATTGAGAATATGATATTTTTATTTTATTTGTTCCTTAATCTAAATGATTTAGCTCTCTTACATCAGCCACTTTGTCTATATAAATTTTATGAACTCTGTCGATTAATATATACATCTAAATTTGGAAATATTTTTTTCTAAGTTCTAATTTGTTTGTTTCCTCGTAATAGGTGCAAATATTTCAATTGATATTATCACACACACACACACAAGAGCCTTTAGTAGGGACTTGCCCCATACAGATTCTCCCAATTGGGTAAGGTAATTCATCTTGTGTTATTTAATTGATATTGATTATCATATTGATTAATATATCTTCTATATATATATAAATCAATGTTTGTATGTTTGTTTGTTTGTATGTCCGGTATACAAATTCGTAGTAGTTCACTAATTCAAGCCAAAATTTCCATACATAGGTAAAAAATACGGGGAAGACGATAGGCTATTTAAAAAATATATAAATCAATTATTAAAACTATATATTCAAATTATTCTACTTAGCTCACGAACAGCGCCCTCTATCAAAGATTAGATTAAATTATGCTGATGCAAACAAATAGATAATGCTAATAACAAACAATTCTAAAAAAAATATCTTATCTAAATATATATCACTCGGAAAGATATGCACACGGGTCAATCCCGGGGCGAAGCCCGGGTCACCCGTCTAGTATATATATATATATTTTTAAATGTTATAATATTGGATTGTGTAGTATGAGCATAATACTAAACTTTGTTATAGAAAAATAGTATAGCATACATATTTCTTTTTTTACATTGTAACAGTATATACCAAGTGAAAATAGTACAAAATTGAAATTGTACTGGGAGGGAAGCCATGAGGAATCAAGTTGGTACATTAAGAAAAAGGCATTTCCTGATCGTGAAACTAAAATTTTCTGATTGCTTGCGCCATCTGTTGGAATAAATATAAACTCATCATTGATTTTTTAAAGATTATTTCAGAATTGGTTAAAAACAGCTTGCATCACGCTGATGAAGGCTAACAGCCAGTAATGCGTACGTGTTTAGCTTTTCTTGATTAATCAAGAAAGGGTATTTGGCTTATTCTTGAAAAATTAAAAATAAACGATTATTTGGTATTTTTTTCCGACATATGGCGCAATCCATTAGCAAATTTCACTTGTACGATCAGGAGATGCCTTTTTGTAATTACATACTAGGTCAGTAACAAAAGTGTCTCTCTCTCTATTTCTAAATATGTAATAATAAGAATTTCAATTTTTAGATATTATGGAATCTTCATACACATTTAAAAAAAAGTTGAATTCTAAAAAACAGTTGAATATATAATATATGCAGTAAAAATAGAGTATAAAAAACAGTAATAAAGACAGTATTCACATTAAATACAGTAAAATGCAGTTATGCTAAAAACGAAAAGACTGTGAGGGAAAACGTTTCTATTATTTAGTTATCAAATAACAAAAGCATTCGCATTATAACTGCAAAAAGAGGCTTTATATGTACAACTCATTTTACTCTCAGGTATCTTTTGAAGAAGAGACATGTCTGAAAGCTTAGGATGCATTATAACTATTAAAAACACTTCCCTCTAATTTGTAACGTTTCACCATGATCAATATTTGGAGTTCTTACTGTAATTGAACCATGGTTATTTCGGTATACATTCAGGTATGATATATGATCAAGATACTCTCAAACAGTGCTATTTCAAGTATATCTGATATAGTGAAGTTTGTTCTAAATCTTGACATCCAAGACATCAGCGAAACTTTTATTCAAATAAGTTTATTCCTAAGGGTTTATATAATGTAACCTATTTTACACTTTCACAATAATAACATGATTAGAGAAGTTAAATAATGTAAACTTACTTGGGGGTTGATATAACTTCAGCGTCGTGAGCAAAATTAGATTCATTTAAGATAAATCTTTGTTTCAACTTTTTTTCGAATGATTTTCTTTTTTTTTATACAATATGGCATAGCTTTTTTGAATCATTTTTGTTTAATTATAATACAAATCATAATTTGAAGAACAATGAATTCCGGCCAGGCAGCCTCTATCTTTACGTTAATGGTTTAAGTTTCTATATTGATAAAACCATAGTTTATATAGGTATTTATCATCATAATTATTATCATATCATCTACTTGCAAGTAAAAGAAGTCCTAGTTAGAGTTTGGAAATATTTGATTGGTTAAAATACGTCAATCTTTACATTTTCATTATGAAATTTCTGCACAATATGCAAATCTTCTTTATAAAACGGAATAAATTGTAAATAATATTTATATTTTTCTCAATATAATCAATATCAGATCAAATTTGTTTGGTTTATTTGATGCTTTTCGCCAATTCGTTTAATACATAAGAAATTTCTGCACAATCTGCAAATCTTTAGAAAACGGAATAAATTGTAAACAATTATTATATTTTTTCAATATAATAATCTAATATCAGATCGAATTAGATTGGTTTCTTAGATGCCTTTCGTAATTTCGTTTAATATATAATAAAGTTATAGTATTTTTTAACATTAAGGTTTCTAAGCCCATCATTTCATCTTGAATCTTATCGTGCGTTTCTTGCAAACTAAGAGAGAAAATCAGTTTGAATCATTACGGAATAAATTATCAAGTATAATTTGAATCTATAACGTAAAAATGGAATAAATATTAACAATTAGTGTTACTATGAGAGTTCAAATATTAAAATTTTATTTTTCAAAATTTGTTTCTTAAAATATTATATCAAAATGTTAAACTGCGGGCTCGAAATAATATAGTGAATCCAGTGGCTTCTACTGAACAACTGGGTGAATGAACAATAATTCAATAATCCCTAAGATTTTATATTCCAACTTTAAACAACCTTCTACCCTTGATCCATTTATGAATAAAACTATAAAGACGCTTTATAATTATATATTTTATATGGTTATATATTCCTTTTTCATTTGTACTAATCTAAATATCCTTCAATATACTATTAATTATTGTTTTTTTTAAGAAGAAAGGTAACCTCTCTTGCTCTCGATTTCTTGCTTATAAGTTTACTAGACGAATGGCCCGGGCAACGCGCGGGGTTTACCCGAGTGCGAATATATTCTAAAAACGTTGACTTGGGTGGTCGCTATTAACAGGGTGGTCTGTATAGACAGGTGGATGTATCACACAGCTGATAACAGGGTTGTCTAGAGTGGTCGCTATAGACAGGGTGGTCTGTATAGACAGGTTTATGAGAGAGGCACAAACTTACAGGTTGTTGACGCCGCAATCCCCAAAGAGAGTGTTTTTTGTTGCATCATGCTGTGACTCACACGACAACCCAAGGTCAACAGGGGTGGAGCAGCAAGCTTAGGCCTATCACCGTCTGGCGGCGCTGCTTGCGAGCTATATCTACAATTCTGCAAATAACTCTAAGGATATTCAAGATATTCAAGAAATTATTTTTCGAAAACCTTTCCGGGGATATACCTAATAATATCCCAGAATTTCATGGCGATTGGATGTATGGGTTTTGAATAACAGGGTTGTCTAGAGGGGGGCAGGGAGGACACGTGTTCCCTTGCAGCCAATGAGCGCGCATTCTATCCGTGAGCTTCAGACAAACAGACAAACAGACAGAATAAGGCAAATATATAAGTAGATGCCAAGCCATTTATTAGTTCTCTCCCCTTGTCAACGAGCAAAACATCCGTTGAACGTGGTGTTGTCTGAATGGGGGTTACGAGAACAATCTCTTTCAAATGAAAATTATTTTATTAAGAATATGTTTAAAATACAAAATATAAGAGAGAGGCAAACTTACAGAGTGTTAACGGCGCGAGATCCCAAGAGAGAGTGTGGTTGCATCATTCTGAAATCATAAGGCATGACGATGGTTTCCTGCCAAAACCGAAACCTATCTCCACCGTTTGTTTATTCCCTAATCCTTTAGTCGACGGCAAATACCGGGTGTTTCTCGGTGAACACCCCTTATCTGTAAAGATAGAGGTTACCTGGCCGGGGAATTCATAGTTCTTAAAATTAAAGATACTTAGGCCAGTAAATCTTTTTTAGTTTTAGCTAATCTTATAAAAAAAGATTTACTGGCCGAAGTATCGTTAATTTTAAGAACCCTTTATCTGATACATTGTAAATATCATTGCTGATTATTGTAAATATTACTGCGTTATTCCTGTTTATACCTTCTTCTACTGTTCTCCACTCAAACTGTGGTCTTATTATTCAAAGAGGATAAATCTATATTAGACATTCAAATACTCCAAATATTTCAAGAAGAATTAAACCTAATACGAAAGAATAACACGCCATCTATATATAAAAAATAAAATCATATAAGAACGAATGATTCTTTTATATACAAAATATAAGTTTATACTTTCCTTAATGCGTTGAAAAAATATTGGGATGGCTTGGCTCATTAGTATTCATATTTAATTCTACTGTCCTCTCTCTCTCTCTAAAAGCTTATGTTCATAGTTTGCCTGAATGTCATTTCTAAGATTCCATCCTTCATTGCAGCATATATAAGCAGAATCGTCTAATATAGTATTAGAGCTCTAAGAAGCAATATGGTAGATTAAATTGGCGAAACCGCTGGGAGGGTTCACCACTGATGAACCAAGCCCTTCCAATATATTTTTCATCGCCGTAAGGATAGTAGAAATTTATTTTGTGTATAAAAGAAACATTCGTGCTTGAATGATTTAATATTTCTCATACAAAAATTAAACCTAAATATGTCGAAGTAATAAAAAACTCGATTTTTTCTTAGTAATATAAAATTTACCATAACGGAATAAAAATATCAAACGACACATCTCCATAACACAAAGATATTTAAAAGACTAGTATAAAATATGATTTATAAAAAATAATCAGGAACTAAATTTTGGTTTTAAAACGAGTCCAAAAAAATGACAAACATTAAAACATGTTGATGAACAACAACAACAAAAGAATAAAAAAGAAGGGAATTTACAGATTTGAATTCACGATTACTTACTCAACATCTTCATTTATGTCTCGATGTAACCACTGCGATAAGAAATGTTGATAATTTAGAGTTCCATTAGAGATACATACACCTGAATTGTGTGGTTTGAAAAAGCTTGTGCCATTTTGCTTTAATAAAATAAAGATTTATACTTTGCTCTTAAACTTTTATTCATATATATAAGGAGCTTATTAAGTAGAAAATCGTGTCGATATCAATTCCTCATCTCTGATTGGCTATATAAAGTAATATGGCAATGGAGAACCAAACAAAGAGCAAATAAATCTTTCACATATACATTTGCATAAATACCTTTTTTTCGCTTATCCCTAGTACACGTGGTACAGGCCATGATAATCATGGTGGGGAGAAGTAGGCGACTGCTTTTACTGTAAGTGCACCACATGTCTACACATGTGAAAAGCAGTTCGACTTTGCACTTACAAATGTGCCAGAGCCCCGTTTGGTTACTTGCACTCGCTGGTGGGGTTGGACATTTGCAAGAATCGGGGGCCATTGGAGCATTTTCTTTAAACATAAAAAAGTGCCCAATGCGGGAATCGAACCCGGGTTGTAGCGATCAAAAGCCAACGGTTTAGACCATACTTCCACTGACCCCCGCATAAATACGAATTGAGAATTATCTCTCTGATTGTAGATATAATTCCATAAGCAGTTTGTACACACACACATTGTACAATACGCGCCACATATCAGATATAAAACTACCAAGCAAGAAACCTTTCATTTTTCATATTAAACAATATTTCTACTGTCTTTATTGCTTTGGAAAATGTTGGGAGGCTTGGCTCATCAGTGAAGAACACTCTCATCACGGTTTCGTCAATTTAGTCAACCAGACCGCATTTTTAGAGCTCTAATACTATATTTATATATGTGATATTGAAGGGGAACTTAATTATGGTATTTGTATAAAAACTATAAACTTTAAACTATAAATATCAACTATTCTCGTTGATTTTTAATTATTCCAGAATTGGCAAAATACCTGTCCGTGGTAAGCTTTTCTTGATTAATCAAGAATGGGTATTTGGCCAATTCTGGAATAATTAAAAATCAACGAGAATAGTTGATATTTATTCCGATAGATGGCGCAAGCCATCAGCAACTTTCAGTTGCACGATAAGGAGATGCCTTTTTTCATAAAAAGTAGAAAGTTTATTTTATTTGAAAAAAAAAAAAGAAATATTCATGCTTAATAATTCTATTTTTATCTCTGTTTATTCATTTATATATTTTAAGATAATAGATATAAAAAGATAATATTAGGTATATTTCAAAATAAGAATAGAATACACGACCAAGAGAATTTCTTTTATTCTCTGAAATATGAGAGAATCTTGGTTTTAAAGGTTATTTTTGAGATAGAGAAAAACAGAAAAATCCTTATATAAAAATCTCCCTAAAGGAAGAATTACTAAATCCCACTTCAAAAATCCTTTAGGAAATCCTTTCGCTTCAATAAATACGCGTGTAAAGGATATAAATATAAACCAAACGATAATATAGCTATGTGTTCATTCACCCACAGAATATCCACAATTTATTTACAAGACGCCGTAAGACTTTAAAAGGATTTATTTATAAAAAAAGAAGATATAACAGAGGAATATATCCGAATTTATCACGCCTTGATCAAATCAGAAAAGAAACAAGGAATTTATCATAAGACTAAGCTGAGGAAAAGTCAAGATTAGCTGTTAAATATAAAAAAAAGAAGGTCCCCTAATTTTAATGGGAGGGTGGGGACGCTAGACTACAGCCATATTTCATACGTGTCATAGTCCCAACCATTAGCCTGGTTGCCAGATAAAATCCCGCCTTTCTGAAAAATGGAGTCTTCTGTGAACAAAAAGCCTCCTAGCGGTGGGGATGGGAGTTAATAGTGACAAGCCAGTCACTGATATTTACTCTGTTTTCTTTCGTTATCTAAGAGTGATTTGAGGTTTTCAACTCTTAGTGTGAACTTGCTTTCTTCTATAGAAGCATTGCGAAAAATGTTATGTACTGTTTAGGTACAAAAATTTATATTAAAATGACAAATCTTAAGCATTTTTCTTTACATTTTTGACATTTCTATATATGTTTAATTTTATATATTATTTACATTATTTTTTTACATCTCAGGCTCACAATACACAGCTATAAATGAATTATGATATGCTATAAATACCTACATACCCTCTCTCTAAATTATTTAGATTGAACAATTTTAGCTTGTATAGTGCAAAATGTGCGCTTTGTGAATGTTCAAGAATCTAAAGAGGAAGTTTACAAGGTGCAAAAAGTGAGCCTTATAAATTGACTAGCCGAATGACCCGGGCAACGCCCGTGTTTTACCCGATTGAATGTTTTGATTCAAATACTATTTGTTACAATTATAAATTGGCGCCTTAAATAAATGCATGTAATATGTTGAGGTCTGGTAGCCTCTTGTAGAATCCTGTCGACTCTCGCTATAAGCTGTGGTAACCGAGGGTCAAACCTGTAGTAACCTAGAGGGACAGTCAGGGCGTGGAGAGTTTTCCAGTACCTCTCTGCACTTTGGAAGACCTTTAACAGTTTTCACAGAGTACAGGCAGTCGTGGTCGAGGCAGAGTGGAAAGCTTGGGAATGTTCACACACACACAAAACGAAGAGACACAGTTGTAGTAAGAAAGTTCCATGAACAGATAGGAGTTGAGCTAAGCAAGATGGAGTTAGAAGGGTTCTTACTGTTTACATGACGATGATGTAGTCCTGGCTAAGACTGACAAGGGCTCACGCTGACGGTGGAAGGGGTGACTGCTGACTAACTTTTGTCGGCTAAAACCGAGGTGTTTATATACCATTCCCGAGGAGGGGGGGAGACATCTGCGAATTTGAACTTTGAACGTCTGGGGCATTCTGCACCCTTTGGACCAGATGGCAACGGGCTGCCGAATTCCTTTTCAGGGTTGTCTCGAATTTAGACGTTTTTGATGCTCAATCTTGCTTTAACTTAGCTCCTCATCTATTACATAGTTTTATTTATTCATCCTTAGTTTGTACAAAGTACATTACATATGGTGATGCAATGACACAGATTAATCATGCATATAATTATTTATAGATGTGTTTCTATATACAACATGACAATCTTGTTATAAGTAATTATACAATATAGGGTTGTTGGTTTAAATTACCATAGATGAGCCCCGGGAGTGAAAGGGTTTATCCGGGTTTAAACGGGTAAAGCCTCTCTAACACAGGTAAGTAATTAAAATTTCTTTTAATTAATTTAAACTGTGAGGGTTAAAAAGGGCTATAACAAGATGTTTTGTTTGGATATATCTGCAAATTCTAAAAAATACAACTTATGTTTAATTTAAAAGTTATGATATTCATATAAAAGAGAAATTAAGATAAAACCTTTGTTTGATAAAAAATAATGATGATGTTTTAAGAGATTGTTTGCGGGCGTTGGAAAGGGTTAGTGGTTAAAGAATATGCAATTGTAAGTATTACACAGGTAATCAAATACTTAGGTCCAGGTGCAAAGCGAGGATATAGACTTGTGCGTCTTCCGAGGCAATGTTTCACCTGTGATCCTGTATAAGGGTTACAGTGCTTTGTCACAATTGTAGGGTTATTGCGTTGAAAAGTTGTGGAAGAAAAAGTCGTTCATTAATATGATCGAAAGGGGTGAAATAGAGTCATGCGTTAAGTAGAATTGTTGTAGCGACAGTAGGTGATCTGACTTGACTTAAAATCAAAGGTTGATTGTGGTCCGCTAGAGCTAAAAAATTTGAGTTGTGAGAGTTGTGGACGCTTTGTGTTTGCGTGGGTGATTATGCTCTAGGGATGATTGTAGTAAACTTTTGAAACGTGTTCAAGGCCAGAAGTTGGGATTTTTAATTCTGGGGAACTTTGATCAAATAGTTTGTTGAAATTATGAAATCAAAAAATTGTCAAGCAGTACTATCGTTTTTCTACGTTGATGTGAACCAATGACTAAGAAGATAGTAGTGTAAAGTACACTGAAGTGGTTAGATAAATAGATTGTTGTATGCCCGAAAGTTAATGATAACATAGTCATTTTATATAAAGGTATAAAAACAAATATAAAATGAATAAAAATATAGCAATATCATTGTGGTTGAATAAAGTTTAAGTGGATAAAATCAAACAATCAATATATAAAAGTAATAATAATGAAGAATTAAAGTGATTTTTGACAACAAATATATCTTTTGTAATACTAAAATAATATTATGAAAAATAAAATTGATTATTTCATATATAATGTTGGATTAAAAGCTAGTGATTATATAATTAAAAGGCAAAAAATAAAAATAAAATATTTTATACAAAAAAACAGAATATAAGTAAAGATTGTGATCTCAATTTAACATGTAAAATGTTTGATATGTAGAAAAAAAATAGAGATTTACACAGGATTAAAATATCAAAATGTTCAATTTAAGGTAGGTCTTGTTCAAATTCAAATATCTAAATGTTTAAAAGTTGGGTTAAGATATCGACTGTAGAAAAATGTGTGGAATTAAAAGGAATGCGGGACATGGGGATGGAAGGACTGGGGGCCTCTGGGGGGAAGAGTGGCGATAGATTTAGGTGACGCGGCATGGTGTCTCGAGAGTATGTTAACTAGTGTCCATTTTTATGCTTATTTTGGGTAAGAGAGCGTGCTATCTCTCTAGTTCTAGTTATTTCGGGGTATGGATTAAGATGAATTATTAGATCTGTGTGGATAACATTGAACATTAAATAGGTGGGTGGAAAATTTGTGACAGAATGGGGTGTGTTATTAGAAATTTGCGGATTTTTTCTGAGGTAAAAGCGGGCGCTCTGTCAGATAACAGACATTTTGGAAATCCTTGTTGTAGTACAGTTTTGAGAGTTTGAATGTACGTTAGGGTACTGGTTTACTGGTTAAACTCCCTTTGAGAGTGGTGAAAGCTTGTTGGTAGTTTTATGGTGTATTTGAAAGAGGTAGTTTTCTCGGTTTTCGTAAGTGCTGTGTATCGACATTGTTGCGGAAAAAAAAATGTTATTCAATGATGTCAGGTTTAGATGTGGGTAAAAGTGCGACTTTCGACGTAGCCACGCTTTGGGATGAAATGTGTCACAGGCATGAAGGCGTCTTTGGCCTGTTAAGTGAGAAAAATTGTTGTGTTTCGCTTTGTGACACTAGTGAAGTGAATTGAATGGAAAGGTGTCACGTGAAGTCGTTGTTGGTACAAAATCTAACCTGTTTCACCATGAATAACAAATTTACTAGTCCTGAGTGGTGGTTGTACAAAACACATCGAGATATCTTGGTTGTTAGTGAATGTGGCACGTTTAGTGGCGACGGAGCTTGTGTTGCTCGAATTCGATTTGTTGCTAAGTCGCGCGCTAATAGATGGTGGCCAATTGTAGAAAGTGATGGGAAGTGTGTTGTAGTTTGTTGAGAGAGATGTGTGGATAATTAATAATTATGCATGTAAAAGGAAAGGACGAGGGAGTGAAACTATGTTGGGATTTAATGATTGTAATAGTTTTGGAAGACTGTGACTTAATTTAGCTACTGACGTGGTAGTTGATGGGATTTTTATTTTTAACTTTTTTGGGGAAAGCTAGTTACTTTTTTAGTTGTGATTTTGAAGATATTGTATCTTTCGATTTTTTACAATTTAAAAAAAAATGCGTTTCACCTATGTTTATTAAAATTTGAATATATTTTTTAAATCGTTGATTATGGTAGTGCAAATATTATCCTTGTAAAAGGGGTAATGGCGTTATAGTGACTTATAAATTGAATGGGGCGTTTATATAAAATATTGAACATAAAAATGATTTTTGCAAAGTTTTGAGCATTTGATTAAAAAATTGGTGTTTTGGTATAAAAATAAGATATTAAGAAAAACACACAAATAAGTTTAGAATTATGATTCGAGTAATTTAAAAAAAATAATGATTTTTTAAAAATGTAAAATTTAAAGTAATGATTTAAAATTTATAGGTTGCTTAAAATGAGGTAAAAATTGATAAATGAGGGTGTAAAAGATTTAAAATTTGAATTTAAATGATATAAAAATGGTAAAAATTGATTTTAAAATGATTTCAGTGAAAATAAACATTAAACTTATGGAAAATCAAGTTGTGAGCATGAGGAGAAAGTTTTTAAAAACTCACAGTTTTGAGGATTGTTCAGTCAGGAGACTTGGTCTTTAGTTGTCGTCCTACTGATGACGTGGAAGACGCTCCGAGTAGAGCTTGTAGAAGTTTGTAACTTCTGTTTGGAAACGGCAGCATGTCGCCTGGAAGATTGGTGCGTTGTAAGGCCGAAGGGGGAAAGTCTCACCGGCTTATTTTGCGGGATTTTCGGCTGTGTCGTTGAAGTGTTGACAGCTTGCTCCTGATATATAGTCTCTTGTTGGCGGGGAGATTGCTTGATCGTTTCGTTGGACTGGCGGGTTGTTCCTCCATCTTGGCTCTTTCTCTCTTTTCTATCTGGACAGGCTTCTTACCTTCTTCACTGGTGTCCTTCGTTTGGGTTATCCTGTCGACTCTCTGTAATAAGTTGAGGTCTGGTAGCCTCTTGTAGAATCCTGTCGACTCTCGCTATAAGCTGTGGTAACCGAGGGTCAAACCTGTAGTAACCTAGAGGGACAGTCAGGGCGTGGAGAGTTTTCCAGTACCTCTCTGCACTTTGGAAGACCTTTAACAGTTTTCACAGAGTACAGGCAGTCGTGGTCGAGGCAGAGTGGAAAGCTTGGGAATGTTCACACACACACAAAACGAAGAGACACAGTTGTAGTAAGAAAGTTCCATGAACAGATAGGAGTTGAGCTAAGCAAGATGGAGTTAGAAGGGTTCTTACTGTTTACATGACGATGATGTAGTCCTGGCTAAGACTGACAAGGGCTCACGCTGACGGTGGAAGGGGTGACTGCTGACTAACTTTTGTCGGCTAAAACCGAGGTGTTTATATACCATTCCCGAGGAGGGGGGGAGACATCTGCGAATTTGAACTTTGAACGTCTGGGGCATTCTGCACCCTTTGGACCAGATGGCAACGGGCTGCCGAATTCCTTTTCAGGGTTGTCTCGAATTTAGACGTTTTTGATGCTCAATCTTGCTTTAACTTAGCTCCTCATCCATTACATAGTTTTATTTATTCATCCTTAGTTTGTACAAAGTACATTACATATGGTGATGCAATGACACAGATTAATCATGCATATAATTATTTATAGATGTGTTTCTATATACAACATGACAATCTTGTTATAAGTAATTATACAATATAGGGTTGTTGGTTTAAATTACCATATGCATATATTAGTTAATAACTATAGCCTATGTGCTTTATCTGTCTATGTACTGTTGGCTTCCGTAGGCGTCTCTTACTGGGAAAAAGAAAGAGAGGATTCCATTTAGTTATTAACTAATATATGCATTTATTTAAGGAGCGACCCGCTCCAACATAATAGTTACAAAAACCAAAAAGCGTGGGGGGGGGGGGGGGGGGGGGGGCAGAGTCAAAAACAAAGTGTCTCGCGTAGTGGCGCGCCATCGTAGCCAACCAATAGGAGAGCGCCATTCCAAAAAAAAAAAAGCAAACGGTGACAGAGATGATGACGCTCGTAACTGTATATAGAATTATGATGTGCAAAAACTGAGCTTTGTGATTCAACTCTATATAGGATCATACTCTATATAGGTTCAACTCTACATAGGTCTATATAGGAAAATTTCTAAGAAAAGAATATAACACTTATAATAAAACAGTAATCAATAGGAGGGGAAGTTTCAGTTAAGTTCTAAAGGTTAACCTTATGATTGAGCATCAGTAGATAGAATTCTGTGAAAACCAGGAGGATAATCCTGCAATAGAGTTATAGTTTAAGAAAAAAATATTAAAGAATCATATATACCTCCCTGTTGTGAAGTTAAAATATATAGCGAAGAAAATAATAATTATATTTAAATCCATAAAGCTTAGGTAAATCAAAAGAAGATTCTATAAAGGATTTGAAACCTTCAAAGATGCCGGATAATCAGGTCAAAAACTCTTCAAAGGAATCAAAGTCTGACCTTAAATTTCATTTGAACATCAAATAAAGAATCCAAGACTATATTGCACTCTTTCCTAGCTTTTTCCTATTTAAATCATACAAAGGGTAAGCATTTCAAAATTGTATTAATACTTGATGGAAAGATGAGAAAAAAAAAGAAATTTTAAGGATCGCTCCATTATTCATGCAAGAAAATGAACAAAATATTAAAGAACAATCAAGAATACAAGAAGAACGATCCCCCTAAAAAGATTTCATATTTAAGTTTAATTATTAGTATTCAAAGGTTTTGAGTGGAAATGTAAATTTCACCACTACGGAGGGAGGGGGTGTATATAAATTGAGACATTTCACCATTCCTCTGCTATAGAAAGTTGGTGGGATGTTCGGAATATGTCAGATGAGTCACACGGAAGATGTCCATTACGCCAAGACATCAAAATGCGAATATTAAGACGGCTTGGTGAAATCTAATTTGTGAAGTTCCGATTGTTTTTTTTTCCTGTTGCACGCATCTTTCGACTTAAGGAATCTATCGTATATCTCTTCATATATTGGATGAAGGCAATTTGGTACTGTCGTAACTCACCAGCATTCTTCTACCACGCCGAAAATGCATTTGGCATGAGGAATTCAGAGCTATGATGTTATAAACAAACTTTTTCTAAAGGTAAATATGTAAATACTTCAACTCAATCTTATGACTATTCTTTACGGCCTTAACATTATTGTAAATTTGATCACTAAGATTCATAAACCATAACTATACATCTCTAATTATTAGATAATTAAAAGGCATATATTGGATTGAAAAAAAAAAATATTTGCCAATATGGCTGGCTGAACGCCAACCTTTGTCAAGGCCTTGACTATATACTTTTTTATTATCTAATGATTTTTAAATATAAGATAGCTCTATTTTCACAACTATCCCTATTTATATGTATCGACAAATGTAGAGGCATACATGTATGACAGCTCAAGTGTCCCTAGGAGGAAATAACGCTTTAAATTGAAATAAATAAACTCAATATATTCAATATTCAAATTGTAAAATTCTATTTTTTACTTCTTATTATAATCCAGAGATATACTTCAACTAAGGTTATGAAGATTATAATTTTTTTAAAGAAAGAGAAGTTCTTTACTCAAGAGAACTAATATTGTCTACTAATACCCACAATTATATCCATTCCTTAAATATCTTTACAAAGAATTACTTAACAGGGACGGATATATAAGCAATATAGTCCAATATAATATCAAAGCGGTTTGGAAGATTAAACTATCGAAATCGCTAGACCCTCCCAATACCTTTCCAACGCAGAATGGCATGTAGAAAGTTATTTTGTTTCTAAAAGAAAAATTCACGTATTATATCGTTATAGCCTACTGACAAACCTCGCTTCATTAAGATTCGTAAACCATAACTATACATCCCTAATCATTAGATAATAAAAAGGCATATATTGGACTGAATAAAATATTTATTTGCCAATATTTCGGTTAGCTGAATGCCAACCTTTTTCAAGGCATATGCTTTTTTTAATCTTATGATTCGAATATAAGATTGTTCTATCTTCCCTTTTTATATATTGAATTTGAAATAAATTTTACAATATATATAGAATAAAGAATAAATTACTGTAATAATATTTAGTTTCATTTTCACAATAAGAAAAACAAGTAAGAAAACCAATCTAATTATCGTCAATATTAATGAGTCATTATCAGAACTTGTTGCAAATTGGTAGTAAAACTGGCCTTAAAGCCATCCTTGTTTCAAACGGAAATTTGTGGTGGTCATTTATGGTCCAGTAGTCAGTCTTGTGAATATGAAGTTACCCAAAATAAACGTAAAGGGCCGCATCGAAACCACTTTTCCACTATTATCCACTATTATTCAAAATTAAGAGACATTTTAAACACCAATTTTAGTAATCCAGATTATTCCTACAGACGTTATATTGCCATGATAACAATTACTATGGAAGGACTTAATCTTATTAGTGGCGAATCCTCTTTCAGCGAGATGTCGCCATTTTAATCCATTATTCCATTCTACAAATAGATTAAGTTGGTTTACTATATAGCCTGATTTTCGCCTTACGATATATAAAATTAATATTCTAAAATTAATATTAATATTTGACGAAAACATAGAAAGTAGAGATTCTTTTTATACATTACTTCATGTGTTCACGGTGTAACACCGTCATTTATGTTCACAAGGAAACTATATAAAACATATCGCAAGACAAAAAAAAAGGGGAGCTAGAAGAAAGATAAAACAGAATATTAACAATAGAAACACTCTTACGTAGCTTCACTAGACTGGTGTTGATTCAGCAAGTAGTTCACTGTATATTTGTTAGCGATATTATTAAATTTAAAGCAATCTCTATTGAAATTACATTGTCTATCTTTGTACAATGTATTATAATCACTGTAGAATTCGTATCAAAATAACACACAGAGCTTTATCAAACAAAAATCGGATAACTCCCTCTTTTTTTATATACTACTAGCAGGGTGACCCGGGGTACTCCCGGGATTTACCCGAGTGCTTATCTGCCCAAGTGAATATATATTTGGTTAGATCATTCCTCGGGCATTGCTCATCGAGCGAGCGTCTATAAATATTTCAATTTAATTTTTCAAACGACCTTTTTGAAAAGGGTTTTTAACTATATATATTTTTTGAAACATGGAAATTATAATACTTTAAATAAATAAAAATAGGGTGAACACAAATAAAACATACCAAATACTTCGAATTAGAGCAGTTATTTTAAACGGCGAATTAGATCAGTTATATCTAAAAATGAAAATATATAAATCTTCAAATCGAGCGAGCGTCTATAAATATTTATATTTAGATCAAGTATTCTAAACGTATGTGTTATTAAGCGAACTATTATTAATAAAATATTGAGAAGATTTAGATTTTAAACGTATTTATAACCTTTTAGTACTTTATAGAGGGCGCTGTTCGTGAGCTAAGTAGAATAATTTGAATATATAGTTTTAATAATTGATTTATATATTTTTTAAAATAGCCTATCGTCATCCCCGTTATTTTTTACCTATGTATGGAAATTTAGGTTTGAATTAGTGAACTACTGCGAATTTGTATACCGGACATACAAACCAACAAACATACAAACATTCATTTATATATATATATAGATATATAGTGTGTATATACAGATTTTCATCTCAATAAATAAATAAATTTGAAGGAAAAATTAACTATTCTATCCTATTTGCCTGTTTCCAAAATGCATCGTATTTTTCGATTTAAAAATCCATCTTTGCTATAGATAAATAACGCCGATGTAACTTCGAAGTAAACAATGCAGAATGCAAGAAAATAAGAAGAATCTTTAGTGGTATAGGGACATTTAAGATAATAACCATTATCATCAACACGTTGTTTTTACCATGAGCAACAGAGAGAATATTCGATAAAGTGAATAACGACTGAGTGGATTTAAAAAAGAAGAAGTCGAATTGGACAATGATTAAGACCATCGGTCTTATACAGATTCACCGCTAGAATGAAGCATAGATGGAGCTCCTATACTCCAGGCAGCACAGAACCCAACAGCCTACAGGTCCGACACATATCCAGGGACCACAGATACCACCGTGCATACGTCAATGCTATCATATCACTCAAAATAACAAATAACGAAAAGAGTCCACATTATTCACAAACAAAGCGGTTTAAAGAAATCGATTGTAAAATCCGTCATCGGCAGAAGGTGGAACCAGATGGACCAATAGGATTGTAGTAGACAGAAGATAAATGGAAGAACTAATGGTGGACATCTAATGAGGGACATCGACGAATGATAACAGTCTTCATTCTAACATCTAACGATTCTGCAGCAAATTGGTTTAAACGGCTATCGGAGGATTCATTAGAAGAACTGGACCTTCTTTCAGAGCTCTGTCGATACACCGATTAATGCTAATTGCTAGCCGTATTGGACGAGAGGTGTCGTTAACCGAAGAACAATGTCCAACTCGCCTTCTTCTTCTTTTTTTAAAAAATCCATCCAGTCGTTATTGACTTTATCGAATATTCTCTCTGTTGCTCATGGTAAAAACAACGTGTTGATGATAATGATGGTTAGTATAGATGTCTCTATACCACTAATGATTCTTCTTATTTTTTCTTTCATTCTGTATTGTTTACTTCGAAGTAACATCAGTGTTATTTATCTGTAGCAAAGATGGATTTTTTTGAAATCGACCATTAAGATGCATTTTAAAAACAGGCAAATAGAATAGAATAGTTTATTTATTTTTAAGCTTCTTTATTACTAGAGGGGAATCGGTATATACACACAATACACTCTAGGTATGTATATATACATATAAATGTGAAAGAATAATGGAAAAAGATAAATAAAAGGTCAAGTGTTGATATTAAAAACGAAGAAGGCATATCCTGACCATAAGCAGATGTGCTTTTTAGATGGCAGAGCGTCATCTAGTGGAACATAAATCAACTAAACGTTGATTTAACCTATTCCCTGATATTTGGCAAACCCATTTTCTTGATATATCAAGAACAGCCATCCACGAAAGTGTTTCGGGCTGTTGGCCCTCGTCAGCGTGGAGCAGGCTGTACCACTGCGACCAAAAATGTATATATACATATGTATTCAATATTTTATTCATAATATTTTTTTAAGGGTAAAAACAGAAAAATTATGTAAAAAGCCAACTATAATTAAAGGTAACGTACACAACACCTTTGTATATACAATCTATAGAAAAAATAGAGGTACTAAGAAGGATTTGTCCGATTTATGTAAAAATACGTATACAAAGACGTTTCGACCAAACATTCAAATGATTGAAATTTGGTGGCCGATTTATGCAAAGCAAGAGCTCCAGCGCATTTACACTGCGCACCAACCACGAGTATCCTAGACTTAATATTCTACGTGGCACGATCTGATTTTCAAAATTTCCGTATATATTTTTTGTAGTAATCCTATTTCTATTGTATCAATGCATTGATGAGAGATTTGTTATCTTTAAGAACATATGTTCAGAGTTTGAAAGAGGCTGGTTGGTCAAATCGACCAATCATGCGACATCTGTGTCGAAGTGATGCGGCTATTCGATGATGTTGGAAAGAGTGGCTAAACAACGGAAGAATGCAACGTCAGGACGGTAGCGGTCGACCAAGGGAAACAAAAGAACGGGAAGACAGCGATTGTCAGAACGGCTGCCGCAGCACCGGATTCGATTATTTACCATCCAACGTGTGACCGGCACACAAGTGTCCAAAATGGCCATCAAAAGACGACTGAGAGAGCGGAATCTAAGAGTTAGCCGACCGTTACGATGCCTACCTCTCACACCCGTACACCGACATGTCCGACTACAGTGGTCTTAGGTGCGATCAACTTGGAACTGCACTGACTGGGGACGTATAGTCTTTGGTGTTGAGTCCGTTTCTTACTGTGTTATAATTACCATCGCAAACGTGTCTGGAGACGTGTGGGGATCCTGGCCTTACTTTCGAACACCACACAGGAGCGTTATGGTTTGGGGTGTCATTTCAATTAATAGCAGGATCCTATTGGTAGTCATTCATCGCATCCTAATTTCACAATGGTACGTAGATGACATTCTATGGCTTGTTTTGTTCCCGTTCCTCTCACATCAACCGGTCTTACTTTTCAAAAAGATGCCCGGCCAACAATAGCATGTGTTACTATGGATTTTCTTCAATCTTTCTGAACTCTTCCATAGCCAGTAAGGTCGCCTGATCTTTCACCCATAGATCACATCTGGAACGTGATAAGAAGACGATTGCAACTATCCCGGAATTTTAACTATTATTACCGACATTTGGAGAAAATTTGTCAAGAATTCCCGCAGAAAACCATCCAGAATCTATATCAGTCCATGACACGCCATGTGCCAGCCTACATTCAGGCCAGTGAGGGTCCAAAGACATATTGACTTTCTCTATTTGTGACGATCAAACTTGGAATAAGACAATTAATTGTTCTGAAATTGAAATCGTTTTTCCCCTATGGATGTTATTCACATAGACCAATTATGTCCCAATTGGACAACTTCTTCTTGGTGAGTCGAATATTTTTTGTTATAGAGTGTTTATACATTAATCATCAATGCTTGATTACCACCATATTAAAGACTCGAATTTGGCAATTTAAAAAAATATATATTTTCTACAGAGTAGAAGTTTCGATGCGAGGGCTGAAATCTCCCAAAATTAAGACAAAGGTAATGTTTATAGATGGATATTTTCTCATAGATAAAGATATACAATAATAAAAACATTTTATCAGATATAGAGATAAAATTTTAATTAAAAAGGCATATTCGGATCAAAATTTCTTATCCAATATATGCCTTTTTAAAGGTAAAGACTCTTCTAGTAAGGTATATCAATTAAGAAGGATCAGAAGATGAGTTTCTTTTATTGTATGAATGCTACGAGCTTTCGGGCAAAAGCCCTTCGACAGGCAAAAATATAACTATACTAAGAAAGATAACGATTTATATATGTTAATCTTATGTTAAGCTTTTGCCCGAAAGCTCGTAGCATTCATACAATAAAAGAAACTCATCTTCTGATCCTTCTTAATTGATATGCCTTTTTAATTGAAGATTTATTTATGGATTGCTCTATTTTCTAAAGAGATAAAATGGATAAAGTCTTTAGTTTCCTATATATTCAATTAGGACAAGTTGTTTAAATGTAGAATATGAACTACTCAGCTGGCAGAAGGCTGATTATTTAAAGTAGAGGAAGGGGAGGGGGGCAGTTAACAGATGTATGGCGTGAGTAAAATCATCAAGGTACTCCATTACTGGCGGAATGACATACTAATTGTTTGCTTCTGGGATGATACCGCGCACGAATACAGTACAACACACTAACAAAGAAATATTACCTCCCTATTCCCATTTCTATATATCAAATTATTATCTCTCTCCCCTTTCTTTTTATAATCTCTAAACGATCAAGTATTTGCGTATATTGTTTGTAGCGTTGTGCGCGCGATGAAAATAAAGCAAGTTGGCCTATAAGATACAGTAGAACCTCCCTGTAAAGGACAACACCTAATTGCAGAGTCAAAGTGTCTTTTAGGGAGAGGTGTCCTCTTACTGGAGAGTTTCTAAATAGTAATAACGGTAATTTTGCAAATTAAAACTTTCCTTTATAGAGAGGTGTGTCCTCTAGAGCGAGTGTCTTCTTATGGAGGTTTTACTGTGTATATATATTAAAATACTCTTATAATTTGTTGGGTTCTATGCTGCCTGGCGTATAGGAGCTCCATCTATGCCTTCTTCCTGTGGTGAATCTGTATAAGACTGGTGGTCTTAATAAAGCTGTATGTGTGTTTATATTTTCATAAATAGTCTTATATTCATAAATAGATGCTATAATAACCTCACTATCTCTTACTCTATATATAAATATTAAAAATAAAGAAGGCATGTCCTGACCAGGAGCACATATGCTTTTTAGATGGCAGAGCGCCATCTAGTGGAACAGAAATCAACTATTCATTGATTTAACCTGTTCCCTGATATTTTCTTGATAAATCAAGAAAAGCCATCCACGAACGCGTTTTGCGCTGTTGGCGCTCGTCAGCGTGGAGCAGGCTGTACCACTGCGACCAAAAAGATATTTGGTTCCAGTGGCTTCTTGAGAAACCAAGAAATAGGTATTTAAGACCAAATTTGCGTAAATACGCTTAACATGTGAAAAAGAATAGAAAAAAAAAATAAATAATAAAAAGGTCAGGTGTTGATATTAAAAACAAAGAAGGCATATATTGAACAAAAGCACAGCATAAAGTTGCGGGATAATATTCATGTACTAAAAGAGGAACCTCTCCCTTCGATTTCATAACATCCTACGAATATATTGGTGAATTGGTCGAATTTAACAAAAGGTGTTTAAGCTGGATGTTATGAAATTGAATCCGCTCCTGTAATGATAAGGGCCAGAGCTCGAAACCAGTTGGATCTCCTCTGTAGTCCCAGATAGTCTGGCCTTGTCGCAGCAGTCCGCGTCAGACTATCGTCTTTCAGATTACTGTGATCTTCAATGCTCTCACGGAAATGTTAAGTAGGAATGCAGAGTGTCTACACGGCACATCATCTACCGGTTTCTCTTTGTCTATTGTCTCGGTCTGATTCAGAGGTTTCTCGCTGTTGGTTGATCTCTTTTCGAAATGTAAATTATTGATTGAGTTTTCTAAAGAATACCTTTATTTGATTTCAATATTTATCTGTTAAGTTTTTCCTTTGCTAAGATGCGAACTCGAAGTACTTTATGTTTGTTCCATCGTAATTTTCTGGTTTCACAAACTTGTTTTCACGAACAGAAAACCCCAAAATCTGACATCAATTGTTACGCTGCTGCTATATTGAGGATGGTCAAATGAGCACGCGGTATCGGTGTCGAAGTTGAGTCCCGTTTCTCACTGTGTTAAAAATACCGTCGAAAACGTATCTTGAGACGTGTGTGGGTCCTAGCCTTACTTTCTAACACCACACAGGTCCACAACAGCGCGTTATGGTATGGGGTATCATTTCATTTGATAGCAAGACCCTATTGGTTGTCATTCCTGGCACCCTGACAGTATAATGGTACGTAGATGACATTCTACGGCCTGTTTTGTTGTCGTTCCTCTCACATCAACTGGTCTTACTTTTAAAAAGATGCCCGGGCAACAATGGTACATGTTACTATGGATTGTCTTCAATCTTTCCGAGCTCTTCCGTAGCCAGCAAGGTCCTGTTAGATCCCTTTTTATTCATCTTTGCGCATTGTATAGAACAGGCAAGTCGCGGACAGGTAGGATTATACAACCACACCGTCAACAAGGAGGGAGAAAGACTTGACTGCCGCTAGCTAGGCTTCCTTCTTCCTAATTGGTCCGTCTGCCCCCCCCCCCCCCGATCTACAGGTGGTGGACGGTTGTCTACGGACGTCGTTGTAACAATATACATGTATATTTAATAGAAAAGGTCAATTTGTATTATAATATTGTCACGAAATTGGTTTTATGTAAATCAAATGTAAAGCAAATGTTTCTATTAGTAAATATGTAAATAATTTTATGTTTTATGTTATATATAAGTAAGGTATGTAAATTCTGTAACTGATTTTTCATTTCTTTGTTTTAGTTTTGTTGTGAGGGAAACATCACTCACGAAGATTATCAATTGATTAATAAAATTCTAATTTAAAACCGTGACAATATCAACTTATTTTCTACAATTCGTTTACCTATTCGAACATCTTTTAAGAGGTTTTTTTATTATTTTTAAATATATAGAAGTAAGTTGTACTCAATAAATTAAAATTATCATACAAAATAAATCTCATCCCCGTAAAATAAGAAAAACATGAATATTAGACAATAATAATTTATTTCATTGAATTTCAACTATTGTATATATAAGCAACGGTCATTTTCAATTGTAACTTATTGATATTATGTGGCATTGGGTTGATTTATACAAAATAAATACGTTGTTGTACCTTTGTACCGAAATATGGTGAAAAAATTTCATTTTTTGATCCACACATACAATATATGCTTTTATTTTTCCGTTTATCATTACTCTTCACAATTCATCCTTTCATACCTCATCCCTAAGGTTAGAAACAATCGTTATTTCTCCATAAAATAAATTTCGATTTTTCGTTCAAAAGAAACACATGCGGGATGATTTTCAAATGTCGTTTTACAATCATAAGCCGTATTATATTGTATTATGCTTTTATTATATAAAAATATAATAATATAATAATTACGCGTTGGTATACAGATATGATTAATACAAATGAATTATAGTAAACACGATAAAAATAAATAATTAGGCACGTTGATTGAGAGTGAAATAAATCCATGTCTGGTGGAGAAGCGACCTGGAGTCTGCGTCAGAGAAAGTTGCTGTTAAGAAGAAACCGATCGTCGAACGCTGTGTCTGAGAATTTTCAAGCCATGTAATGACCTTCTGCAGAGGAGCAGAAGTTGCATCAAGACAACATAGTCTGACTAGGCCTAAATCAATTAGTTTAATCCTTAATAGCTCTCTTTCCATATATATTGTAGTATTCTAATTAAAAAGAACGAGTTAGAATGAATCAGAGAAGCTCCAAAGCAATAGAAACTCTCACTTTATTATTCTCTTGGCCTATATATATACATCGCGCTTCTCGCGGACATGCAAATATATCAACCTTTCATAAGAAACAACATGTAAAATATATATAAAACAAAACAATATTATGCAAATATCTCGAGGTATGAGACAGACTCCCCCTCCATGACCTCTCATCACTCCTGTGATGGGACTCCTTTGAAGGTTTTGGGGCATCGTCTGCAGGTTTATAGGCATCGTCTGCAGGTTTAGAGGCATTGTCTGCAGGCCTAGAGACATCGTCTGCAGGTCTTGAACAGTCATAGGGTTGGATGTACTTGCTGGCTTGAGGAGCTTTCTTCAAGACAACTAGCCAGAGATATGGGACTCCCAACTCATCCAAGTCTTCAGTTTCTGAATGAGATTTTTGACTTTCTTCAACGGCAATCTGCGTTGATGTCTCCTCAATGAATTCAGTATGCATTTCACAAGCAGAGTTAAATTCTCGCATTTCATTATGGGTCCAAATTAGCTGAGAAACATTCTCGTAAAAAGCACTCGGATTAGGATTATCATTCTTTACAAGTCGAGATATCTCAAAATCTTTCAACTTGGCAATGCAGTTGTTGGTTGGGATTTCATAATTCTCTCCTCCAATGTCGTAGTTCAAAACCTTTTGAGCAGTCGGTCGTATCAGAGTATTTCTGGGACTTATATCAATGTGAACCAACCCGATGTTCTGCTCAGCATGACTCATCAAAATACAAATCTGACAAAGAATGCTCAATAATTGTTCCGGCAAAAGTTTTCCATTTTCCAATACTTTCTTTAGAGATTTCCCTCTATATTCAGGATGAAAGACGACAAAATGAGATAAATTCATATCATGCAAATCCAAATTATTCTTTTCACTATCTTCAATAAAATTTGAAAAACATTTAGATCCCAAATCACGAACAATCCAAAAATCTTTAGGATAACAAAGATTGGCTTGAGCACTACCTTGTAAGGTTCTTAAAGCATCAAAAATATTTATTTCCTTTTTAAAAGCATCGCTTCGTTCGATTTCATCCCATCTACATTCATGACCATCAATAGTATAAGATGCAGGAAGAAGTTCATCATCTCTTATAATAATTTCTTCAGTTATATGGATTTTACCATCTTCTCTCTTTATCTCCGTCTTTAGAATTCACTTTATCAGGTTTCTGAAGAGGCTCCATAGTGTAAGGGATGCAATTGTCCTTTTTGCTGCGTCATTGGAAAGGTCTATGCCATTGATATCGTGGCTATGTATCTCATTCAAATCCAAGCGTTTTAGCGCTTCTCTAGTCTGGTTACACCACATCGTACTACGATCGTGCTTGAAAACATGCTGGTAAAAAACAGAAGGTTCGTCTTCATTGCCAACGAATAACATGGGATTAGTCCACTTAGGAATCATGTCATATAAATGTCCTATAGATGCTGGTTTACCTACGTCTTTAAGATATGCCAGAACAGGCTCGTCATAGGGTTGGATGTAATACAATTCCAGACAATTTACGAGTAATTCCATCTTCGGTCTAGTTGGTCTGCCTATTTTGACATACCACTTCTGAGTTCGAAGTAGCCGCAGGTAACGATAGAACCTCGTGGCCTCTAAAGTAAAGGATAAGACATCCTCCCCAATCATGGCAATGTCACGTAGTCCTTTCTTTGTCCAATTGGCTTTCACAACTTCCTCGTATATATCTACAAGAGATCCTGGTAGAAAGAAGATTGTTTTATCTCTACGCAAATATCCACTTTCTATCTCTGAAATTTCCATCATTCCAATGTCGTATTTATCAAGCATGCTTTTTTGCATCTGGCTGAATTCTTTAGCATAAATCCAAACTTTTTGGCAGCGTGTTAATTTCTTTAATATTAACAAACGACATCTTGCGTGATTGCATTTATCGAAATCACCTATTCCATGGCAGATAATAGCATCACATATTCCTAATTTCATATTTCCTTTTTTACCGCTTGTTTGAAACGAATGGATTCCTTTTTTGAGAGTTTCCAATAGAGTATCGTAACAAGGTAGCTCTCTCAAAGCTCTTTTCAATAACTTCATGTCTTTGGTGATGGTGTTTCTGTTATTCCAGGTGGTGGAGAGGCTCAACTCCTTTGGAGGTGCTTATTCGCCGGTACCAGGTTTTGGTTCTTTTTTTGCCAGTACCAGACTCCTTAGTAGGTTCTTTTTCGCCAGTACCAGACTCCTCAGTAGGCCCTGTAGAATCTTTAGGCTCCATTCCACTATCAGCAATAACATCTACCTCTTTCGTAAGAGGCTCTGCACTTTCAGTTCCTATAACTGACTTTTTATCAACTTGAGCTTTTTCACTTTCTTCAACTTCAACAGACTTTTTATCAACTTGAGCTTTTTCACTTTCTTCAACTTCAACAGACTTTTTATCAACTTGAGCTTTTTCACTTTCTTCAACTTCAACAGACCCTTTATCAACTTGAGCTTTTTCACTTTCTTCAACTTCAACAGACCCTTTATCAACTTGAGCTTTTTCACTTTCTTCAACTTCAACAGACTTTTTATCAACTTGAGCTTTTTCACTTTCTTCAACTTCAACAGACTTTTTATCAACTTGAGCTTTTTCACTTTCTTCAACTTTAACAGACTTTTTATCAACTTGAGCTTTTTCACTTTCTTCAACTTCAACAGACTTTTTATCAACTTGAGCTTTTTCACTTTCTTCAATTTCAACAGACTTTTTATCAACTTGAGCTTTTTCACTTTCTTCAACTTCAACAGACTTTTTATCAACTTGAGCCTTTTCACTTTCTTCAACTTCAACAGACTTTTCAAGACTTATTTCAGACTTCTCAAGACTTTCTAGAGACTCAATACTTTCTAGAGACTCAATACTTTCTTCTTCTTCTTCTTCTTCTTCTTCTTCCTCTTCCTCTTCTTCTTCTTCGCTGAAATATTCTTCTTTCTTATTTTCACAAAGAATGTTCATCATCAAGCGTTGCTGCTCCCTCATCAAGCGCTGCTGGACCGCCATCGCCCTGATGAGGCTTTCAATTGTCGATTTCGACGATCCTGTCGGCTGCGCCATATTGTAGTATTCTAATTAAAAAGAACGAGTTAGAATGAATCAGAGAAGCTCCAAAGCAATAGAAACTCTCACTTTATTATTCTCTTGACCTATATATATACATCGCGCTTCTCGCGGACATGCAAATATATCAACCTTTCATAAGAAACAACATGTAAAAATATATAAAACAAAACAATATTATGCAAATATCTCGAGGTATGCGACATATATTAACGCACACTTTTATTCACTTAAAATTTATTAATTAATCACATTATAATGAAGGTATCCATAATATACGATACAATATACTTATATGTGGAAAAAATAGGAAAAAAAAAGAAAAATCGTCAGGCGCTATTATTAAAAACAAAAAAGGTATATTCTGACCTCTTATATGAGCATTTTAGATGGCAGAGCGCCATATAGTCGCACCAAAATCAACTAAACGTTGATTCAACTTGTTCCATAATATTTAACCAACCCAATTTATTTATAAATCAAGAAAAGCCAACCACGAACACTTTTCAGGCTGTTGGCCCTCGTCAGCATGATGCAGGCTGAACCTCTACGACCAAATATTTGGTCCTTTTCTTTGTTTTTAATATACATATATGTATAAATATAAGGTTGTTCCAAATGTTCGTGTTTTTCTTAGAACGTTGTTTTTCTTATTACTTGGCGAATAATATTATTACCACGAATATATAATAATACATAATACAATTACTTCATATATAATACAAAGGAATTATACATAACGGTGAATAATATTGGTATTTTAATTTTTTGCAAGTGTTAATGAACTTTTGGGACAACCTTGTACATGTATATCATAATATACTGATGAGTTTATGATGATAACGTGTTGTTCTAGATTAACTGAGAAAAACCGACAGTTTTCTCTGAAGATGGTGATGGTTTCTTGGGTGGAAGAGCTGATGGACCAATAGCAGTGGACAAGGAATGGAGCCTCAGGCAACGACAGGCAGAATAACGCCAGATGCCTCGAAGTCTGTTGATATAATTAATTTCATGCAAACGATCAACGCCCTGGGGTGTCAGACGATTCTGACTGAAATTAATCCACCTCGTCTTTTGGTCATCTAATCTAGATTAGTTATCTTTCTCCATTACCTCATCAGTAGAAATAATAGATAACTCTGTGTTTAAGTAAGTAATCTTCTTTTTTGTTCGTTTATCATTGATGCTGTAGAAATCTATTTTATTGAGATAGAAAATGTTGAAATAGAAGGAAATTTTAGTAGAATATTATTATTTTATACAATATAATGCGGTCTATGTTTGTAGAACGACATTTTAAAATATCCCGCATGTGTTTCTTTTGAACGAAAAATCGAAATTTATCTTAAGGAAAAATAACGATTATTTCCAACCATAGGGATGAAGTATGAAAGGATGAATTGGATTATTATTTTATCTCAACAGATTATTAATGTTATTATATTTTGTGGGGGTCGGTGGAAGGATGGTCTAAACCATTGGTTTTTGACTGCTACGACCCAGGATCGGATCCCTCATTAGGTACTTTTTTTTCTAATTGAAAAAATGATCCAATGGCCCCCGATTCTTGCAAAAGTTCAACCCCACCAGCGAGTGCAAGTAGCCAAACGGGTTCTCTGGCATATTAGTAAGTGCAAAGTCGAACTGCTTTTTACGTATGTAGACATGTGATGCACTTACAGTAAAAGCAGTCGCTAACTACCCATCATGATTATAATGGCCTGTACCACGTGTACTAGGTATAATAAAAATATATATATATATTTTTACTCAGAAAAATGTTTCTTGATGCGTAGCTCTCTGTATTTATATGTAAATAAGTTGGGACTGTTTTTTGATCAAAATAAATTGACCTGTTATCTTGATGTTTGTCTTTCATAATTTTTCATATATGTTCCAGAATATCATTAATATTTTGTTTTATATTCTGCAAGTTGATATATTTTAATATGGTAAACACTTTGTATAAAAAGATTGCATTTGTATTTGTGTTAACATTTTATCTAATAAAATATACAGTAGAACCTCCATGTAAAGGACACCTAATTGCAGAGCCATAGTGTCCTTTAGGGAGAGGTGTCCTCTTACCGAAGAGTTGCTAAATTGTAAAAATGGTAATTTTTCAAATGAAAACTGTCCTTGTGTCCGCTAAAGGAAAGTTATACTGTAATAATAAAAAGTAGTTATATTTATCACATATACAATTTTATTCATCAAATTACGTTAAAACTTTTACTATATATTTTAATTTTATAGCAAAAAAATTTACAATAATACACCTAAAGGACAAAACAATATGTTGTAATTTTGAACTCTGCCTAAATAAAAGTTTACGAACAAAAAAATAAATAAAATAAAAAGGTTTTCTAATTCCAAACGACAAATATATCGTGAACAATTGACTCGATGACCACAGATGACATCCGGGTCAGATCCAGGTGACCAAAAGATAAATTGATTGAATCAGACGATAGTCTCGAGACTCCCAAGCGTCTCGTTTGACAGCGAGCATATACCCTTTAGGGAGGAGCGTTCATGGAACCGTCTCAATAAATTGGATTAGATGTCAAATAGACCTCTCAGATGGAACAAACGAAGGCTTTAATTTCGGATTCGACGCCACCTGAATTCCAATGAGTATCATGAGATTGTCTTCTTTAATACCTCCCAGAGGGCGTTGAGAAGAAACCAACCAAAAAATAGCTTTATTTTATTAATTTTAGTATTTTTTTTCTTCTTATCGTTTTTTTCTACCTTACTTTTCCACCAATTGGAGGGTATTTAACACTTTGCTTCTTTCTCTGTTAGGTAAACATATTTTTTTACGTATTTAGGATTAGTTTTTAGTTTGATGTGTTTTTAACTTAAGCGATTAACTTAATTTATAAATGTTGTTTTTAACTTAAGCGGTAAACTTAATTTATAAATGTTGTTTTTAACTTAAGCTGTAAACTTAATTTATAAATGTTGTTTTTTACTTAACCAATAAACTTAATTTATAAATGTTGTTTTAAACTTAAGCTGCAAACTTAATTTATAAATGTTGTTTTTAACTTAAGCTGTAAACTTAATTTATAAATGTTGTTTTTAACTTAAGCGATAGACTTAATATATAGATGTTGTTTTTAACTAAAGCTGTAAAATTAATTTATAAATGTTGTTTTTAATTTAAGCGATTAACTTAATTTATAAATGTTGTTTTTAACTAAAACTGTAAACTTAATTTATAAATGTTGTTTTTAACTAAAACTGTAAACTTAATTTATAAATGTTGTTTTTAACTAAAACTGTAAACTTAATTTATAAATGTTGTTTTTAACTTAAGCGATAGACTTAATTTATAAATGTTGTTTTTAACTTAAGCTGTAAACTTAATTTATAAATGTATTTTTTAACTTAAGCGGTAAACTTAATTTATAAATGTTGTTTTTAACTTAAGCGATAAACTTAATTTATAAATATTTTCTACTTAATCGGCAAACTTAATTTATAAATGTTGTTTTTAACTAAAAGGATAGACTTAATTTATAAATTCTTCAAACTTAAACGGTAAACTTGATTTATAAATGTTGTTTTTTACTTAAGCTGTAAACTTAATTTATAATTTATGTGTTTTTTTTATTAAAGCGGTAAACTTAATTTACAAATCTTTTAAACTTGAGCGATAAACTTTATATATAAATTTTGTTTCTAACTTTGATGATAAACTTAATTTATAAATATCTTCAGAGCTTAAGCAGAGTAAACTTTACTTTTTCATATAAATGTTTAACTTAAACTGTAAACTTAATTGTTTGTGATAAAATTCTGTTAAACTCAAACGATATATTTAATTTATAAATGTTTTCTTTAACTTAAGCGACAAACTCCTCTATAAATATTTTTTAAACTTAAGCGGTAAAATTCTTTTTTTCTGAATGTTTGTTCTTATTACTTATTTACACAATGAACCTAACAGAAAAATATATATTATTTGAGATGTGATGCATAAAACCATATATAAATTGTTTTTATTACTTTCAATATGATTTTTTTTTTCTTGAACACAAAGAAATTCATAGAGATATCCAAAATTAACATTTAATATATAATATAATATGCAACTAATGTTTTATTAATTCTTTATTTATATAAATATCTATACAATATATCATTATCAAAAATCAATAAAAATTCCAGTTTACCAAGTGGTCGAATATGAAATGATTGACATTTCAATATTTTTTAAAGTGACATACACTCATGAACAAAACTAAAGAGAGTAGTACTTTTTAGTATGTATATCAGGATTCAAACAATAACTCTGAAGGATATTACAGTGACCTTTATTGAGGACATACGAGATAACCAAGTGGGAAAAAATTGTCTCTGTCTCCTTAAAAAAACAGACTTTCCACTTCTCTAATTGTTGTTCATGGGGTTTTACGTGGCTAGAGATTTCAGGCCAAGAGCCCTTCAACAGTTGCTTTTAGACAACGTGCGATCTCATGATAAGTTGTTTTAAGGCTGTTATAGGTACTAGACTCAAAAGCTAGCCAATTTAATAAAAGAAAATACTTAAAATATCATAATAAACTTAATGCTATATATTTCTGAAAATTATAAATATATGTATAAATTAAGAGCTCGACAATTCGTTATCATTAAAAAAAAGCGTATTACTTTGAAAATTAGAAATATATTTTAAACGCTACTTATCATTTTTAAATTTATATAATCAAAACCTATTTCTGCAAATTTAAAGAGAGGGTGCGCCATATAGGTTAGGCTGAACATTTTATAGGTTTATTTTTACAAAGGAATATTTATCAAATATTGTGATGTAAAGGTTAAACATCTAATGCTAAATATAATCAAAGATAAAAATAAAAATATAAACAGTAGAGAGAGAGAGCAATTCGTTTCCTTATTCGTGCAAAAGGCAAGCTTTCGGATCTTTATAAGAGCTATGCCTATGGACGAATTATAAAGATCCGAAAAGTTGCACTTTGCACAAATAAAGAAATGCATTGCTACTATTTATATTCTGATCTTATATATATATACTTTATAGCAATTTTATCTTCTAATATAATCAAATATTCATTATCACGGTTTGAGGAATTCGATAAATTACAAATCGCGGCGTCTTATAACTTTTTGTAAATAATCAAAGATGTTTATACAACGATAAACAGTCCTCTATGTGAGGAAATGATCGTTAGATGATATTAATGATTACTAATCAGTATAATGATCGTTTGTCGGGCTGTAGTTCTAATAAACGTGGCTAGAGGGAGCTGTGTGATTTGAATCTCGACTTATCTGACCGGATGTCCCATTTCTCTTTTTGCCCTCCGGTCATCCATCTCTGTGGGGTCATTTGTCTTCGGTCCCCTCGCAAGGGACACACACCTTTTTTGGTTCTTTTTGCAGCCAGCTTTTTCCGGTAGTCTTTCCAATCATTTTGTTAACCGTTTTACCTGTATTTAGTATTTTTTATACAATAGGAATACCCATCCTATTAGAAGAACCTAGAGGTCTTTAATATATCACGGAGATGGTCTATCAGTGGACGTTTGTGCTATGTTAAAGTCATTTGCGATTTTATTAAGGTAGCGTCTTACAGGAATATGGTCGCTTATCCGTTAAAATCGATCTATTTTGTTTTATTGTGTATTTTTCTCCTCAGAGATGGTCAATGCTGATTACCTTAATTCAACTGCCCAAGCTGTAATAAATAGCGAATGCACTCAGATATATTTTTATAATTTCAAACTAATATATTGACATCCGTTAATGCTAAGTCATACACTTGAAGTTGATAGATATATGCGAAAGAGGAACTGTATACATGATTTTTACAATTATATACATTCTAGGAGGCTTCCTCAACACCGAAGATTCCTCCTACAGATGAGCAGCGGGTTTTCGTAATCTAATCTCACCTCAAGGCTCATGAAGAATTTGTAAATGGACGCTGCCTTTGTTGATGTGAGAATGTAGTTGGCGTCGAAACTCGTTCCCTGTACGAAGAACTAGTGCTGCAGGTCCGGTATGTATGCTGAATTATGTTTGAAATAAAAGAGAGATGAGGTTTTTTTATGTTTCGGGCTTTCATTTTGCAATAATTCTGAAGCCATAGAGAAATAACTAGACTACAACCTTGAGTAAAATAATAGAGAAACAAATAAACCATCAACTGGAATGAAACTATAGAGAAAAAAATAGCCCATCACCTGGAGTGAAGCCATAGTAAAAAAAGACTACCACCTGGAGTGAATCTGTAGAAGAACAAATACACCGCCAGGTAGAGTGAATCCAGAGAGAAAAAAATAGACCATCACCTGGAGTGAAGCCATAGAAAAAAATCAACTACCACCTGAAGTGAAGCCATAGAAGAACAAATATACCATCACGTAGAGGGAAGCCATAGAGAAACAAATAGACCATCACCTGGAGTGAAGCCATATAGAAACAAGTTTACTAACATCTGGAGTGAAGCCATAGAGAAACAAATAGACCATCACCTAGAGTGAAGCAATAGAAAAACAAATAGAATACCACCTGGAGTGAATCCATAGAAAAATAAATAGACCATCACTCGAAATGAAGCCATAAAAAATAGACCATCACCTGGAGTGAAGCCAAAGAGAAATAAATATATCATCACGTGGAGTGAAGCGATAGAGGAATATATAGACAACATCTGGAATGAAGAAAATAGAAGCAAATAAAATACACGTGGATAGAAACCATGCGCAAATAGACTATACCCAGAGTGAGGTATTCAACTATAAATAAAATATGCACTCTAAAACTATTAAGGTGTATATATTATAGTGATGAAATAAAAAAACATATTTCAATATTAAACGAAAGAATTTATTACACATATATGACCGTCTCTGATTTAAATACCTAGATGTGCCCACTTATTTACATATTCAACCAAGAAACAAAGGATATAATAATAAAAACCATCCTTCTCCCCTTCATTCAGCATATAATTCCCCTATATACATATAACCCCTAATTAAACAATATATATAGTTTATTATATATAGTCTGATGCTAACTAATACAGAATAAAATGAGCCAAGATCCTGACGTCGCTCGAATGTCTTTCTAAGAAGTTAATTAAACAAACACAAAAGTATTTACCATATTTCCATAAAAATCTCCAAAAACTCCGCCTCTCTCGCTCTATAGAAAAAAAGTGAAATAATGAAGATATCTAATATAGATGAAAATTTTTTATCTAAAATTAAATTCAGTCGAGATTCATTAGAAATTCCACCCACATTCTCTCCTATAGGAATGCCTTTTGGAAATTAAATAGCATATTTTTGGTCAAAACTAAAGAAATATTTTTCTGAGAAGTTTTCTTTGATACGAAAATCTCTTTGGTTTGTTACTGATATATGATACATGAACTCCGGATTGAGTTTTTTTACATTTTTCTTTTATATTTTCATGCAATTATTATCTTCAGGTTGAAATTCGGAGGAATTTAAAATATTTTGTTTTTGACAACGAATGCTGGTTTGCTAATTTATTTACTCTCATCCAGTTATTTGAATTATTTCGATTCTTTTTTGGAGATTTTCCCTCATTATATATATTTTATGATTTATTTTATTCCGTGTGTTTGTGTTGAACTTGTTGATCCTTTTGCTACTGACCATACGCCTTCGTGTGATTATGAGTCCATCCTCAGAGGATAATCATGCGATAGCGTGCAATATGAGCCTTTCCTCAGGATCCCGTAACACACTTACGTGTGATATAAGATCCAATTCTTCTAACTTATTCTTCATTGCATTTTAACTATATTTAATGATATCAGGAGCAATAAATGGAATACATAGTTTCAAATGACTATAGGATTAACATTTCTGAATATACAGTCTTTTATTTATTGGATAAATTGGGTAGAAAACTTAGAGCAATGGCAATCAACATAGGCTAGAGTGTCTAACATTGAATGGAATATGTGTTGTTTTATGTGTGGTGTGTTTACTCTAATCATAGCGACAAACGTTTAAAAAATGAGAAAGAAATTGAATTATAGTTGAATTTAGACAAAATGATAAACTAAGACAATGACAAAAATATGCAAATTTACCGCTCTTTATTTTAGATTCTTATACGAAACTAAATAAATGGAATCAGCTGTAGATTCAATTAAATTAAAACTTGATGAAGTTCTTGGATACTTCTCAAATAAATTTAAAAGTACTCAGAAAAATATTACCAAAAATGATCTGACATTTCTTGGTATTTATTATGGTATTTCTCCATAACAGAAATAAAAAAGGAATTTGAACTAGAAACAATAACCGAAGCCATCAAAGAGGTAATGGACAGCAGAATTGATAAAATAGAAAAGGATATTTCAGTTTATAGACCTTCTTATGCACAAATTGCAAAAAGAGAAAATGTATCAGATTTGATCGTAAAACATCAGCAAATTCAAAATAGAGAATTCACGCTTATGGCAAAACACCAGCCAACAATGAACCTACTTCAACCATAATACAGGCTATTTCTAAGGATATAAAGAAAATTAGAGACAGGGGCAAAAAGATAAAAATCAACAAAATGTTTAACACAAGAAGCGCAGTAATTATAAAATTGCCTAATATGACAGATATGAATTCACTTCAAGAGGAATTGAACAAATCTGAGGAATTAAAAACAATAAGCAAAATTTTTGTTCCAAAGCAAAGAGATCCAACAGTGGTGGTGAAAAACGTTTCCAAACTAACCGATACAACCACATTTGAAAACACGATTTGCAATATGAATCAGCAGCTGAACGGAATGGAAAATGAAATCAAGATATTATTCGTAATGAAATCTAACACACCAACCCAAAGCATAGTCCTGAGAGTTTCCCCAAAAGCCTATCAACTTATGAAAAGAATGAACAATACATTATATACAGACCTAGAACGTTGTCAGATACAAGATAAAATCCTAGTAAAACAATGCCAAAATTGTTTTCAGTTTAATCCAGACCATAAAACAAAAGAATGTCCAAATGTACAAATATGCTGTATCTGTGGAGCCCAGGGAAATCACGTCTGTACAAAAGAGCTAAGATGTCATAACTGTTCAAAGCATCCAAGACTCAGGAATAGTCCGATTAACCATAAACCAAATACAAATGACTGTCCTCAATATAAATTGCAGGTTGATAGAACAGTGAGAAGAACTCAATATCTCATCGGTTCAGAAGAGGAATGAATAACGAATTGAGTTATGTGTAAACATGGTGATCACTGATATACCATATAGAGGAAACATAAAATGTTTACAACAGAATATTAGAAAAAGTATGACAGCTTTAAACGAACTTACAATTTCAACGAATAATAATCCACCCGATATTATATTACTTCAAGAACCATGTGTTTTAAATAAACAGGTTATATTTGATTTGGACTCACCAATAATTCATTCAGACTTCAGAAATTATTTACACAGCAACAATCATTGTAAATAAAAATATAAAATTCAAAAAATTAGATAATTTTACGAATCAATTCTGTACTGCAATATCTGTCATAACCTCAAATTCGTTTGTAGTAATCGCAAATTTTTACTTTCATCCCAATTCCTGTAATGATACTCACTTAGATTTTATAAGAAACTTGATTAATACTTATTCAAATAACCCTATAGTCCTATGCGGAGATTTCAATTCCCGTCATCCAATCTGGTTCGATAAAATAACAAATTCAAATGGTTACAAATTGCAAACAATAATAAATGAAAATCACTTGTACATTCACAACGATAAAACTCCAACATGTAGAGGGGCAAGTATAGTAGATCTAACAATCTCGAATAGACTTTCAATAAATATGATCAGACATTGGACCACCTCATCACTGACGAATATTTCTGATCATTTGGCAATTCAATTTGAAATTCACTCAAAATTTAATTATATAAAAGATAAACAGAATTCTACATGGAAATTCAATGAAAAACACGCCAACTGGACAAATTTCTCCAAAAATCTCAAGTATCAAGAATTTATCAAATTAAAGAATGAGGCAGATATGGTGGAAAATTGCACGGATATTGATAAAGTTGTAAACAAACTCACGGATAACATAATAGAAGCAGCTTACATATCATTAAAAGTAAAATCAAACAACTACGCATACGATGCAGGTATAAAATGGTGGAATAAAGAACTTGAACAAATGAAAACACATTTTCATTATGTAAGAAACTTATTTTATCACAGTAAGACTATCGATGCAACAAGATTTAAACAAGTTAGAAACAAATTTAATAATATGATAAAGAAATCAAAAAGAAATAGTTTGAAAAATTTCATCGAAGAAAATGAATCAAATGATCCTTTTGGTAACGCATATAAAATTTTCAAAAAGCTCAAATCCTCAAACAAGCAAAGAGGACTTCCCATAATAGACAACAATCAAGAATCAGAAAAAGAAAAACGCATTACAGACATAATAAATGTATTAATTGCAGATGACAGAATTGATCAAGACAACCATCAACAAGAATTGGTTAGAAGTTACGAACCTTTTTTAAGGAATTCAAGCGCTATCCATATTGATACCGAAGAAATAGAATATCTAATTGACAATAGTAATGTTAAAAAGTCACCAGGTCAAGATAATATCAGTAATAACATGATAAAATGCGCAAAGACTCTGATACTTCCGGTGCTACATTCGTTATTAAATAAATGTATTCAGATGGGATATTTTCCAAGGGAATGGAAAACGACAGTTTTAAAAATTCTAATGAAACCAAACAAATCTAACGTCGAATCAATAAAAAGCTATCGACCTATTTCGTTAACATCTAATCTGTCTAAGATCTACGAAAAAGTTATTAAAAAGAAAATTTATGAATATTATTTGCAAAACAATTTATTAAGTCCCAAACAGCATGGATTCATCGAGTCAAAATCTACTATTACAGCCTTGAATAATATAATCGATATAATAATGGAACACAAAACCAAAGAACTGACAGCTCTGGTCACAATAGATATTGCGGGAGCCTTTGATAATGCATGGTGGCCTGCGATCTTAAAAATAATAGATGAAGATAACTTGCCGGAAAGTTTAATAAGGACTATTCAATCATATTTCAAATTGAGGAAAACGAAATTTACATATGAGAACTTAACAATGAATAAACAAATTACAAAGTGATGTCCGCAGGGTGGCCCGCTATTCCCACTACTATGGATAATATTACTAAACGATCTTTTGATCAGATATCAAGTTCCTAATAGTGAAGTGGTATGTTATGCGGATGATGTATCAATTATATGCTGGCACAACAATTGCAAAGACCTGAAATTAGTTATAGAAAAGGCATTAAATACGATTGATGTATGGTGTAAGAGTAACAAACTTGAAATAAGTCTAGAAAAAAACTAATATACTTTATTTACATAACAAAGAAAAAATCCCAATCAAATTTAATAATGAAATAATCATACCAACTCTGAAGACCAAAATTTTAGGAATAATAATTGCAAATCACAGAAGAAGAAACAAAATAAATTTTACATACCACATAGAAGAAATAGTAAATCGTACAAAACGTTTTAAAAATTATCTCTTCTCAATTTGCGGGAAATCTTGGGGTCTAAGCACCCAGAAAAGGCTAACTTTATATAAATCCATTTTCAGACCAATAATTACATATGGAGCCGAAATTTGGTTCAAATATTTAAATAAAAAATGTTTACAAAAACTAAATTCAACCCAATATCAAATACTGACATGGTGTATACAAGCCTATAAATCCACATCATATAGCTGTGTTCATAGTTTGGCCAACATTCCTCTGATCTCAGACTTTATCGAATCCAGAATCATGATATCTGATCTGAGAAACTTATCCCCAGATGATCAACAAATTTATGACCCATTTATTCCAGGAATTATAGATACCTTTCTCAAATCAAGAATGAATGTTCTGAAAAACGAAGCAAATAATACTTTCTTAAGCTTTTTTCCCCAAGAAATCCCTAAATCAGTGATTCTCAACCAATGTGCCGCGGTAATTTTGTGTGCCGCGAAATTCTAAAAATGTGCCGCCGAATTTTAGTCATATGATTATGTTCACGTTTGTATTGGTTTTTCTTTTTTTTTTTTCATTTTTTTACTTTTTAAAATAACGAAATTAGCAAATTGAATGTTAGAGATGTATATTACTTATATTTTGCATAGAAATATTGATACATAATTTGAATTTTCTTGCATTCAAGTTAGCAAAAGTGTGCCGCGAAATTCTAAAATTGTGCCGCCAAATTTTCAAATCTTTAAAATAATGCCGCAACAAAAAAAAGGTTGAGAATCACTGCCCTAAATACTTTCGTCCAAATTTTTATAATACTCAATTTGTTACAAACCACGGAAATTTCAAAAGTTTTCTAAATAGAATAAAGGCAGTGGAGGATTCAAGTTGCTTTTGTGGTATGGAGGAACAAACCTCAAGACATCTACTGATCGATTGCCCAGCATTTCAAGATTATAGAATGAAGAATGAACTGGTTGTTTATAATTTAAACGATTTGATTTCCGATAAAAAATCATATCTAAAGTTCAATTCATTTTGTAAATACATTCTAAAATTTCTACAAAATCTGAATTTCTAATGTTTTTATTCGTTGAATAATGTAAATAACTTATGTAAACAAACTTCTCTCCTTGTTTGGCGCAAGTATCCCTTGCGGGATATAGCGCTTTGGAAATAAAATAATTGTTATAATTGTTATGATAATCTCCCTTTTCGTTCAATATAATATAAAACAAAAGGAGAAAATAAGTTTTCTTACATTTTTATAAACGTTAGTACAAGCTTTCGGGCAAGTCGCCTTTCTATCGTTGAAATATATCAAGTTGTAGCATTTTTTGTACAAACATTATTAAAATTTTACACAAATAAATTTACTGGCAATACGTTTCTTTTAAATAACATCAAATATTATCTCTACAGACCTTACTGCAAAGATATTAGTTATATTGAATGAGAGGGCTTGGCTCATCAGTAGTGAACCCTCTCATTCAATAACTCATATCATTGCAGTACGGTCTGTAGAGATAATATTTGATGATATTTAAAAGAAACGCATTGCCAGTAAATTTATTTGTGTAAAATATTAACGATAGATGACAATTAAATTTAATTTACAAACATTATTACCTCACCTCGTTGTAATAGAGATTTTATAAAGGTTTGTTCTTGCCCTGACAAGTTGATAACGTAAGCAAGCGATTTGTTAATCATCTTTGTCGTGCATATGCATGTATAAAGACTGTGTCAATATGTCAAATGATACTGTCTGTTACATCTGTAGAGAATTAACTTTGTATGCACTTGGGATGCACTTACAGTAAAAGCAGTCGCTAACTACTGTCCAGCATGATTATAATGACGTTTACCAAGTGTGCTAGGGTTAAAAATAAATAAAATTATTTGCCCGTAGAATAAATTGAAGCTTGAAAGATGGTACGATCAAATATTTAATAGATTTAAAAAATATATATTGTTACATCAATTTTAATGCGCCTTACATTTATTTAAAATATTCTATGATATTTAATATTTATTTAAAACAGAATATTTAGATTATCATCATTCCTTTTTATAATTTCACTCCATTTGTAATATTTATTGTACATACATCTTTATTGCTTATTGAAGCGGGAGAGGACCTACACGAAGACTGCAGATCGCGACCTACGAGGAAGACAAGAATAATTAAACCCAATATCTTTAAAAGGTAATTTATTTTCATTTAATTTTATTCATTTAATTTTATTTATTTGCTTTGACTATGGAAACCCGCTCGGGAAACGTGTATAGCACCAAGAAGGTAGAAACCAAGGTTGACGACCCTGCAAAGCTGCAACTTGGTGCAACAATTGGTAGAGATGCTGGTTTCGAACCAGTTGCTTTGAACCCCAATATAGAAATTCCAAAATATGGTGGGACAGAAGACCCTCGCCCATGGATAGAATCCCTCGAAGAGATTGGTTTCCTCTATCATTGGGCAGACTACATAATTGCCCGTTATGCCGCCATGAACATGACGGGAAGCGCTAAAACCTGGTTGAATTTACACAAAGCTAGTTTCACGAGCTGGGAAAATATTGAAATCCGCCTCATTCAGGATTTTTCTCTGGACGCGAATAAAGAAGAACTCAGAATGAAGTTCAACAGAAAGCAACACTGGAATGAATCAGCAATCAGGTTCGCGGAAGACATCCTAGTGTTGTGCAACAAGGTTGACCCCACAATGAAAGAAGAAACAAAAATCGAACATGTTATTGGAGGACTGAAAAAAGAGTACTCATTCGCGCTCTACCTGAACCCTCCTAAAACGACCGATGAACTTCTTGTCGTGTGCAAGAAAATGGATTCTTTTGAAAAGAAGTATCGGGAACGTATGGAGAAATCCAGAAACTTATATAACGGTCCACGCTATTCTAGACCCCAACAACAATCGAGGTACGTGCCGCCGACTGCCACACGAAACTACCAGACCACTTCCAGACCCCAGGCCCCTGTTTCCAATAATTACAAGAACGACTCCCCTCCTATTCCCAGGCAGTATCGAAACAACTTTCCCCAGCCCTCTACCCCTAGACGTCCTTATAATGCTAACTTTGTGCCAAAACCAAACCTTCAGAGAAATATCTACAATAAAAGCCAAGAAGTGAGCAAAAATAGGACGGACGACCAATCTGCTTTAAGTGTAACAAGCCAGGGCACGTGGCCCGTTATTGTAGGGTCAAGTTTATAAGAATCATGGAAGAGGATCCAACAGATACCCAAGAGAAGGTCGAAGAGAAATTCCAAATGAATGAAATATCAGAGAAATCAGGACCTCGGCTTTATGCTGATGTATGTCATAGCACACGGACAAATATTCCTACCCGGAATGGATATTCCGTGTTGGAAGCTTTAAACTAAGCGTCGCGCCTGAATCTGTCAATCAAACAAGTCGACCATAAACGGAATCAAGAAGTTGGACCCTAAATACAAATTAAAAATTAATGTGGACAAGAAAGGGACTTTTGAAGCTTTGGTTGATACAGGCGCTGACTTCTCAGTGGTCGACCTCAGAACGGCCCTCGATACAGGCCATGGTATAAGTAAACTCGCAAAAATTTGTGCAGGACCCGATGGAAAAAAATTAGACATGGTAGGAAGTATATTTTTAAATATAAAAATTGATGACAAAGTATTATCACACAAATTTGTGATATTGAAAACGCATATACGGACATTAATTCTTGGAAGAGATTTCCTAAAGAAAATGAACGCGAAAATAGATTGTAAGCAAGAAACTATAAAATACGATTTGACGAATAATCATGACGAAAGCAATTTTGAAATGTTGAAAATAAAGAGTGCCAAGGATCCCATTGTACCGGAATGTTCCATTAAATTGATCAAGGCATTGGTAGAAACAGAGGATGGGGAATATATTATCGAGGAGAGCAGCAAAATGTTTCAAACAAATGGACTTCGTCTAGCAAAAAGCTTGATCAATATTATAAATAGGGAAACACATATCTGGATAACCAATCCGTATCCTCGACCGTTAAAAATAATGAAAAACCAAACATTGGCTTTTGGAAGTAGTCCAGCGAAAATAAATGTGAATCGAGAAAGAGAGGTAGAAGAGAACGAAGAACCTAGATTCCAAATAAACGAAAATAATTCACCAAAGGAACAGAAGGAGTTAAAACAAGTTTTAGAAAGGTATGGAGATCTGTTTTCGTCGAGATTAGGGAGAACCAATTTGGCAAAACATCGGATAGACACAAAAGACGCGAAGCCAATTAAACACAAGCCTTACAGGGTAAGTGCTAAAGAACGAGATATTATAAAAGAGCAAATTGACGAGATGCTTACAGAAGGCATAATTAGGCCATCTTCTAGTCCCTGGTCTTTTCCAGTAATATTGGTCAAGAAGCGAGATGGTAAATACAGATTTTGTGTGGACTACAGAAAACTGAATAATGTGACAGTAAAAGATGTCTATCAGATCCCTAGAATAGCCGAAGTTATGGATACTCTCCAAGGATCTACATACTTCTCAGCAATAGACCTCAGATCTGGATATTGGCAAGTTGAAGTCGAAGAAAGAGACAAAGAGAAAACAGCTTTCACTACAGCGCATGGATTATATGAATTCAACGTGATGCCTTTTGGACTTTGTAACGCGCCTGCTACCTTTGAGAGAAATATGGAGAATATGCTTGGAAATCTGAGATGGCAAATTTGTTTGTGTTATCTGGATGATGTTGGCATATATAGCCCGGATTTTCCAACGCACCTCAAAATACTTGAAGCTGTTTTTAGATGTTTTCGTGAATCTAATTTAAGGTTAAACGACAAAAAATGCCGATTTGCTTTTGAAGAATTGGAGATTCTCGGCTATATAACGAGCAAACATGGTATAAAACCCGCGGAACATAACATCAAAGCTGTCAGAAATTTTCCTCGGCCCACAAAGGTCAAAGAAGTACAATCCTTTTTGGGAATGTGTTCATATTTTTTATAGAAAATTTATCAAAGATTTCTCAAAATTCTCTGACCCTTTGACCAACCTTATTAAAAGGTGTATCATTTACCTGAACAGAAAGACAAGAGGAAGCGTTTCAAACCCTAAAAACAGCACTATTAAGTCCGCCAATTTTAGGTCACTTCAATCCAAATGCGCATACTTATGTTCATACTGATGCGTCCAACATCGGCATAGGTGCAACACTTGTTCAAGACATTGGTGGTAAAGAGAAGGTGATCTCATATTTGAGTCGTACCCTAAATAAAGCGGGGCAAAATTATTCAACAACTGAAAAAGAATGTCTGGCCGTTGTCTGGTCAATGTCAAAATTACGGCCCTACCTGTATGGAAGACACTTTAAAATAGTAACAGACCATCACGCCTTATGCTGGCTCAAAAACTTGAAGGATCCAACAGGTCGATTGGCAAGATGGGCATTAAAAATTCAAGAATATGACTTCGATATAATACATAAATCAGGAAAGAAGCATCTGGACGCCGATGGCTTATCTAGGGGAACCTTACCAGAAACTGATTGGGATGAGGATTTTGAAAGGCTATTTTTAAATCAAATAACAGACGAAGAGGATAAGTTTATCGAAAGTGTTAAGAAAAACCTTAATGGAAGCAGGCGATCAATTGCGCAAAACTTTAAAGAAGAAGATGGTTGCCTCTTTAAGAAAAACCCGAACCCTGAAGGCAGGGCGTGGTTGCTTGTGGTTCCAGAGAAGAAAAAGAGAGAAATTATGAAAGAATATCACAAATATATGTCGAATGGCCATCTGGGTGTCGCCAGAACCATGTACCGAATAAAGAGTAAATACTTTTGGCCATCCATGCTAAAGGATGTCTCAGAATTCGTTAAGACGTGTCATCTTTGCCAAAGTAGAAAAGGCTCAAACCAATTACCTTCTGGACTACTACAGCCCATTCCCCCAGCCAACTTTCCTTTCGAAAGAATTGGAATTGACTTTGTTGGTCCATTGCCATCTACGAAAAACAGGACAAAATGGATAATCGTGCTGACGGACTACTACACTAGATATGCAGAAACAAAAGCAGTCTCGGAAGCAACAGTGAAAGAAGTTTCAAAATTTCTAGTAGAGGATATTTTTCTCCGGCACGGAGCCCCACAATATCTTATTAGTGACAGGGGCTCTTAATTTACCAGTAATTTAATGAAAGAGGTGATGAAAATGTGCAAGATTAAACATTGGTACACAACGAGCTATCATCCCCAGACTAATGGATTGACAGAGCGGTTAAATAGAACATTGATTAATATGCTCAGTATGTATGTGAACACTGATCAGAAGAATTGGGACGAAATACTCCCGTTCATCACTCACGCTTACAATACTACAATTCAGGAAACCACAGAATATTCTCCCTTTTTCCTGATGTTTGGAAGAGAACCCACATCTCTTTTGGACGACAGGAATATCTCGGTGGACATTGACAAGGATGATTATGATGAATACATAAAACATCACTTAGACAAAATAGACAGAACAAGAAAATTAGTTGTTAACAACACAATAAAGACTCAAGAAAGAATGAAAAAGAACTATAACAAGAAACACATGGAATGAAGCTACGAACCAGGAGAATTAGTAGCAGTTTGGACACCAATTAGGAAAATAGGAAAGTGTGAGAAACTTCTGAGAAAATATTTTGGTCCATATAGAATATTAAAAAAAGATGTCTAGCGTCAATTATCTAATAGAACCGAAAGATAATCCAGGCCAAGACCCTCTGATAGTTCATGTTTCAAGAATCAAGCCTTATTATGAGAGAATGGATGAGGTCATTCACGAGGACGTGACAATCTCTGGAGAGGGGGAAGTGTTACATCAATTTTAATGCGCCTTACATTTATTCAAAATATTCTATGATATTTAATATTTATTTAAAACAGAATATTTAGATTATCATCATTCCTTTTTATAGTTTCACTCCTTTTGTAATATTTATTGTACATGCATCGTTATTGCTTATTGGGGCGGGAGAGGACCTAGATGAAGACGGCGGATCGCGACCTACGAGGAAGACAAGAATAAATAAATCCAATAACTTTAACAGGTAATTTATTTTCATTTAATTTTATTTATTTGCTTTGACTATGGAAACCCGCTCGGGAAACGTGTATAACACCAAGAAGGAAGAAATCAAGGTCGACGACCCTGCAAAGCTGCCACTTGGTGCAACAATATATTATAAAATATCAAAAAACCTTTTACGCAATAAGTTTCTTTATTAAAAAAGTGCGAGTTTTTGAGCTCTCTCTCTTCAACAGGCAAAGATACAATTAAGAGTCTTAATCAAAACTCTTTGATAAGGATTGATGATGTTTTTTGATATTTTATAATAGTAAAGCGCAATTTTTCTATATTTAAATTAAATAAATGTATTTTAAATTAAATAATTTGAGAGTTATATAGTGTGTGCAGCATCCATATATACATATTGGCAAACAAAAAGCTTTCAAGTGCTGGAAAACATTCGCTTTTTTATCAGCTTGAAATAAGGAGCGAGTCTGTCACACGGCTGTCCACCCGTATCTTGGCTCTGCTTCAACCCAAAATCTATCGGGTGCACTAAAAACTGACGTCTTTTTTATGGTCTCGTAACTTTATTTACTTCTTGTTGTTATTTGAACCCCCCTCCTCTGTTTGTCTGTCTGCTTCCTCATATGTCATTTTATTTATATGGCTACAAGCCGAATGACCCGAGCAACGCCCGGGTTTTACCCCAGTGCTATTTTACCTGAAGATTTATGTAGAAAATAAAAGGCTTGTGATTTTAAAAATAAAATTATATTCTTTATACAATTATATATTATAACCTGGCTTCGCCAGGATTTACCTCAAAAGGTTACAATCATAATAAATAATATTTAATATAGAGCATTGTATAATGCTTTAATAAATATTGTCACATAGAAATTTAGGAAAGACAAACTTTAGAATAGCACGGCATTTTATTTGAGCCGAAAAACATTTAGAAGATACAAGATAAGCAATGAGGGAAGTTTCCAGAGTATCAAAAAAAATAAATAATAAAGAACATGTGCCCCTGGTCAAGATATACTTTCTTTATTTTTAATAAATATATGTATATGAAATTTGTAACATATAAATTTACTCGCAATGTGTTTCTTTTAAATAATATCATCAAATGTTATCTTTACAGACCTTACTGCAATGATATAAGTTATTGAATGGGATCTCATATCATCTATATATATATGTTATAGGGCTGGCTCAAACCTTTGTAAATTATTTAAATAAGTTTTTCATTATTCTTACGCCTTAAACCAGGCAGTACTTTTACCAAATTATGTTTTTTATATATTCCTCTAGCTCAATTAAAGCTATTTTTGATCTTTACTATTTTTATTATACTTTCAAGATTTTAACTACGACTGAATTAGCATAACATAATCTTCAAGATAATCAAAAATCAAACAGAAATCTCCATTTTTTTAATAACATATATTTATTGTGTATTTATATATATAATTATAATATAAAAAGAGTAATAATCTGTATATAAAATAAATACTTTGCTACAATATATTATTTATTATGATTGTATCTTATTATCACTGTGTAAAGTTAAGTAATTTCAAAAATGAAACTGATTGTTATGATAGTATAATAATGATAAATTGATTAAAATCCTCGTGAATATGTTAATTAAGAATAATGATATATAAAATAACATAGTTTGATTAAATACCATTTTAAGATTCCTCCTTTCAGTGTAGCATATAAAAAAAGAATGATCCATTACAATATTAGAGCTCTAAAGAAGCGGTCTGGTAGATTAAATTGGCGAAACCGCTGGGAGGGTTAACCACTGATGAGCCAAGCCCTCTCACTATTTTTCATCGCAGTAAAGACAGTAGAAGTTTGATTTATTTGTGGAAAGAAACATTTGCGTCTTAATGTATTCATTCGTTAAATAAAATTTGGGTTAAAATAAATTTATCTGGCAAACATTTACTCTGGGAAAATCCAGATCATTTAAAGTTAGTATGTACTAATAATTATAATTTTATATATAACTCCAATTATATGGAACATTGTTTGTTATTTATCTAATTTTAAGCCCTGAAAATATATATAATAATCTATATTTTTATCTATACTTTTTTACATTTATTTATTTTATTTATTCCAAAACACACTCTATATGTGTATATTTGTGTGTAAATGTTTAATCTATTTTATGTACATAGTTTAAAAATATATATACAAATTATTTCTAGTTTTAGAGAGATAGAGTGAAAATATTTTAAAGTTACGTTTTATAAGATGAGGGTCCACATATATTTTATATTATATGTGATCCATTTATATATGGCTTTATCTTCACAGATGATGGGTTTCACAAAGGGATTTTGGTTATAGAAAGTTTTGTTTTATATGGCTTTTTTCAATTCAAACGACAGTACTATATGGATTCACTCCAGTTAATGGCCCTTTTGTTATATATATATATATATATATATATATATATATCATAATATATGCTCTTACAGGAATAATAAAGTAAACCTAGAGTCAGCCAGAGAGAGATGGGCAGCTAAAGGGAGTCACTTTAGACATCACGACATTCCAAAGGGGCGGCAAATGGGGCCCGTCCGTCAAAACCTGAGGACTATTTTGAGACAGTAGTCGGGGGGTGGGGGACACAGACGGTCGTTCAGCGCACAGCCCCTCGCACTACCTCTCTCTCTCGGCTGGCTGCCTGGGTTATTCCTCTACCAACTCGTCGTGTGATTATTTCTCTCCTCACCACATTATTACCACTATATTGCCACATTGAAAGTCGAAAGGATAAGACCTGGCCGGGAAGCAAATCCCTCATATACCGGAGTATGAAGAAACAAGAAGCCAAGCCACGATGATCGGCCAAACCCAACTCAACTGTAACCACTCCCCTTCGAGCCCTCAACCCCTTCTTCGCCAACCTTTGAACCGTGATCCCGAAGAAGTATTCACCTACGACAGAGATGGAGCTGCCACGCACTTCTTCCAGCACTAGATCTGCCCAAGAACGATCGCCGTGCCAGAGCAGGACACCTTCCACCATCATGGATAAGACTCCGCCATATCCCTGCCGCTACTGTTATGTACAACACTGGTACGCACAGTGTCACAGACAGAACTCTCCCGAAGCTCAATGAACTTACCTGCTCTCTAAACCAGCATAACCTGTAAGTGGAATTGTTTTAACCCCTACCATTCATTCTTAAATAAGTCATTCCTTGTAAATTGTTTCAATATTTACATAATTAGCTCCATTTATTCTCTCCACGCCTATTAACAATGATTTTATTCTCCATACTATTTATCTAGATATTTGTAACTCATTTAATTAGTTACCTTACCAGTAGAATTTAACAATCGTCATTTTAATTAAATAATTTCCATTTTAACGTAACTTAAAAAAAATGGAATTCTACCTATTAATGCTTTACGATTTTTACTATTAACAATAGATTTTTCATAATCAATTTATCTATAAAAATATGCCTCCAGCACCTAAACTTTGGCATACCTATTTGTATATGACCTCTCCTACTTGTAAGCACGGCTCACGAAAAATAATCTCTTTCCCTAAACGACTCAAAATTCACCCTGTAATTCAGGCGTCGAAGAATTCCAACCATCACGTGAGCCTTGCTTACAACCAACCCTTGGTGACTCTTATCTATCTTCCGCTGAATGCCTCACTCATTCTTACAACTTTGTTAACCTTATACCAGCTCAGGACCTTTTATAGAATTATTGATTAATCAATTATCGAACTTCTATATTGCCATTTCAAAATCCTAACCTTCGCCCTTCATTTATGATAATATATTTCGTAGTTCATCTCTAGTATATCCACCGACCCACACCATCTAGCCAATGGTGTGTTCGTCACAGGGTGCAGATTGACTAACTGCTAGATATCTATCAATCCATTTTTGTTCGCACTTGAACAATCTGCATCGAGCGACACAGTTCGCTTCTTCTTCTCGCGCCACACGTTCGCCACACGGACCCTGTCTTCAAATCTATGTTTGTCCCTTGTCCAAACCAGCACGATATAGCCTACCTTCGATATTTCCCACGGAGGTACGTTAAACATCGTCGCTGATTCTGTCCGGTCCGTCATCATTTCGCGCAGACATGGGTCTTACGTTCAACCCACCGCGAAATCATCGCCTTGCACAAGCTCCCACGACGGTTAAAACACCTCGTGTCCGAGCAGCTTGTCACTTGTAACGGACAACGCAGTCCTCGTCCCAATTTTTGGCACTGTGCGCGCATATTTTCCGCAAATTAAATATAAGTCCATTCGAATTCCTCACCTACACACGGGACTTTTCCCCTCGGACTCGCTATACAAGTAACTGCATAGATAAGGTAGAATGGCCCAGGGCAAGTTTCCCCTCGCTCTGTTCGCCAAGGTTCTAACATTGTATGTAGTTTTATATTTACCTCAGTCCTGAACTCACACAATTGCCAACCCCAATCTCATTTCTCGTACTCTACACCTATAGCATAGAAAGCCCATGACAAGTTTCCCTTGCCATGTCCGCCTGAAAAATAACTTAAAGTGTAGAGTTCCCCAGCCTTAATGATCTCCAGAATTTCATCATGTGTTTGTGACTCCCCTTCTCCTTGTTCACACTCCTCAATGTCATTTCCCATATAGTACATTAGATTTTGTTGTATATAGCCTTTTATAACCTTGATATTTTCAAAGATTTCCTTAAATGTCAAACACTCCGGTGTTGTAAAACTGCTTGTAAATAATATTTACTTGTGTACTATACAATATTTTATTTACATAAAACTATGTCACCATTACCTTAACTAATTTCAACTGTAAAATTATTTTCTCTATTCCTGGCTTCTCCAACTTTAAATATACTTAAACCATGTTCAGCCTTCTTCAACGGGGGCCATATGTCATAATATATGCTCTTACAGGAATAATAAAGTAAACCTAGAGTCAGCCAGAGAGAGATGGGCAGCTAAAGGGAGTCACTTTAGACATCACGACATTCCAAAGGGGCGGCAAATGGGGCCCGTCCGTCAACACCAGAGGACTATTTTGGGACAGTAGTCGGGAGGTGGGGGACAAAGACGGTCGTTCAGCGCACAGCCCCTCGCACTACCTCTCTCTCTCGGCTGGCTGCCTGGGTTATTCCTCTACCAACTCGTCGTGTGATTATTTCTCTCCTCACCACATTATTACCACTATATTGCCACATATATATTTATATATATATATATATTGCTTATCCCTAGTATACGTGGTACAGGCCATGATGATAATCATAATGGGTAGAAGTAGGCGACTGCTTTTACTGTAAGTGCACCACATGTCTACACATGTGAAGAGCAGTTCGACTTACACTTACAAATGTGTCAGAGCCCGTTTGGTTACTTGCACTCGCTGGTGGGGTTAGACTTTTGTAAGAATTGGGAGCCATTGGAGCATTTTTTTTTTAAATCAGAAAAACGTGCTCAAAGTGGGAATCGAACCCGGGTCGTAGCGATCGAAAATCAACGGTTTAGACCATCCTTCCACCGTCCCCCATTTGTTATATATAGCTTTATATTTCGGTTTTCTAGTATATAGCTTCCCTTCAGATACTGGTATTTATATATTCCTTCGTCGCATGTCAATTGATGCCATTAAAATAAAATAAAAAGCATTCTGAGCCCTTCATTAAAAATAATTATCATTCATGTTTTAATATCTAGAAAAAATGGTGATTTTATGCAAATAGAAAGTATGATCATGTTGTAAAATGAATAGGTTTGTATTAAGGCTAATATTGTCAGAGTTATCTGAATGTTGTACAAAAGGATATTTTATATAAAACTTATTTCGTAGGCTTAGAGAAATAAGATCATAATAAACCAATGCCTTTTTTCAATTTGCATATCTCAAACTTAATTGATTTAAATATCCTAAATATAGATTAGAAAAAATTGGCAAATAAATCTTTTATTCACAATCCAATATATGGAATGCTTTTATTTAGAAATTAACTCTTTTTAGTATTGTTTTAATCGAATAATTCTCTAATATTTAGCATATTTTCATTCTAGAATATTCCTTAAAACCTTTTTTTTTTAAATCTGTAAATTGCTTTTCTCAAATACACACAATACTTTACAATTTGATTTCATTTAACTAAATTTGCATACCAACCCTTTGTGTTGATATATATATTTTTATCTTTTCATCTAACTAACTTGCATACTAATTCTGTACATATTTAAAATTTCTTTCTTTTCTTTCAAAATTTTTGTTTATCTTTGAAGTGCAAGTGTCCCTGGGGGACATAGCGTTCTAAATCGAAATAAAGATAATATATGCCTTTTTATTATCTATAGATTAGAATAATACAAAAGGTTTCTGGAGATTGGAGAAAGATTGAGATTTCAATAATAAAAATGAAGTCATCTTCAGAAAACTGCTATATTGTGTTAATTAATACATCAAACCTATTTCCAAATCTCTTATATACTCCTAATCAAACAGCCAATATTGTTGAAATATCATAAAGGTTTATTATATAATGTAGAATATATATTATAAAATATAATTTACTGAACAAGAAAAGTGTCAGCTTTGAATGTGAAAGCTTGTAAAAAAAATAGGAACTTACCCTCTATTATTAATTTGTTTATTTTTCTTTGTCGTCTGTTTTTGTACAAGTTGAATTTGGTTAGAACGATGTATGTAAATTAGATGATTCTTTTGTTGCCTTAAATACGAGGTAATTAACTCTTTTCTATATATATATTGTTGCATCATGATTAATGGCGTATTTCTTATATTATTTATAATATTGTTTTTAATATATTTAAAATTTAAATTATATATTTATTTATTTTATGTGAATATTCTATGATATTTATTTAAAACAGATTATTTAGATTATCATCATTCCTTTTGTAATATTTTATTGTACATATATCTTTATTGCTTATTGGAGGGAGAGAAGACCTAGACGAAGACTGCGGATCGCAACCTACGAGGAAGACAAGAATAAATAAACACAATAACTTTAAGAGGTAATTTATTTTTATTTAATTTTATTTATTTACTTTTAATATGGAAACACGCTCGGGAAACGTTTATAACACCAAGAAGGAAGAAACCAAGGTCGATGACCCTGCAAAGCTTAAACTTGGTGCAACAATTGGTGGAGATGCTGGTTTCGAACCAGTTGCTTTGAACCCCAATATAGAAATTCCGAAATATGACGGGACAGACGACCCTCGCCCATGGATAGAATCCCTCGAAGAGATTGGTTTCCTGTACCATTGGGCAGACTACATAATTGCCCGTTATGCCGCCATGAACATGACGGGAAGTGCTAAAACCTGGTTAAATTTGCACAAAGCTAGTTTCACGAGTTGGGAAAATATTAAAATCCGCCTCATTCAGGACTTTTCTCTGGACGCGAATAAAGAAGAATTAAGAATGAAGCTTAGCAGAATGCAACACTGGAATGAACCAGCAATCAGGTTCGCGGAAGACATCTTAGTGTTGTGAAACAAGGTTGACCCCGCAATGGAAGAAGAAACGAAAATCGAACATGTTATTGGAGGACTGAAAAAAGAGTACTCATTCGCGCTCTACCTGAACCCTCCTAAAACGACCGATGAACTTCTTGTCGTGTGCAAGAAAATGGATTCCTTTGAAAAGAAGTATCGGGAACGTGTGGAGAAATCCAGAAACCTATATAACGGTCCACGCAATTCTAGACCCCAACAACAATCGAGGTACGTGCCGCCGACTGCCACGCGAAACTACCAGACCACTTCCAGGCCCCAGGCCCCTGCTTCCAAATATTACAAGAACGACTCCCTTCCTACTCCCAGGCAGTATCGAAACAACTTGTCCCAGCCCTCTACCCCTAGACGTCCTTATAATCCTAACTTTGTGCCAAAACCAAACCTTCAGAGAAACACCTACAATAAAAGCCAAGAAGCGAGCAAAAATAGGACGGAAGATGGAAGACCAATCTGCTTCAAGTGTAACAAGCCAGGGCACGTGGCCCGTTATTGTAGGGTCAAGTTTATAAGAATCCTAGAAGAGGATCCAACAGATACCCAAGAGAAGGTCGAAGAGAAATTCCAAATGAATGAAATATCAGAGAAATCAGGACCTCGACTTTATACTGATGTATGTCATAACACACAGACAAATATTCCTACCCGGAATAGATATTCCCTGTTGGAAGATTTAAACTAAGCGTCGCGCCTGAATCTGTCAATCAAAGCAAGTCGACTATAAACGGAATCAAGAAGTTGGACCCTAAATACAAATTAAAAATTAACGTGGACAAGATAGGAACTTTTGAAGCTTTAGTTGATTCAGGCGCTGACCTCTCAGTGGTCGACCTCAGAACGGCCCTCGATACAGGCCATGGTATAAGTAAACTCGCAAAAATTTGTGCAGGACCCGATGGAAAAAAATTGGACATGGTAGGAAGTATATTTTTAAATATAAAAATTGATGACGAAACATTATCACACAACTTTGTGATATTGAAAACGCATTTACGGACATTAATTCTTGGGAGAGATTTCCTTAAGAAAATGAACGCAAAAATAGATTGTAAGCAAGAAACTATAAAATATGATTTGACGAATAATCATGACGAAATCAATTTTGAAATGTTGAAAATAAAGAGTGCCAAGGATTCCATTGTACCGGAATGTTCCATGAAATTGATCAAGGCATTGGTAGAAACAGAGGATGGAGAATATATTATCGAGGAGAGCAGCAAAATGTTTCAAACAAATGGACTTCGTCTAGCAAGAAGCTTGATCAATGTCATAAATAGGGAAACACATATCTGGATAACTAATCCGTATCCTCGACCGTTAAAAATAATGAAAAACCAAACATTGGCTTTTGGAAGTAGTCCAGCAAAAATAAATGTGAATCGAGAAAGAGAGGTAGAAGAGAACGAAAAACCTAGATTCCAAATAAACGAAAATCTTTCACCAAAGGAACAGAAGGAGTTAAAACAAGTTTTAGGGAGGTATGAAGATCTGTTTTCGTCGAGGTTAGGGAGAATCAATTTGGCAAAACATCGGATAGACACAGAAGACGCGAAGCCAATTAAACACAAGCCTTACAGGGTAAGTCCTAAAGAGCGAGATATTATAAAAGAGAAAATTGACGAGATGCTTACAGAAGACATAATTAGGCCATCTTCTAGTCCCTGGTCTTTTCCAGTAATATTGGTCAAGAAGCGAGATGGTAAATACAGATTTTGTGTGGACTACAGAAAACTGAATAATGTGACAGTAAAAGATATCTATCCGATACCTAGAATAGACGAAGTTATGGATACTCTCCAAAGATCTAAATACTTCTCAGCAATAGACCTCTGATCTGGATATTGGCAAGTTGAAGTCGAAGAAAGAGACAAAGAGAAAACAGCTTTCACTACAGCGCATGGATTATATGAATTCAACGTGATGCCTTTTGGACTTTGTAACGCGCCTGCTACCTTTGAGAGAAATATGGAGAATATGCTTGGAAATCTGAGATGGCAAATTTGTTTGTGTTATCTGGATGATGTTATAATATATAGCCCGGATTTTCCAACGCACCTCAAAAGACTCGAAGCTGTTTTTAGATGTTTTCGTGAATCTAATTTAAGATTAAACGACAAAAAATGCCGATTTGCTTTTGAAGAATTAGAGATTCTCGGCTATATAACGAGTAAACATGGTATAAAACCCGCGGAACACAACATCAAAGCTGTCTGAAATTTTCCTTGGCCCACAAAGGTCAAAGAAGTACAATCCTTTTTGGGAATGTGCTCATATTATAGAAAATTTATCAAAGATTTCTCAAAAATTGCCAACCCTTTGACCAACCTTATTTAAAAAAGTGTATCATTTACCTGGACAGAAAGGCAAGAAGAAGCGTTTCAAACCCTAAAAACAGCACTATTAATTCCACCAATCTTAGGTCACTTCAATCCAAATGCGCCTACTTATATTCATACTGATGCGTCCAACATCGGCATAGGTGCAACTCTTGTCCAAGACATCGGTGGTGAAGAGAAGCTGATCTCATATTTGAGTCGTACCCTAAGTAAAGCGGGGCAAAATTATTCAACAACTGAAAAAGAATGTTTGGCCGTTGTCTGGTCAATGTCAAAATTACGGCCCTACCTTTATGGAAGACACTTTAAAATAGTAACAGACCATCACGCCTTATGCTGGCTCAAAAACTTGAAGGATCCAACCGGTCGATTGGCAAGATGGGCATTGAAAATTCAAGAATATGACTTCGATATAATACATAAATCAGGAAAGAAGCATCTGGACGCCGATGGCTTATCTAGGGGACCCTTACCAGAAACTGATTGGGATGAGGATTTCGAAAGGCTATTTTTAAATCAAATAACAGAAGAAAAGTATAAGTTTATCGAAAGTGTTAAGAAAAACCTTAATGGAAGCAGGCGATCAATTGCGCAAAACTTTAAAGAATAAGATGGATGCCTCTTTAAGAAAAACCTGAACCCTGAAGGCAGGGCGTGGTTGCTTGTGATTCCAGAGAAGAAAAAGAGGGAAATTATGAAAGAATATCACAATCATATGTCGAATGGCCATCTGGGCGTCGCCAGAACCATGTACCGAATAAAGAGTAAATAATTTTGGCCATCCATGCTAAAGGATGTCTCAGAATTCGTTAAGACGTGTCAACTTTGCCAAAGTAGGAAAGGCTCAAACCAATTACCTCCTGGACTACTACAGCCCATTCCCCCAGCCAACTTTCCTTTCGAAAGAATTGGAATTGACTTTGTTGGTCCATTGCCATCTACGAAAAACATGAAAAAATGGATAATCGTGCTGACGGACTACTACACTAGATATGCAGAAACAAGTGCAGTCTCGGAAGCAACAGTGAAAGAAGTTTCTAAATTTCTAGTAGAGGATATTTTTCTCCGGCACGGAGCCCCACAATATCTCATTAGTGACAGGGGCTCTCAATTTACCAGTAATTTAATGAAAGAGGTGATGAAAATGTGCACGATTAAACATTGCTTCACAACGAGCTATCATCCCCAGACTAATGGATTGACAGAGCGGTTAAATAGAACATTGATCAATATGCTCAGTATGTATGTGAACACTGATCAGAAGAATTGGGACGAAATACTCCCATTCATCACTCACGCTTACAATACTACAATTCAGGAAACCACAGGATATTATCCCTTTTTCCTGATGTTTGGAAGAGAACCCACGTCTCTTTTGGACGACAGGAATATCTCGGTGGACATTGACAAGGATGATTATGATGAAAACATAAAACATCACATAGACAAAATAGACAGAACAAGAAAATTTGTTATTAACAACACAATAAAGACTCAAGTAAGAATGAAAAAGAACTATGACAAGAAACACATGGAAAGACGCTACAAACCAGGAGAATTAGTAGCAGTTTGGACACCAATTAGGAAAATAGGAAAGTGTGAGAAACTACTGAGAAAATATTTTGGCCCATATCGAATATTAAAGAAGCTGTCCAACGTAAATTACTTAATTGAACCGAAAGATAATCCTGGCCAAGACCCATTGATTGTCCATGTCTCAAGAATCAAACCCTATTTTGAAAGAATTGATGAGGTCAATCACGAGGACGTGACGACCTCTGGAGAGGGGGAAGTGTTGCATCATGATTATTGGCGTATTTCTTATATTATTTATAATATTGTGTTGTTTTTAATATATTTAAAATTTAAATTATATATTTATTTATTTTATGTAAAATATTCTATGATATTTATTTAAAACAGATTATTCAAATTATCATCATTCCTTTTGTAATATTTTATTGTACATATATCTTTACTAGCCGAATGACCCGGGCAACGCCCGTGTTTTACCCGATTGAATGTTTTTTTTCAAATACTATTTGTTACAATTATAAATTGGAGCTGTGGATGTCACTCTTGTGAAACGTCCGGCTCCAAACTTTACATGTACATTAGGTCAGCTGGTATTACCCCTCATTTTCACCGCTAGAGGCGCGAGCGAATTGACCTTTTGTAAATATACATAATTATAAAGATAGAAGCTTCTATAGAAGATAATGATCATAATGATGATGCGCGCGCATCCGTGACAGCGATGAGGAATTGTTGAGGAAAGACGGTCGTGACTATATATGTTGATAATAAAATAATAATAATAATATAATAATAATAATTATTATTATTATCATCAGATAATGATAATGATCATAATGATGATGCGCGCGCATCCGTGACAGTGATGAGGAATTGTTGAGGAAAGATGGTCGTGACTATATATGTTGACGAATGACCCGGGCAACGCCCGTGTTTTACCCGATTGAATGTTTTTATTCCAATACTATTTGTTACAATTATAAATTGGAGCCGTGGATGTCACTCTTGTGAAACGTCCCGCTCCAAACTTTACATGTACATTAGGTCAGCTGGTATTACCCCTCATTTTCACCGCTAGAGGCGCGAGCGAATTGACTTTTTGTAAATATACATAATTATAAAGATAGAAGCTTCTATAGAAGATAATGATCATAATGATGAAGCGCGCGCATCCGTGACATGAGGAATTGAGGAAAGACGGTCGTGACTATATATATTAATAATAAAATAATAATAATAATATAATAATAATTATTATTATTATTATCATTAGATAATGATAATGATCATAATGATGATGCGCGCGCATCCGTGACATGAGGAATTGAGGAAAGACGGTCGTGACTATATATATTAATAATAAAATAATAATAATAATATAATAATAATTATTATTATTATTATCATTAGATAATGATAATGATCATAATGATGATGCGCGCGCATCCGTGACATGAGGAATTGAGGAATTGATTGAGGAGGAAAGACGGTCGTGACTATATATGTTGATTGCTTATTGGAGGGAGAGAAGACCTAGACGAAGACTGCGGATCGCAACCAACGAGGAAGACAAGAATAAATAAACACAATAACTTGACAACAAGAGGTAATTTATTTTTATTCAATTTTATTTATTTACTTTTAATATGGAAACCCGCTCGGGAAACGTGTATAACACCAAGAAGGAAGAAACCAAGGTCGATGACCCTGCAAAGCTTCAACTTGATGCAACAATATACAGGGTGATCCAAAAGTCCCGCACAACTTTAAAAATTAATAACTCCGCGAATATTTGTGCTAGAGCAATGCGGTAAACACCATTGTGTTCAGGATGCAATGGGATTTTTTATGGCAAATAATGAAAAATTCGAAATTGATTTTAGTTACAACTTTATTCGCTAGATGGCGCTCTACCAGAATCAGAGATTCAGCGGCCAAATTGTTTAATAAATTGAAAAATATAACTGAACGATACGTATTTTTTCTTTTTGAATACCAGGAAAGAGCCCTAACAATATCAAATGATAAATTAATAAAACACCATTTCGCCAAAAGTTAGAAGAAATGGTTGACGATTTTTAAATACAATCTGAGATATGTAAAATAGGTATATGCAAATTAAAACATGTAGCAAAAAATATTTATATTTTAGATGGAGTTTTGTGAAATAAATTGAATGTTTGAAAATAACTACTAATATCAATACACGATTTTTGAAATGTTAATATAGTACCAAAATTTCTTGACTAATTGTCGACACTTGACTATTTAACTGGATATTTGTCATGATCCAAAAATGAAATATAGAGGGGAGTGACAAAATATATTTGTCGTACTTTATTCCAAATATCCTATGGGTTTGTCAAATGTTATCATTGTTTATTATATTGTACATAATTTTGAAAATGTATCCCCTCAAAAAAAAAACATTTTTAAATCGACTTTTGCGTTGAAAAACGTGGTAGTAAAATCATTTTGTATTATTTTTTTGCGCAAAATATCTAAAGTTGGGGGGGGGGCGGATACAGAGATTATTCCTTATGCTATTTCTTCTAATGAGCGAAAAGCGATAAACTAAACATAAGGGGTAAAATTGTGTATACCAGTGTTATTCGAGAAGTTATAACACTTTGGCCTGCACGACATAATATAAAATGTGGGCAAATGACAAACAAAAAATTACTGTTCACAGAAAAAAAAGAGTCAAGATGTGAGGACAGCATTTATTATTCCCATAACCCAAAACAAAGAGCTGCAAAATATAACACATGAGGTAACTGCCTTCTCTCTTGTATTAGGTCACAATCCTTGCTCAATGTGGCGCCCTTCATTCTCAAACACCGCCTGCAGACGATAGATGACAGAATGGTTACAATTAAATAGTTGAAATTTATAAAACGTGTCATCTGATAGAAGCCTTCAACATGGGCAATGTGGTAGGCCGTCATCGATAAAAACGCGACTTAATGTACCCCCATAACCGAAATTGTAAGGCGTCAAGTCTGGTGATATTGGAGGCCACTGGTATATAAAGTGGCGACTTATCAACGAATTCCACCGAACGTATCCTTCAGCAATTGTTTGGCACCGCGGGAGATAGGAGGAGGTCCTCCATCTTGCATGAATGTTATTTCGCTTAGTGCTTGTCTGTCCTGCAATATGGGAATAACCTTTTCTCTCAAAAGTTGAACATAACGTTCACCAGTTACAAAAACGGTTTTAAAAGTTCTTCCATTGATTTTTCAAAGAAAAATGGCCCAATAATAAAAGAAGAAGTGAGCCCACACAAAACTGTAACTCTGTGCTGATGAAGTGGTATTTCTGTAAAAATCCTAGGGTTTTCTGTTTCCAAATTGAGGCAGTTTTGAATGTTAAATTCTCCCTTTAGATAAAAGTGAGCATCATCTGTTCTTAGAACATTTGACAGCCAGTTTTCATCAATATCAATTTGCCGGAAAACCCATGCAGCGAATTCTTGACGCTTCTCAAAATCGCTAACTTTCAACTCGTGAAAACTTTGAATTTTGTTAGGATATTTTTATAGAAAAATTATAAATGTGTGTTCTCTCCAAACTGTTCCATACGAAATCCCCGTTTGTCGAGAAACTTTTCCATACGTGGATAACGTTTCAATAGCTTCAGCATTCTGCAAACCGTAACAGCCACTGACTTGCATGTCGATGGTCTTCCACTCCGAGGTTTTGCTTCCAGAGATCCAGTTTCCTCAAAACTTTTAATCAATCGCTTTAGAGAGTAGCAACTCATTGGTCCTTTACCGCTTCGAATATCTTTAAAGGAACGAAACGCTCGTAAAGCTTCAGTGGCAGATTCTGAATCACAATTTAAAAAATTCACCAAGAGTGCTTTATCCTGTAGTGACGGCATTCCAGGGGGAAGGGGAGAAGTTCGACCACACCTCCTTGCGGCCCCCCCTGGACCCTTGGATTATTTGACCAAATTCTGGCTCGTTTCCAAGATGACTAACGTTGCAACGGCACCCATTTTCAAATGAATAGCAAAACTGATATCTCCAGTAATGCTACCGCGTCCGGTGTAACCGCCGCGTCAGGAGCTGCAGCTCGAGCTCATGATGAGAAATCTACTACGAGGACACAATTCAATCTACTACAACTCAATATAAATGGTACCCAGAGGAAAATAAAGAGCTGACTTGTCTTCTCTGTGACAACAATGTACATATTAATTGTCCTCAGGAGACAAAATTGAATCAGAATCTGAGATTCAATATCAAAGATTATACAACACTACGATGGACAGACCGGGAAAATTCGGAGGAGGACTTGCCGTTTTGATTAAAACTCTAGAAATCAAATTTAAGGAAATCGCCTATAATCAGAGTAAGCCTAGAGAAAGCACGACAGAAGCTCAGGCAATAGAAATCTATCTTACAGATAAAATAATCCCAATCATAAATGTTTATCACCACGATAATACTAGCATCAATACAGGCCTGATAGAGACATTAAATGAAGCGTCTTCGGATATCGCAATCATACTTGGTGATTTTAACGCCGAAAGACCAACTTGGGGTTCACCTGTCCAGGATAACAAAGGTCAGCATGTTGAGGACATGCTAACCGACCTCGACCTTACGCCGTTAAATAACGAAAAGAACACCTATCTATCCAAGTCCACAGGCACAGAATCCGCAATAGACATCACAGCGATAAATTACAACATCGCACCCACAACACAATGGAAAATTCTGAAAAGTGCAATCAGTGACCACAGATCAATTTTAACAACCCTAAAATTCAAAATTGAGAATTTTCAACAGAATAAAAGAACACTGGAAAAAAAATTACAGAAAAGCTTGGAGAACTGTGCAACGAAGAATTAAATCACAGAACGATTGACAAAAAATTGGAAAAATTCTCTTTGAACATATCCAAAGCTGCAAAAGTATCGATACCTAGAGGTAGACGTAAAGACCTGTGAATACTTTACTGGAAGGACCACAATATCGAGGCAATGATTGCAGAGAGAGACAATAAAAATGAACTTCTTAAAACAAATAAAACAGAAGAAATCATAAAGGAACTCATTGAAATTAGTCACAAAATAGAACAAGAAATTTGGGTATTCAAACAAGAAAAATGGGCAGAATTCTGCGAAAAAAATGGATCCAAAAAAGGAAAGCCATCACTGGAATATAATTAGTGTTATAAAACAATCAAAACCAACACTAATCCTCCAATACTCAAACCGATATGAACAGTGAGAACGAACAAACAGATGGCTGACATAATTGCTGAATATCTTTCAAGCACTTCCAGACTCAGCTATACGAATGAAGGCAGGACTCTAAAAATAATATAAACAAGTTAGTTAAACAAGCAAGAAATTACCATCAACAAGATATTTACTCGAGAGACTTCACACTGAATGAGCTAAATTCATCAATAAGAAAGTTAAATCCAAGATGTCACCTGGAGATGCTCTAATCTTTGGTCAAATGATTAAACACTTTGGAGACGAAGCTAAAAATCAACTCCTACGAATACTGAACATTTCATGGAAAACTGGTAAACTACCAAAGAATTGGAAGATATCAATTATAGTGCCAATACTGAAACCAAACAAAGATGCTAAGGAATGCAAGAACTATCGGCCAATTGCTCTTACCAGCATACTTTGTAAAATAACAGAATGAATAATCCACTCTAGGCTCATAGTCTGGCTCACTAACAATAATAAAATAAACTTCTACCAAACTGCCTAAAGATCCAGACACTGTACAACTGATAAACTTTTCTACTTCTGTCAATCAATAATAGATTTCTAGGAAAAACCGCATAAAGAAGACAACGGCCGTATTCCTGGATATGACCTCAGCTTTTGATCGAGTGTAGAAATTATTTGAAAGGTTGCACAACATCGGAGTAAGGGGAAAAACCTTAATCTGGATTGCAGACTTCTTAAGGGGAAGAAGGATAAAGGTTCGGGTCAATGGAACATTTTCCAAGGACCGAAGATCATGGGCTGGTGTACTTCAGGGATCTGTGCTCAGTCCTCTACTCTTCTCGCTATATACGAGGGCCATCCAATAAATAAGTTTCCCTATTTTTTTTTCTGCGAACGAAACGTTGTAAAAATTAGTTAGCATAGAAGAAATGGTCACTAGGATGCGTTGGAAGCTGGTGACCTTCAAAATCACGCTACTCGTACGCGCAAGTCCGTAGCGCTTCAGTTTCCATGGAGCTACCACTGGTGAACGTGTCCACTTGCGAATTCCGTTCTGTAATTCGTTTTTTCACGGCGAAAAATTAAACTGCGGTCAATATTCATTGCAAATCAGTGTCAGTGTATGGTGAAGAATGTATGAGCATCCAAATGGTTCGCCGATGGCGTTCATGGTTCTTAGAAGGACGGCAAAACGTGCATGATGACGAGCGAAGTGGCAGCCCCGTTACTGCTACGGACAATGCAGCCGTTGCTGCTGTTCGGAATGTGGTGGAAGCAGATCGTCGCGTCACCATTGACGAAATAATGATTCGAATGCCTCCTGAAATCGAAATTAGACGCTCTTCGATTGGAACAATCATGTCAGATGTTTTGAATTTTCGCAAAGTCTGCGCAAGATGGGTCCCGCGTTTGCTCTTGGAAAACACAAGCAACAACGGATGGAGGCAGCCCGAGCTTTCCTGGAAATGCATCAAAGAGATGGAGATCAACTTTTTTCCCGTATTGTCACTGGAGATGAAAGCTGGGTGCATCTTTCAACTCCAGAAACAAAACGACAAAGCATGGTGTGGAAGAAGCCTGAGGAAAGTGCACCAAAAAAGGCGAAGGTCACAATCTCTGCAGGAAAAGTTATGGCTATGGAAAACTTCAAATGGGAAATTTTCACACATCCACCTTATTCTCCGGAACTTGCCCCAAGCGACTTCCATCTTTATCCAGCACTCAAGTGGCACCTTAGAGGCAAGCACTTTGCGAATGATGAAGTGCAGGCGGAGGCGAACCACTGGCTACGAAGACAGGACACGGCTTGGTACAACAGTGGTATCTAAAAATCGCTACAACGGTACCAAAAATGTTTAGACAGAAATGGTGATTATTTAGAGAGGTATTCTATGAGTTGTATAATGAAAATAAAATAACTGCATAATTGTAAATAATGTGGTTTATTTGTTAAAAAATAGGGAAACTTATTTATTGGATGGCCCTCGTATTAACCGTTGTTTATGAAAATAGATGAATATTATTTGTATTATTTAAAGCCTCATTATGTAAAAATATATGTATATATAAATTGGACATTTGTTGTTGGCCATGGTCAAGTTTGAGCTCTTGTACGTCTAATTACGACACAACAAAAGTGGCGACGAGGATGCGCGATCTACAGAGCCAGTAAAAAGCTGAGGAAAACGGTGTCTATGCAAGTATAACAACTACATTATTAATAGGCTAATCCCTTAATAGAATGTTAAAAAATCAATAAGCTTGAGGGATGAGTATCTTTAGTAAATAAATTTATTTCAAGCTTTCGGGCTCAACCGCCCTTCTGACTCTCGGATTATGGAGAGGGAAAATAGGAAAATGGGTTAAGATTACATCTTTTAAACTATCTGGATCAAGAAAACAAAGGAGTAGAAAAGATTAGCATGACAAGTTCAAAGTTAATAGTATCTTTTAGATGCTATAGCCCAGTGGAGGACACTTCGATCTTTTTGTACAAAAATTTGAGGCTTACTTTTTGGCATCTGAAGGAGGAGATTAAAGTGCTGATTTTTACCTCGCTACCAGATTCTGAAACTTTGAAGCAGGGAAACGACATGTTCTTCCTGGTCTAATGAAAGATCAACCCTATGATACTATCATTCAAAGAATTAAGCTGCATTTGGATCCAAAGAAGAAAGTGATACCACAGCGGTGCAGATTTTTAAAGAGAATTCAACAGGAAGGAGAATCAATTTCGGAATATCTTAGAGAATTGAAACATTTGGCAATAAATTGTAATTTCGTCCATATGTTGGGAACCATGATGCGAGACCGTTTTGTGGCTGGAATCAAGTCGGAAATCCTGCAAAAGAAGCTACTACAAGAGGACGACGATGTCACCCTGGATAATGTTTTTGCAGTGGCGATCGCGTTCGAATTGGCGGAGATAAATACAAGAGAATTACAAGATAAATTAGTGGCCAAGATATCCCCTGTGAATTGAAAGGATAAAAAGGGCGAGTACAATAATAGTACGGCGCAGTATAGACGTTTCAGGCAAAGTGGCAAAGGCAAAATAGTGTGTTATAGATGTGGTGAAAGACATTCACACGTGGCATCTGTTTTACCTCATAGAACAAAGACTTGTTTTAAAATGTAATAAACTGGGTCATTTAAGTAGGGTCTGCAAAGCTAGTAAAAGAATGTGGGGATGTAAATTTGTACAAGAGGACTCTATATATTCTGTACAGGGCGAAACTGATGCCTCAATAAATTTAACAGTAGATGAATATTCTTTGTGTTTTACAATAGATACAGGAACTCAAGTTACGTTAATACCTAAAGATATTTATAAGAATTATTGGCAAGCTAAAAGATTATTTCCAATAAATTTAAGATTAAAATCCTTTTGTGGTAAATCAATAGAGATTATAGATCAAAAAAATGTTTTTGTAAAAGAAGCCAACCAATATTTACGATTAATAGTTGTAAATGAAAAAAATCCAGGTAATTTTATTAGGAAGAGAATGGCTTAAACAGTTGAAACTTAATTATTCTATATTGTTTAGCATTAAAATTTTAAATAATGAATATAATAGAAATATATTTAAATATATAAAAATTTGATGGATAGGTATGCAGATTTGTTTAACAAAGATTTGGGCTGTCTAAAGGACGTTAGAATAAATTTTAATTTAAAAAAGAATGTGACTCCTGTGTTTTGTAAGGCCAGAAGTTTACCTTTCTCTCTAAAAAACAAAGTAGAGAATGAAATTGATCGTTTAGTGAATTCTTGCATCTTATAACCTATAGTTCATGCATATTGGACCGCTCCAAAAGTACCGGCATCAAAAAAGGATGGTAGTGTAAGGATATGTGGTGATTTTAGATGTACAGCTAATAAAGCAATATAATTAGATAGGTATCCCATTCCATCGATCGATGAGATCTTTTCAAAATTATCTACAAGCACCGTACTTTCGACTCTAGACCTATCACAGGCTTACTTACAAGTAATGTTAGCGGAAGAAGCCAAAGCTGTTGTTGATATAAACACAACAAAGAGGTTGTTTTCTTATAAAAGACTACCATATGACGTAGCGGTAGCACCAAATAGATTTCAGAGGATTATGGAAGGCCTATTTCTGATTTGCCAGGTGTGGCCTGCTATATAGATGATATTTTGGTTGCAGGAAAAGACTTTGAAGATCATGAACAAAAGTTGGATCTAGTGTTTAAATGATTGCTAGAAAAAGGTTTAAAGTTAAACAGATATAAATGTAAATTTAAAAAGAAATCGGTGGAATATTTAGGGTTTAAAATGGATAAATATGGACTGCATCCCTTATAAAATAAAATTAAAGCAGTGATAGAGAGGCGCTTGAACCTAAAGAATGTTTCGCAATTGAATCTTTCATAGGACTCTTAATTTATTATTATAGATTAATAAAAATATAGCAAACATTTTAGCGCTATTCTATCAACTTTTGAATAAAAATTGTAGATGGAATTGGACGAAAAAATATCGAATGTTATTTAAAAAATGTAAATCATTATTAATGGAATATGGACTAGGCGTAATTCTGAGTCATAGAAATGATAGACAGGAAGAATTCCCTATAGCTTTTGTTTCTAGAACATTAACTGAAGCGGAAAAACGTTTCTCTCAACTAGAAAAGAAAGCGTTGAGCATAACTTTTGGCGTTGAGAAATTCAGACAATACTTACTGGGACGAAAATTTGTATTGGTCACAGACAACCGACCCTTAATTCATATATTTTCACCTCATAAACCAATTCCTATATGTGCATCATCTAGAATTAAAATAGGGTCCTTAAAATTAGCTGCATTTAATTATACTGTGGAATTTCGAAAAACTAGTGATAATTCCAATGTTGACGCATTGTCACGTCTAGAACCGAGTGTCAGGGAGTCTCTTGATGAAGACCAGGTACTTCTACTTAGGAAGTCGAATGAGGTACCGTTCTCTTTTATGGAGGTGGCTAATGAGACGCCCCAAGATAAAATACTGTCTATAGTATTAAGGAATGTTAGAGAAGGCAACTCTGTGTGTGGAAATTCACAAGGGTGTGTGTACCGAGAGAAAACCCACTAGCTCCTCATTATAAGATCAATGAGGAATTAAGTTTGGAATTTGGTTGTCTTCAATGGCGTGAAAGAGTGGTAATTCCCCAAAAATTAATATCTTTAATTTTAAATGACTTGCATGAAATACACATGGGGATTGTTAAAATGAAGATGATTGCCAGACGGTATTTTCTGGTGGCCAGGCATAGACAGTAACATCGAGGAGTTAACTAGAGAATGTAGAGTATGCCAAGAATCGGCAAGCATGCCCCCGGCTACCATCTCGGAATGGACTTGGCCCGAAAAACCGTGGCATCGACTTCATCTTGATCTAGCGGGTCCGTTCATGGGAAGAATGTTTTTGGTTCTCGTGGACGCATACTCAAATTTGATAGAAATTTTTATCATCAAAGATATTACCAGAAAAACGATTATAAGTCATCTTAGAGAAATTCTCGCCAGAATTGGATTGCCCTAATTTTTTGTTACAGATAACGGAAGACAGTTTGTTTCCGGTGAATTCGAGCAATTTACCAAAATGAATGGTATACGGCACACTAAGACCAGTCCGTATAATCCTAGTACAAATGGTTTAGCTGAGAGATATGTAAGAGAGTTTAAAAACCTTTTGATAAATAATAATGGGAAGGATGATTTAGAGACGAATCTACAAAGATTCCTATTTGCTCATAGAGCATTCCCCCAAACTGTAATAAAGGAATTCCCCGGCGGAACTGCTAATGAAGATAAGTTTAAGATCAAGATTCTCGAATTTAATACCAAGATGGGAAATCCGCGAGAGGTTTTTCATGAGGCCGTAAGAAGGCAGGAGCAGTTTACTACAGGTTGCGAGGTTTATTTCCGCAACTATGCAACTGGACCTAAACGGTAAAAAGGTACCATTTTGAAATTATTGAGCTACCGTCACTACCTTATAAGTTGCGAGGGCGTCGTGTATAAGGGGCATATCAATCAATTGCGACCTGTGAGAAAGAAACAAGTGGAGACAAGAAATTTGATACTTCCTCGAACATCAGGAGAGAAGCCTGTAGGTGGAAGTCAGAAATAAAGTGAAGAGGAGGTTCCAGAGGTTACATCAGGAAACAAGGAGGAGACTGCTTCTGTGCACGTACCCTCTTGCACTCCTATACCAGGGCCTGTTGCTGTGCACGTGCCCTCTTGCACTCCTAAACCGGAGGCTGCCGCTGTGCAAGTGCCCGTCCGCAGTCCTAGACCTCAGAGAGCAAGGAAACCCCTAGACCGACTGGAGTATTATTAAGGGGGGAGATGTGTTGTGTATGTAAATAGATGAAGATTATTTGCATTCTTTAAAGTCTCATTATGTAAGAATATATGTGTATATAAATTGGACATTATTTATTGGCCAAACGAAAAGAATCTGAGGCTCTTTATTGGACACGACAAAAACAACAACGGCATCCCAGAGTAAAATAAATCATCAGAGATAGATAAATATTTTTCAAATGAATTAAAATAAATATAATCGATACTGAGAGAGAGTTGAATTTAATAAAATTGAAAATTATTATTTTCGAAATATAAATAGCTGAGAGGATTCCAGCAAACCGCATCTAAAATATCAGTTTTTTTTTTTGCTACATGTTTTAATTTGCATATACCTATTTTACATATCTCAGGTTGTATTTAAAAATCGTTAACCATTTCTTCTAACTTTTGGCGAAATGGTGTTTTATTAATTTATCATTTGATATTATTAGGGTTCTTTCCTGGTATTCAAAAAGTAAAAATACGTGTCGTTCAGTTATATTTTTCAATTTATCAAACAATTTGGCCGCTGAATCGCTGATTCTGGTATGGCGCCATCTAGCGAATAAAGTTGTAACTAAAATCAATTTCGAATTTTCTATTATTTGCCATAAAAAATCCCATTGCATCCTGAACACAATGGTGTTTACCGCATTGCTCTAGCGCAAATATTCGCGGAGTTATTAATTTTTAAAGTTGTGCGGGACTTTTGGATCACCCTGTATATCTAAAAAATTTTAAAGTTTAATAAATTAATTTTATAAATCTGAGAGTTGTCTTCAAAAACGATATAACAATTACTACATTATTTAATGAACTTTTATGATATTTCAACAATTATAAAGTTGAAAAAATAGTACAAATGTAATATTGTACTGGGATAAAGTGCATGAATTAAGAAAAAGGCATCTCCTTATCGTGCAACTGAAAGTTGCTGATGGCTTGCGCCATCTATCGGAATAAATATCAACTATTCTCGTTGATTTTTAATTATTCCAGAAAATTATAAAGTTGTTTTGAATAAGAGTAAGATAAATTAAATAGGTTTGAGGTATTAATTAAAACAATATAAATGTTTTCTGAAGATGATTTTATTTTTATTGATGCGATCTCAAGCTTTATCCAATCTTCAGAAACCTGTTGTAGAATATTTATTATAAAATATCATTACCTTATATAGTCTACCTGACATCGCAATTAAATCGATTTTTGAAATTACTCAGAACAAACCTTTTACACCCTGGTCTTCACTGATTGGTTGAGAGTTCTGAAATGATCGTCTGGAAATATTAGCACTGACCAATCATGGCGCTTGTTTCGAACCAAATTGCTCCAATTAGCGTCCATTAGAGAGATGGCAAGAAAACATCACTAATTAAACTTCTCCATTTGACAAATGGCGTAATCACAGGTACCCTGGTAATTTTGAAGGAATTACACCCAATTTGACGGCTTATTACCAATCTAATAGATGTTGTAATTACAGGTGGAGCTGCTAGATGGATTTCTCATTGATGGAAATATCATTTTTTTACTTTTTTTTAAGAAATCTCTTTTATCAGAATTTCATATACGAAACGTTCAGACTCTTCAATATTTGAGACTCGCAGAAATGTAAGTTATTTAATCCGGTATGGCCTACAATCCAGTATATGATTAACCATCAAATGTCATGTCAGATTTAAAGGACGATAAGAAATCGTCGCTAATTTTGATGTCCTCCTGACAAGCTTTGAGGTGGTGAAATGGTGTGATATAGGTCCATTTATTCACAAATTTCAAACAAAATCAATTGAATTCTATCGTTTATGATAATTTCAAATAAATACTTATGGTAATTTAAACCAACAACCCCATATTGTATAATACTTATAACAAGATTTTCATGTTGTATAATAAACACATATGTAAATAATTATACGCATGATTGACATGTGCCATTACATCACCATATGTAATGTACTTTGTACAAACTGAGGATAAATAAATAAAACTCTGTAATAGATTAAGAGTTGAGCTGAAGCGAGAGATTGAGATATAAGTCCAAAAACGTTTAAAATCGAGATGTAGAAGTCCAACGAGGCCTAAAGATAGCAAGATCACAGGGCATTGCCAGAGTGTACAATTTCGCTTCCGACCCACGCTCTTGTTGCATCCGCTGAAATTCAATACTTCCTCTCTCGGGAAAGATACATAAGACCTCCACCCTAGCCGAAAATATAGTCGCTTCACCATCAGCGGGAGCCCTCGTCACTTCATCTTTTGATGCTCGACCATGCCGTAGATCAGTAAGAAAACTTCTTATCTCTCTATCTTTCGCTGCTTAGCTCAGCTCCTATCTGTTTACGGAAATTTCCTAATACAACTGTGTCTCTTCGCTTTTGCGTGGACATTCCCAAGCTTTCCACTCTGCCTCGACCACGACTGCCTGTACTCTGTGAGAACTGTTAAAAGGTCTTCCAAGGTGCAGAGAGGTACTGGAAAACTCTCTACGCCCTGACTGTCCCACTCGGTTACTACAGGTTTGCCCCGCTCGGTTACCACACCACAGCGAGAGACCCTCGGTTAACACATACACGATTCAATGACAAATATGTTGTCACAAATATCTATTTCTACTGGATTCTAAGCTTACACTCATTGACAAAACTTAAGGAGTTATACCTTTTAGCATGTATATAGGAATTCAGACAATAACTCTGAAAGATATTTGATACACAGTGGCAGTTATTGAAGACACACGAGATAACAAAGTTTGAATAAAATTACCTCTGTCTTCTTCAAAAAAACAGATGACCTAGCATTAAAGACTTCAACTTTCTTAAGTTTTGTTCATGAGTGTATGTCCAAAGATTCATTATGTACCTTGGCCAAAATTACCTTTCTAATACATTTAAAAATCAGAATAGCCCAATATCATATTAGATCCATCTATCCAATATCACAGAGGTCTGGTGGATTAAATTAGGGAGACCTCTAGGAGGGTTCACTACTGATGAGCTATGCCCTCCCTATATATTTTCATCGCAGTAATAGGTAAACCGCGCTGGAGTGGTTTACCTTTTTGTATAAGTATATGGGTTATAAATGCAACAAACCATTAAAAATAAAAGTGAATATTTGTAAATTTATAAAAACCTTATCATAAATCATATTTGGTCTTGAATGCGATGGGTCTAATTTCTAATTAGTTTTAAAAAAATAAATATATTTGGGATCGTAAAATATTAGCATCGGTCCCGGTAGGTTAACCAGCAAAACAACAACAATAGAAGGAAACAGGGAATATTTGCATACCCAAAGCGATATATGTTCGATAGTAAAAATACTGCAAATATAAGGATACAGAAAGATTAGCATTGTTCCCGTGATACACACACTTAGGGTGATTGATATTGTAACATAGTATTTCTTAATTTTATTATTTTTTATTTAACAGAGTGGTCATTTTTATGTTTTATATCTTGCGACTCTGTAAATTTCCCTCGTGGCTTATCTTTTGGTTACCATTCATAGTTTGTCCTTCCCTGAAATAAATTTTTGTTTCCTCCTGAAGTTTTTGTCTTCCCTAATTTTCCACGTGGCAATATACTCGTAACTGATTTAAATTTCTCTAAATTTCTTTTGGAAAGAGATTTCCTTAGTTCTTTTGAAATTTCTTTCAATTATTTGCATAAAATAAACTCTTTTAATGTGGAGTCACTTATAAATGATTATAAATTCATTTTTTTAATACAAATCTGGCCCTATTCAAGGTATCAAATGCCACTTAACTGGCCCTAAATCTACCTCAATAAGATGGTACAGAAAATATCAGTATAGCTCTAACTTTATAACGCCAAGCAAATTATGAAGGGATCTAGAAATTGTTAGTCACCCAGAGAGTTTGGTTAAAATTCTAACTTATCTCAAGATAAGGAATCAGCCAAGGATCAAGAGATTTGAATCCCAATGGAAACCAGGAATTAGGGGATTACTTTAGATTTTTTCTGTTCTCTCTGGAATTCACAAACTTTTCAAAATGACCTCTTTGAGGGACGCAGGGGACCTTTCCAATTTTCACGGAAACACTTGAATTCCTTCTTTAACTATACGGATTGTGAGGGGATTTGTGAGGCTGCTTGGTTAATGAGTTTACTGGGAGGAGGGGAATGTTCGCAGAGAATCCGAGAACTAACGTTATTTGTTCGAAACATTTTGATTGAATCGTATCAGGTATATAGTGTGTTGGAATATTTTCCATATTTACACATATACATATATATCTAAAGAGACAAGGGTCGCCTCTCCCGTCAAAATAGACGTCTAAGACGTCTAAAACCAGACGCCATCTATTGCCGTCGTCGCAACTAGCGGCCTCGGGTCGGTGACAAAGCCACAACACCAGCTTTGGCAAACTGAAAAGCGTCTACCTAGAGACCATGGTTTTAGACGTCTATTTTGACGGGAGAGGCGACCTCTGTCTCTTTAGATCAATTTCCTCCCGGAAAAATTTCCATCTATACATATATATGTTATAATTTGCATAATACCCAAGGGGTATAATATCTTTTCATCAAAATAGGTATTTTAAACTGTAAATATGTTAAGCTTTTGTTAAAATGTACATACAAATTGATCCATATATAAATACACTCTACAAAATAAACGTGGGAGCCATCGCGGGCGAATGCTATGGTGCGCCGCGTGTGCGCGCTCACTTGGCTGGAACTAATTTTTGAAGTTTACATGCATAACGGTTGCACCCTTACATTCGATCACGACATATATATATATATATATATACCTTAAATACATACGTTAAACGATTCAATGATAATAATGCTAAGATGGATAGAAACGTGGTAAGAGAAATGGAGATTTCTACTTGACACGTCTTAATTACATATATAAATATATTTATACACATGCAGCAAATTTAATTACAACTCATAATCGTCTTAATTTCAGGATGATTGCTTCATATAGGGCATATTCCAGATGATATACAATACTACCTCTTTAATATGATCTCGATAATGCATAGATTTTTGAATAATTCAAATTTTTCTAAGGCGTCACCCCATAATATCTGAACGAATATAAACAAAAACTAAATAATTTGCCTATTAGGTTCCCCAAATAAAACACAAATTACAATAGTTATTCAATTTTTAATCAAAATTTATAAATTATAATCATTAAGTGCGATTTTTTGTGGTCCCCTGATATCCGTTTTAAAGAAGCATTGCTATAAATATATACGGTGAAAACTTTTCTATATGATTTTAGTTAACATGCTGCCAATCAACCATTGATAACAATTATTCTTTAAAAATACAATATATGCATTTACATATAAAACCATACATTGATATAGAATGAATATTTCTATATGGTTTCACTCAGATTCTTACTTGGCTTCTTCTCAGAATATTTTTCATATATGGCTTCACTTCAGGTAAAAGTTAATTTTTTAATAGCTCACTCCAGGTGATGACCTAGTTGTTTCTATATGGTTTCACTACAGATTTATTCAGTATGGTGATTTTTATATGTGGCTTCAGGTGATGATATATTTGTTTCTATATGGCTTCACTCCAGATTTTATTCAGGTTGGTTATTTGTATATATGATTTCTGGTGATGATCTAGTTGTTTCTATATGGCTTCACTCCAGATTTTATTCAGTATGGTGATTTTTATATGTGGCTTCAGGTGATGATATATTTGTTTCTATATGGCTTCACTTCAGATTTCTAATCAGGATGGGTATTTGTATATATACTGTAGATTCGATTCAGGTGATAATCTATTTGTTTTATATGGTTTAACTACAAATGATATTCAATATTGTGATTTTTATATATATTTTCAGGTGATGAACCTTTTGTTTCTATATGGCTTCACTCCAGATTTCTAATCAGGATGGTTATTTGTATATATACTGTAGATTCGATTCAGGTGATAATCTATTTGTTTTATATGGTTTAACTCCAAATTATATTCAATATTGTGATTTTTATATATGATTTCAGGTGATGAACCTTTTGTTTCTATATGGCTTCACTCCAGATTTCTAATCAGGATGGTTATTTGTATATATGATTTATGGTGAGGATCTAATTGTTTCTATATGGCTTTACTCGAGATTTATTTACGGGATAAAGATTTTCACATGTCTTCAATCCTGGTGATGATCAATTTGTTCCTATATGAATTCTCACTCCAAGAGCCATTTTATTTTATTTGCTTTAAGGATAGTAATTTTCATATATGGCGCTTCAGTCTTGATGAGAAGAGAATGGTCTCTGTTTATATATGTCTTCAAACTTTGGTTTATATAATTTTTTATCTGATTTTACTAAAGGATACATTTTTATATATATGGGTATACTCGATATGAAGGTATTCTATGTTTCTAATACATGACTTGGATTACGTACTACTACAGGTTTTCTCTAGGCTGTATTTCACAGAATGTTATGAGAAATAAAATGTGTCACATTTAATTCAGCTTCTAACTAAGTAGAAAGGACAATCTCATTGTACCGTGTCCAAGATAAACCCTCCTATATGTCGGAACACAATTTTGCGATGGCCGCTTTCCTT
>CP092868.1:41158491-41194951 GCA_030710605.1 Cordylochernes scorpioides | reverse complement strand
TGATGAAATCAAAGCCCGCCCTGGACTGTTGAGGGTCAATAGTGCGGAATAAAGATCTCCAGGTAGATGACTCTCAATCTGCCAAAAGTATTGTTGTGGCTTTGTCACCGACCCAGGTTCGCTAGTTTGCGGAGACGGACAATAGATGGCGCTTTGTTTTAGCGTGATATTTTGACGGGAGTGGCGACGTTTATACAATTTGTTATACATGGATTTACTATGAAGTCTCTGAAGATGAAAAAAAGGTAAAATCATATTTAATATGATATAATAATGAAATTTATATATGATAAGGCACAATTTGGATTATAGATTATAAACACGTTATAAAAGCGTTGTTACCATCTTCAGACAAAAGTACTGAATGGTGTACTTTCAGTGCATTCAGTACTTTTGTCTGAAGATGGTAACAACGCTGTTACCGAAACGTCACACACTATTTATTTATTTGGATTTGGTCTTATTACCTTGAAATTTATATACAATAAAATTTAGTTAAGACAATTGAAAAAAAAGAAGGTTCCACCGAGATTTGAACTCGGATCGCTGGATTCAAAGTCCAGAGTGCTAACCATTACACCATGGAACCACATATATTCTCATATAGAAATTGAATCTAAAATGTATATTTCATCCAGGAAGAATATACATAATCAATACATATTTGAAAGGCTTGGTAGTGAAATAAAGACTATTACATGTTGTTATTAAAATTCGAAACTATTTTAGACGCGTAAGATTCTTTTTGAAATTAAACAATTTCTACTGCCCTTACTGATATGTAAAATATTTTAATGAGAGGGCCTGGCTCATCAGTGATGAACCCTCCCAGCGGTTTCGCCAGTTTAATCTACCATACCGCTGCTATATTGCATTTTTCGATCTTCCTTTTATAGTGATACTGAGGCTAGACTCTTGGAATGGGTATTTTAGATTAACTATGAACATAAGCTTTGAGGACAGTAGAATTACATACAATTATTTATATATAATATGCTTCGAGCAATCGCTCTTCCGCAAATATCAAATTGAGTCTTTTATTAGAACATTTATATTATGATGCACTAGCGCACCATCTTTTATGAAAATTCGAAACTATTATAGACGCGTTTCTTTTTGAAAATAAACAATTTCTACTGCCTTTACTGCAATGTAAACACTTTACTACAATACTGAAATATTTTTATTGCAGCGTTGATAAGGAGCGGACCAGGGTTACACAGGTATGTGAGGAGATTACCAGACACGGACACAGAGAACGCTTTAAGCGTCGCCACACAATAAATCCTGGAAGAGTCCTCGCATTTACCCATGAACCTTCTTTATGAACAAACATGGCCACATTCGTCCAATCAGAAAGCGTAAGATATCAGTTCACTTAACAACCTTCTCTCCACATAACTGATAAACTTAAACTGTTTATATTTGTCAAATAAGTTTATACTGTAATAATGGTAATGAGGAATACTATGGGAAATTATATTTTCTCCATACAAATTTTCCCAATTCAGTCCTTGTAATCTTTAAGAAAAAAATGGGTTTCCTGGTCATAAAAATATATTAGTGTACATAAATATAGTCAAAGAACTAAAATATATGTTCTCTCATTGGCTACCTCGTCGCTGATTGGCTGTTTAAAGTCATGTGATATAATACAACTAATCAACGGGAGAATAAGTTAAGTGTTAAAACGATTAATTTATATTGTGAAAAGAAGCTAAATTTATATCAATAAAGAATATAAGTGATCATTTTGGAAGACCTTCTAATCAACAATAATACTAGCCATAAAGGTAACAATTAAAATAAATCACAACAACCTTTTGTTTGGGGAAAAATTTACCTTTAGATGTAGGGTTTCTAAAAAGATTCAGCCACAATCACTCACGAATAGAATTTGTATATTCGCGCTGGAATCATAATTTCAAGCCACCTTTTTGATATTTGTGAGGTTTCTTCTATTATTCGTCAAATATATTGATAACCTATACATAAACTTAGTTTTCAGCCAGAATGTTTGAGATACCATTCGAAGATCTTCACGTTTTTTTTTTTAAGTACACTCATAGACAAAACTTAAGGAAGTAGAAAGTATTTTATATCACCGGTAGTCTATTTTTTTTAAGGAGGCAAAGGCAATTTTGTTCACACTTGGTTATCTCGTGTGTATTCAATAAAGGTCACTATGTATAAAATATCTTTCAGAGTTATTGTCTCAATCCCGATATACATGCTAAAAAGTACAACTTCCTTAAGTTTTGTTCATGATTGTATTTAAGTAAGAATTGAGCCATAAGTTATATCATCAGTATCTTCTAGAAACATTTCCTGATATTTCAAATTGTATTTGCGGGATAACAAGTAAAAATAAAGTTCATTATAATATAAGTAAATTTGAATTTATACCTCAATGGTAATGTTTCTTTCTTGGCAGCGTTGATATGAGGCTATGAGCGTTTATAAAAGCAGTTAGGTCCATGAGCTTTGCCGGCGTTTACAATTCAAATTGGCAGCCACAAAGATTCTTATTCATATGACCATTTATTTATATATCTTTCTATTATCAGAAAATTCGATGTATAAGGAATCAATGCCTCTATTCATGTTTTCTCTTTCTGATAGGTTATGATTGAAATTTTATTTCGAGAAATTGAATAGTAATTATCAATGCCGAAATCCAGAAGCTTCACTCCTGTCAAAAATTCGTCTATGTTGTTTGATTTCCTGGTAGCGCCGTTTTAACTGATGCACAATCCATCACAAATTCCGATATGTTTAAAACAATTTTCGAAAAGCATCGCAATCAAGCTTGTTTAGATTCTTGTATCAGTCAAGTATTTCTTTTCCAATTCGAATAGCAATGAGCCTTGTTGATATTACATATTTCTTTGCCCCAGATATGACTTGCTTCATATTTGATAGATAATTGGTTTAGAATATAATCTATCCTCTCAGATTTTAAAATAGTTAATAAACTAACATCTTCCTCAGCGATGTTGAACATATTGAAAGGAAAATATTTATAACAATTGAACATATTTTTATTATAATTGTTATAAAATATCAATTTATTAAATCGTAAATCTTTCAATACATATACCTTGAGAAGATATAGTCCATAACTATAACTTATTTAGTTTTAATACAATATATAAATTACTAAATACTATAAAATAGATATTTGATTTGAAAATTGAGGAATTTATTTTAACTTCGGAAAGTCTTCAACAAGTTTATTAGAAGACTCATAATCTCCGCTATCTAGTGCAAATTTTTTGTGTATTCCCATTCGATAAAATATTGAGGCAATACCATACTGTTAAATTTGATGCAATATGATTAAATTAATTTCGTTTGATTGAGATGCTAGAAGGATTACCTTTTTACTTCAAGGTCAAGATTCAAGCATGATGTTAAAGACATAGCTAACCAATATTAACAAAAGAGAATACCAATTATATATATATATCATGATACTATCTACAATGAATATGGCGCCTCTGCTACCTCTGCAGAGTTTGGTGGAGAATCGCCAGTGGGTCTCCAGCGACACCACGCATTTCGCGATATACGAAGAAAACGTAGATCGCGTGCTTCGCCGCTGAGGAGATGGTGATGGTGTGGTTCTCGAGATCAACTGGAAAGATCCAGGACTGCAAGTCCGGCCGATGATGGAGAACACCTCTCAGATGACATACCCTCTGGTAGATTTGGGTAAGTAGCAACTACCAGATCATTCTAGATGTTGGCCAGGATGGCAGGGCCGTCCTGAAGGCTGCTGAACGATGATCAAGTCGCTTGATGAGAGGAAGTGTCTCAAGAAAGACGCAAAGTAGCAAATATCCATAATGATATCAAAACAGCAATTTAAGACTTATTTTTTCATAAAAATATTTTTTCATCGCAGTAAGGACAGTAGAAGTTCGATTTATTTGTGAAAAGAAACATTCGCGTCTTAATGTCTTCATTCGTTTTAAAAATAAAGTTATTGTGAGAAATATCTGTAGTTTTTAAACACTATCCACAATTTTATCTTGAATCATCAATAGTTATAAGACAGTCTAAATATATCATACTTTATTTTTATCACATTTTATGAAAGATATTCACTTGAATGCGTATCATTAGTAGTTCCAGGTTACTAACAGTTTATACAGTCATCATGATGTATGTATATCATGCCACGTTTCCCACCTAGATGTCCCAGAATGTCATCTCTGGTCAGATGGTGACAGTGAGAAGGCTAGCGCCTTTACCAGCCTTCCATCACTGCACTATCATTAGTAGAATACTGTGTCAATCGAAGTTTTTTTTTTATAATTCGATAAAATAATCCTTTGTATCAATATTAAAGTGAAAATATCAGACCTCCAGAGGGATGGGTTTCTTTTTTTAAACGAGTTCTGATATTTTTAATCTTAAATTTTTTTCATAATGTTACGTACAAATAAATTGTAACCCTTCTTAAATTCATCTTGAAAATACAATTCTACAAGGTTGTTCCAAAAGTTCGTAAACACTTGCAAAAAAATGAAATACCAATATTATTCGCCGTTATATATAATAACTTTGTATTATGTATAAAGTAATTGTATTATGTATTATTATTATGTATTCTCCATAATAATATTATTAACCAATAAATAAGAAAAACAACGTTTTAAGAAAAAGACGAACTTTTGGAACAACCTTATAGTACTAAGTCATGTTACGAATGATGAGTAGGTTTTATGATTAATTACATTGTAATTGCGCCACATGTGTTAAACCTGTTGACGTTAAGAAATATTCGTTATAAATAAATTCATTTATTTTATGAATTCACATCTAAGAGCATTCGAAAAGAAAAAACTACTATAAATATAAATTGTAAATAAATATCGTAAAATTACAAATGAAAAAAAAAAAAGTAATGACTGTCAAATAAATTTCTAAAAGAAGAAAATGAAATTTTTCATGAGTCAAAAATTGGACGTAAGCCAAGAAGGTATTATCTAAACCAAGAGGGACATATTTTCGAGTTAGAGAACGTTTAGAATTATAGCAAACTCATTTAAAAGATCAGATTAAAAGGGGGAGAAACGCAATATTAGAAGAATAAAGACGGAAATAGGCAATTCTAGAATGTGGGGGGAATGGAAGGGATATTTTAGGGTGTTTTAGAAATTGGTAGGATCGAAAAAAGTAATTTTTTTCAAAGCCGGGAGATGAGAATGGATTAGAAATTTGTTTGCTGTTCCTCATAAACCTACTTTCATATTCTCAGGAAACAAGCCTTTCAGAAAAAGGAAGCTTTTAGCTCTTCTCGTCTTCCACCCCTAACGGTAATCCATTAGAAAAAAAAAAGCTTTCCTTAAATTCATCCGTTGTTTTATAGAATGACAATCTTCTTAAGCGATATGGGTGTATATATTATTCCTTTAGAAGACAACATATATCCATAGTGCCATGCAATAATATTAAAATTTAAAGACGAAGAATATAAATTCAAATAATTAATTCATCAAAATTAATACTTCAGTTTGAAGATTATATTATGATACATAAGCACGCCATCTGTTATCAAAATCGAAACTATTATAGACGCGTATGATTCTTTTTTAAAAAATAAACAATTTCTACTGCCCTTACTGCAATGGAAAAATGCAATATAACAGCGGTATGGTAGATTAAACTAGTGAAACCGCTGGGAGGTTTCACCACTAATGAGCCAGGCCTTCCCATTAATTTTTCCATTGCAGTAAGAGCAGTAGAAATTGTTTATTTTTAAAAATAATCATACGCGTTTATAATAGTTTCGAATTTTGATAATAGATTATATATAGTTGGGGGGATGGTGTTTCTATTGTAGCGCAGAATTCGAGTCTTTGAATATCTTAAGATGTGAAAGTATTTATTGATGACGTCACCACGACTAGTCAATAATTATCAACCAAACTATCTACAGCTAGAGAATATTGAACAAGCAAGCTAGGTAACTAAATGATGATTTTACAAATATAAATTAATAAATCTGTTTCAAATATTTTCATTGAATAATTAAATAAAATAATAAAATATTAATTATTTCTTCACCACAATATAGTTTAAAACACATAGATGTAATATTTAGTATCATTTTATCGAGAATTTAGAATTATTTTATCGAGAAAACAGTACAAAATCAAAATAAGCAGGTGTCTTCTAGTTACTATTGGTAACTATACAAATATACACCCAAAGAGAAATAATTAATTTCAAAATTCTTTGTCGAAGCTTTTTCCGATGTTGGAGAAACAATCAGATTCTTTATTTTAATTAACATTACCACTACAACCGGTATTTTTGTTCTATTTTGCATAGTTTCGCTTACTCACTCTGCTTTTCTTAGTGTCCTTCAAGTCGAATTCGACTTTTGATGACTATATGGACAAATAATCTCTAATTTGATCTGTTACTGACCATCACTCTCAACTCATCTAGTGATCTCCTGGTAGCTTTCTTTGTCATTTCTAGCCAGCTCTCTTTGTAGAGGTTTCTTTCTTCTTCATCAAATTTTCATTAATTACAGTAGACTCTCCTATAACGCGAGTTTTTACAACGCGATTTCGTACAAAGTGATAAAAAAATTGCGACAAATTTATTTATACAACGCGAAATTTCGTATAACGCGTTATAAAATAAAATACATGATATTTGTCACTAACAATTTACCCTAACAACATTCGCGTTATACAAGTTTTATTTCGTACAAGGCGAATACCTATAACGCGATTTCATACAACACGGAACACATTAATCGCGTTATAGAAGAGTTTACTGTATATTTTCCAAACGCTCTCATGTACTCAGCTTTAAATACATATTTCTTCGTTTATCGATAAGTCTCCAAGATTACTTGTGCCAGTCGAGTGTCTCTGAACATTAATCTACAATTTTGATTGTCTTAATTGGAATAGTATCGTGTCCTGAGAAAGACGAAGGAAGTTGACGAACGTTGAGAGCCATATTGTTTGGGCGTTGAAGTACAGCCTGTACCACATTGAACAATATGAAATCAACTTAGTATCATTGCTATGAACAATTTTTCAAACAAATCCCCGCTTTCCTAACCGAAGTTTATTAGGTTTGATATCTTATAGGTGAGATGTTTCTTCGGCTTCATCTCGTTTTTATCAAATCCTATAAAATACTTATATATATATACATATATATTAGATAATAAAAAGGCATATATTGGATTTAATAAACGATTTATTTTGCCAATATTTCGGCTGGTTGAACGCCAACCTTTATCGAGGCATTACATTTTTGTATACACAAATTCAGCGCCGCATAGTGTTATAATATCACAGTTGAAATCATTAAAAATACAAAGTAGGTGGGGGAAATTATACACGATTATACACGGGGAAAATATACACGCTGAACATTGGGCAACATCTTGAAACGCGTATATATGGGGCTTTTCCTAATATATAAAAAATCTTTTCACCAATATATTTCATAATAAACTATTAAAAACAAAAGAGGCATATCCTATCCAGGATCACATGAGCTTTTCTAAAATAAATCTAGAAAATCTCACGTGAGCCTGGTCAGTATATGCCTCTTTTGTTTTTAGTATCAACACCTGACCTATTTTATATTGTTTTTTGACATAATAAATATATAAACGTTTAGTTTATATTTATTCCAATAGGTGACTTCATTCATCGGCAACGTTTATTTTCATAATCATAAAATGCGGTTTTCTTTTAAATTTGTCCAATCTGATCAAGTAGACTTTGTCAATTATTATTTTTTATTATATACCTTGGTATAGTGAAAATTCAATTATCCGAACTAGTTGGGACTAGATGGATTGAGATAGAAAAAAATTCGGATGTTTGGATTATTTGTTATTTTTGAATATGATCTGATAAAAAACTATATATAATTATAACGCTTGAACACGCAAACAAAGTTTACGTCAGTTTTTATCAAAATATTTAGGCTAAATTAGTTAAAATTCATTTTTAGTGTATACTAAATACATAAAAAATATAAATATATATAAAATTGTTCCTAATTAGAGATTTCTTAGTGCATTTGAAACTTGTAAAAACACAATATCAACACTCTTTATAAGCAAATTATTCTATTCTACGTTTCCATGCCTTCGTGGAATTTTCTTCAGAAATATATGGAATGTAAGAGAGACTCTTCAACATCCCCAAAGAGTGTATGTATGTTATGATTATTTTGTTTTGTTGTTGAAAAAGAGAATTGAAGGTGCAGTCGTGAAAAAGGAAAGATAATTATTTACCCATCAAATAGTTTTTAATTTTAACAACTTCAATCAAATCACACGTAAAATTATTTTTCACAGTAATATAGAATTTATTAAATGAATCCCCTATATTCGTGAATTAAAAATTAGGTAGGTCAACTATACATATTTACAACAATTTTCAAAGTATTCTAAATCTATGGTCAAAAATAAAAGAATAGTCATTGATGAAAATAAAATACATGTTTTTGAAAAATAAAATATTTGAATTTTAGATTATATAATATGTATGTATGCTATTTAAGTGTTTGTAGAAGATATTTCTAGAAAAAAGGAATTTACCGAAAACTTAAAAACGCAAAAAAAAAAGACTTAAAACGAATCTGTAAATACTTTTGGCTTTTTATTAACAAGACTCATCTCTCTCTCTTTCTAAATAATTTCATTGAAATATAGTTTGAATTGTATATTGTAACATTGTGAAGTAGAATATCAAAATAAAATACAAAATAGTTCGTTTAATCTTCTCAATAAACTTAAATAAAATCTTATTATGATTCGAAGAATTAAAATCTCGAGCAGCTTGAGTTATATTTATAAGAAATAATTATTATTAAAAAAAGAAACTATAGCTGTAATAAACTAATAATTTTCTAAAAAGGTTAATAATTATATATAATAAATCTCTTTTTATATAATCGGTTCAATACAAATAATTAGATATGTCTTATAGTCGAATAGAAAAATGTTAGCTCAAGATTATCACATTTAAAAAAAGTGATTGATATTCAATCATTAATAAGTTTTTTTTTTGCAACTGTGTATATATATATATTTTTCCGTTCGTCATTACTCTTCATAATTCACCCTCCATACCTTATCAAAAAAAGGTTAAAAACAGTCGATATTTTACCTTAAAATAAAATATTTTGATTTTTCGTTTAAAAGAAACTCATTCGGTGTAACTTCGGGTGTCATTTTACAATCACAGGCCGCAGTATATTATATTGTATTATATATATATATATATGAAAAAGTCGGGATTATGCATATAGGTGTGTATATATGTGTAATATTATTAACAAATATATAGCTATGTTATTGCCAAAGAGTTTGAAAACATTCAGATTCATGTTTTTTCATGGATTTTCAGAAGCCATGCTCTTGCTCCTAACATTTTAAGATAATTATATGATTGTGTGTATGAATAGGGCAAGATCAAATAAAATTGAAACTGTTTTTACTAGTGAGATTAGTTATTTTTTAAAAAATAGCTTTACAATCATCTCTAAATTACGAAGAAAGTGGTAAAGAGTCCTCTACATGTCTTCTATAGAGATATAAGAAACATTCTATGAGGGTAAAGCTATCAATGGAATATAAGATCAAAAATTTTCTTTCATGTAAATTACATTGATAATGAGATGTAGCGATGCGAAAGGCAAAAGGCAAAAATCTTTCCTATGGGATTAGAAACAAATTTATGAAGGTCACTAATTTGAATAAAATGGAAAGGATAAAATAGCACCGTTTGTGGTAGCGATTCCATTAGAATTGAATGCCTCAGTAAGGTATATAAAGGTGTTTTGGAGTTCCAAGATTTTACTTTCAGGATGCATCAAGCCATAGGTCTCGTTCTATCAGCATTTCTCTTCTATGAAGCGACCATATGTGAAGCGGCTTTGGATAACTTCAAATCCTTAGTATCAAAAAGAGATGTTACACGTGCAAATTTTCTTGAGAACATATCAAGAGAACGAAGATTTATTAGTAGTATAGCCGGAGGTTTTAAAGGAATGGCCCGAGGTGCATTGAATTTTAATGGTGGTTTATCAGCCGCCAAATCTTCCAAAACAGAATTTAATGCGGGCGTTAAATCAGAAAGAACAGCTTCATTAGGATTCAATGGAGGTTCATCAGTAAAAGGAACTGCGGGCGCTGAATTTTCAGGAAGAGGTGGAACAGAACTATCTCAAAGTGCAGAAGGATCTGGTTCTTACGGCGGTTCTTCAGAAATCTCAGGCAAAGCGGCTGCTAGTGGTGAAGCCAAGGGTGAAGCATCTGGGGGAGTAGAAGGATCTTACGGCGCATCTGGTGGATTATCCGCAAACTATGGAACAAGTGGCTCAGTCGGAGGTAAAGTTTCAAAAGCCTTTGAAATCAGCAAAAATATTGGTGCAGGAGTATCTGGATCTTATAGCGGATCTTCAGAACTCTCAGGCAAAGTGGCTGCTAGTGGTGAAGCCAAGGGTGAAGCATCTGGGGGAGTAGAAGGATCGTACGGCGCATCTGGTGGACTATCCGCAAACTATGGAACAAGCGGCTCAGTCGGAGGTAAAGTTTCAAAAGCCTTTGAAATCAGCAAAAATATTGGTGCAGGAGTATCTGGATCTTATAGCGGATCTTCAGAACTCTCAGGCAAAGTGGCTGCTAGTGGTGAAGCCAAGGGTGGAGCATCTGTTGGAAAAGAACTAACTTCATCTGCAGAAGGATCTACCAAAGCATCTGGAGGGCTAACATCAAACTTCGGAAGTAGCGGCTCAGTAGAAGGTAAAACTTCAAATGAATTTGGAATCGACAAGAATATTAATGCAGGAGTGGCTGGTTCTTCAGAAATCGCAGGCAAAGTGGCTGCTAGTGGTGAAGCAAAGGGTGAAGCATCTGGGGGAATAAAAGGATCTTACGGCGCATCTGGTGGATTATCCGCAAACTATGGAACAAGCGGCTCAGTCAAAGGTAAAATATCAAAGGTCTTTGAAATCGGCAAAAAGATTAGTGCAGGAGTATCTGGAGCTTATAGCGGGTCTTCAGAACTCGCAGGCAAAGTGGCTGCTAGTGGTGAAGCCAAGGGTGCAGTATCAGGGGGAGCAAAAGCATCTTACGGAGCATCTGGTGGACTATTCGGAAACTTTGGAGGTAAAGGCTTATTCAAATATGGAATTTCAAAGGGATTTGAAGTTGGGAAAGCAATAAAATCAGGTATTTCTGGTTATTACAATGCTTCAGTAGAGTCCACACATAACATATCTGCTAATGGTGAAGCATTAGGTAAAGCAGAATTATCCCGAAAAGCAGATCGACCTTTTGACGCTTTAGGAGAAATTTCTACGAACTTCAATGGGAACGTAACAACCAAAGAAAGAGTTTTAAGAGCAATTTCTTTCGGAAGTGGAATGAATTTAGGATTTTCTGGATCTCATGACAGCTCTAACAAACTACCAGGAAAATTTGAATCATCTGGTGGAGGAAAACTATCTCAAAGTGCAGAAGGATCCTATGGCGCATCTGAAGGATTATCAGGTAACTTCGATAAAATCAGCTCGGCCAAAGGTAAAATTTCAAGGGCATTTGAAATTGGAAGAAATATGAGTGCAGGAGTATCTGGTTCTTATGGTGGGTCTGCCGAACTCTCAGGCACAGGGGCTGCTGGTGGTGAATCCAGCGTTGAATCATCAGGGAGAGCAGCTTATTCCGAGGGATCATTTAAGGATAGTATTTCAAAAGCGTTCGTAGATAAGAAAGATAAGTCTATAGGCATGGCAGGTAGTTTATGTGCAAGAGCATCCAAAGTGACTAGCCTAACAAAAGAGTCTACAGCCAAAGGCGCCGCCATTGCCAAATCAAATGGCAAATTAGGTGGAAAAATGGAATTTTCAGCCAATAGCGACTTATCAGGATCTTCTCAATTCAGAAAAAGATCAGCTATCTCAAAGAGAAACGTTGATTATGAAACGTTATCCTTTTCTAATCCTAAAAATGTTCATTCACGGTCAATTAGAAAAAGTGGTACGACATCAATGTCTTCGAATTTCATCTCAAATGTGGACATTTCAGATACCCAGGCATCTGGTATTTTCGCTAGAGATATTGGTCCAGGATCGATATCCATGTCTAGTGATAAATTAATCTCTTCAGGAGGAAATTCTTCCAGAGTATCCTCAAAGAATCATATTTCTAGAACAAATAAGATTTCTTCCACTCATTCCAAAGTGAAACGAGACGTTTTATCAGAATCTGATCCAAAAAAGAGTATCTCCTCATCTATTTTACCTCCAAATTCTATTGGACGAGGTTCGGTTATTCAAGCTCATGGTCGCGGAAATTTCGTAGCTGATACAAATAGTGTTGGACCAGTGTCAAATAGCGAATCTTACGCGAATGCTAATGTAATTTCACGGTCAATCAGAAAAAGTGGTATGGCCTCAATTTCTTCGAATGTCATCTCAAATATGGACATTTCAGATACCCAGGCATCTGGTATTTTCGCTAGAGATATTGGTCCAGGATCGATATCCATGTCTAGTGATAATCATATCTCTTCAGGAGAAAATTCTTGCAGAGTATCCACAAAGAATCATATTTCTAAAACAAATAAGATTTCTTCAACTCATTCCAAAGTGAAGCGAAACATTTTATCAGAATATGATCCAAAAAAGAGCATGCCCTCACCCATTTTATCTCCAAATTCTCTCTCTATTGGACGAGGTTCGGTTATTCAAGCTCATGGTCGTGGAAATTTAATAGCTGATACTAAAAGTGTTGTTCCAGTTTCAAATAGCGAATCTTATGCGAATGCTAATGCAATTTCAAGTGGTATAAATTCAATTTCTTATGCAAATAGCGTTGCACAAGGGTCAGGTCTATCAGGTGGAACATCTTCAGCCGTTTCATCTGCTTTTTCAAACGGGGGAAGTTCTGTAGCTGACGCTCATAATGTTGCAAAGAGAAGTATTGTACTTACACTTATTACGCTATCTAAGGCTAAAGCTTTCATGACAGGATTTAGTCGCAGTTTTTCCAAGAAAACTACAAAGGCTCCTATTTTAGGAATAAATGGCGTCTCTAAAGGTAATTCCAAATCAATTCAAGGTGGTGTAAAATCAATTGCTTCTTCAAAAAGCGTTCCAATGGAATCAGATCTTACAGATGACATATTATTAGCTGATTCAAATTCAACTTCGAATGAGGAAAGTTCTACTATTGTAAAGAGAAGTATTGAACTTTCAGATGTATCGCAGTCTAAGGAAGAGGATTCTATGCCCGAATTGGATAGTGAATCTTCCAATAAGAGCGAAGAGACTTCTACTAGTCCTTCTTCAGATATAAATGACGTATCTCTAACGAATTCAACTTCAAGTGATGAAAATTCAGTCGAATCTGAAAATAGAGATGATTTGGAATCAGGTCTGACAAATGGCACATCTCCAGATATTTCAACTGAGGAAACTCCTATAGCTCAAGGTCAGAATAGTTCAACAAATGGATTCGAACCAAAAACTTTGTCGGAAGAAAACACTGAATCAGATTCTTCAGGATTAGATACCAGTACGCCAACAGTACTTGATAATAGTACTCCTTCAGATGCTAATTCCAATGAAACTTCGAATGATGAGAATCCAATTGTTTCTGATAATAACAGTACCCTAGAATCAAACGAAGATAAATCATTAGATTCTGATAATGGCCCTTTTCTAGATTCTGAAGGATCAATTTTCAGTCCAAACGCTACATCGAGTGAGGTATCAGCAAATAGCACAATACCGTCCGATAGTGAGGTACCAGAAAAAAAGATAAAAAATTATAATGATTCATCTCCCGTAGAGGATATTTCAAAATCTGAAATAACACCCTCACATAAAACTAGTGTCATAGTATCTGGAACTGGTGATTCAAAATCGGGTAAAGTTACGTATACTAGTATCTACCAAACATCTTCTGGGCCAAATGGTTCTGGTTCCAAATTAACAAGAATTACTGTTTCTAAAGTTCCATCTACCGGGACAAACAAATCAACATCTGTAAAAGGTAATTCAGAATATAAAAAAATATCTTACGTTAGTTTTAATAATTCTTCCGGAACAAATAAATTAGGAAATAAAGGTATATCTTCAGGTAGTGTTTCTGTTGTACCATATAAAACAAAGAGTTCTACTGATAGATCTAAAGGAAAACCTGAAGGTAAATCAGAACCTAAAGAAAAATTGAAAATTAAAGGTAAGAATAAATCTCAAGATAAATTTTTATCTTTTTTAGTATCTCTACTTTCAAAACTTCCAAATAGATTTATCGAGGGTTCTAATAATGATAGTATTTCAACTTCATCAACTAGTTCAGTTATTGGTCCAAATACATTTTCGAAATCTCGTTCGTTAAAATGGGGAGGTATCCTATCTTATTCCAGTGCCAAAACCATTTCTTTAAGTAACCTATTGAAAAATTCGTTAAAAGTACCTAAACCTCAACCAACACAACAAATAAATAAAAACAAAGGAAAAATAACAAAGAAAAATAAAACTTAAATAGATATTTATTGTAATATAACAGCAATTATTTAGTCTTTAGAGGTATCGGTAGCAATCACATTCCCAACCTCTTAAAGGAAAAAGAATCAAAATGTGAAAATAAACAAGAATATTTCAGTAGAATTATATGAAAGAAAACTCAACCAAATTTTCTGAGGAATCGAACATAACACCAGGAGCAACAAACAACAATTCGAATAGTTAAATCAATTATCTATATTAAACGATTATTTTAAATATGTATATAATTATAAATCAATTTTATTTAATTTTATATAAATATTGTTTTTCTCTCTTTTTTTAATATTATATTTTCAAGCAGAGAGTGTTGTTCTATGTGTATTTGAAATATTATAATAATATTAAATATATTTTGAAGTTTAAAAAAAGTTAAATAAACATACATTTATATCTTTGGTTGTTCCATTTCGCTTTTTATAGTTTTGGCAAATTCTGAATATTCCGTGAATCTCATGCGGATTTCATGAAAATGCATCCTTTAAAATGCATTAAAACGGTGTATTTTGTTTATCTCCTCGGTACAAAACGTAATGTCGGTGATAAAGAACAAGCCACAGCACCAATTTTGACTAATTCAAACAAAAGTGAACTTGTATACCATGGTTTCAGGCATTTAAGTTTGAATATAATGTTAAATTGGTAAATTTTTTTGTTATTGGCTGATGTACACGTTTTTTTCTCTTGTCCCAGGTCTGGACTTCAAGTCTAGACCAGATCCTGAAGGCCTCTTTATCGCCTCGATGACAACAGCTGGGTCGGTGTAGATGTCTGTTCGGCAATGCCGGATGCATTGAATGATGTGTTCTGGGCTCGCTGGAGAATCCTGACATTTGATGTACAAGTAATAGTCCAAAGCTGATAACTCCTGGGAAAGGCTAGATTAAGCCTGTGGGATAAAGTAACTATAGCTTCCAACCTACAAATATGGAATGATACATAACGAGACTACATCGGTTGCCGAGATGGACCTGAATCGGATTCTGGATTTAGCAAGAAAATTTAGGTATATTTGAATATTCTCAAAACCATAAACTCAATAGGAAATTCCAATGTAAAAAGGAACAAAAGCAAGCAGGATCAAAATGATGAAATTCTGTACAGAGAATACAAAGCGGACATGATCTACATCTTAGAGACAAAACTGAGAGTGAGTTGATACTCGAGACAAAGAACTATAAGGTAATAAGAAGGGATAGAGAATCAAGTTGAGGAGGCGGAGGATTTCTAATCCTTGTAAAAGCACTAAAATTTGAGGAAATTTTCATTCCCCCTTTAATCAAGACAGAATAAATATAGTGAATTAAAATATTCAAACAAAAAGAAGAGAGAATTAGTATTGCTTTAATTGCTAATAATTAACACCATGACCGGGACTCCAACAAATTGCACATCTACTAACAAATGGAACAGTCATTTTCAGACACTTCAGCTCTAAACACTTCATTTGGTGATGTAATGAGACTAACAACTGTGGAGGAATACTGAACAACACCGAACTGATTTGCATATATGAAGGATCTACCAATGTAAACAGCTCATGCCACTTCCAAAACTTTAGACCTGGGGATAGCTACCTCATAATTGGCCTAAAAGACCAAACAAAAGTCTTAAGAGGTATCGGTAGCGATCATCTACCCAGCCTCTCTCTTTATGGAACAGCAATCAAAATGTGAAGAAAAAAATAATCCCCAAGAAAATTTTATTGGAATTGTATAAAATCAAACTCAAACAAATTTTCCGAGGAATCGAACATCACACCAAGAGCAACAAACAGCAATTACAATAGTTAAATATCGAATAGAAACTATTGTAAACTACTGAAAATATAAATAACGTTCCTAATAGATCTAGAAAGCAATACATTCCTGGTTACATATTGCCACGTGGAAAATTAGGGAAGACCAACTTCGGGATGAGACAACAATTTATTTCAGGCAAGAACAAACTATGAGTGATAAACAAAAGATAAGCAGAAGAGAGAAGTGTACAGAGTATAGCAAAATATAAACATACAAAATAATACTCTGCTAATAAAATAATAAATACTTTGTTGCAATATAAATAATTAACAATCTCCGCAAAATGACATCACGCAAATAAATCAAGTCCAAGTAAACCTCAAGAGAAACAATATAGAATAGAAAGTAAAATATTCTCTAATAAGTTTTCATCAAAAATTAAACAGAAAACAAACCAAATAAAATAAATTAAAAAGGGTATATGCAGCAATCTTAGCTTACAAACAGGGAACATAAAACTCTTAGGAAACTATTTGAATTAAGAAATCCCTTCTCAGCATCATCAAATACTTTCAAAGATAGCAAAGACAAAATACTTAAAGATTAAACGCAAATATTACCCACAAATCAATAAACTAGATTTTGTGTGGCATGTGTGGTAGAAAAGATATATTAAAAAGAACTTTAAAAATTAGAAATGACGCCGAAACCACAATCTCATTTATCCAATCAACCACTCTTATATTGCATTAATGAAATAAATCATAAACAGATGAGCGTGGGCTTCATATCTTCTAAAATTATAAAACATCTGGGAAATGGAAAAAGAATACTTATTTCCATATAATCAATCTAAATTGATCTCAAGTCGTATCACATACCTAAGAAATAGAACATCATAAACCCTATACATGAAGCTGGAAAACAACATTTTTCACAGGGATATAGACGAATATCAGCAGCCTTAAAAAGGGAACGTATAGCTTAATTGGAATATTGGAATATTAAACTGGCGAAACCGCTGGGAGGGTTCACCACTGATGAGCCAAGCCCTCTCATTAATCCCTCCCATCACAGTAGAAATTGTTTATTTTTTAAAAATAATCATACGCGTCTATAATAGTTTCGAATATTGATAGAGAAAAGTCCAAATGAATCATTGAATATAAATGAAGATTTTATAATCCACACTGATGAGCTAAAGCATTATTAACAGCCTACTAATGCCGTGTTGTCCCATACAGCATCAATACAAACAAGATGTAACTTCTACAAGTTCTTACAAGTTAATCGAAGATATCCGGCACGTGCACGGGTCACGTAGGTTACGACGCGGTAGTTTGAAGTTCGATGACGTCCCAGATGTGGGCGAGGGGCCACTGGATATCTGGATATCTATTGGAACTTGCCGTTTTCTGAATCAATGCAGCACGATTCTGGAATTGGAGCATTGGCAGTTATCCTGATCGGAAATACAATCGCTGGTGAAGAAAGACATCGATCTGGAAGGGATATAAATTGTTTTAGTCATTTGGACGTTGTCTATGATGTTTGGAGAGCAACTAAAGATCTAATGGAAAGCTTGTTGAATATCCTTCAAAGTATAATAGCCTATATTTGCCTATGTTTGTGCTGTGATGCATATCTGGAACTGACGTTCGCCTGGATGACGAAGAATATTTTTAAAACCATCAACATTAGTAAATAGGAAATGATTCTTTCGAAATAGGCAACATGTTTCCATTCATCCACGATTCAATCGCAAATCTTTCATGTTACTGTAATCGTAAATGACGATGCCCAAAGCTCAACATAGAACACGTACTGAATATATATCCACTGTACAATGTCCCAAATTCAACAATATGCGATGAATCATGCAATCTGAAAACTGTACCTTCACCAGAATTTGCCAGTTCTGAAATATATCGTCGCAAATTCACTTTTGTGATTCTCGAATTTTGATCACCATCACCCATCTTTTACTACCTAAATATATACTTACTTCCATTGTGGATAATCATTCAAGTGTTTATACATTGTCAGGGGATTTGTCCAAGAGTCATACAGTGCCTAGAGCTCTCAGAAGACGACGAATGCAGATATCGAGAAATATTTTCCTATTTTACCGTTATATTTTAATTTTCTACCAATTGTTCTTGTTCCAAAATCACTTTATTAGATACCGCTCAACAAGAACAACCTTATGTGAAAAAATAGTACAAATGTAATATTGTACTGGGATAAGGTGCATAAATTAAGAAAAAGGCTTCTTCTTATCGAGCAACTGAAAGTTGCTGATGGCTTGCGCCATCTATCGGAATAAATATCAACTATTCTCGTTGATTTTTAATTATTCCAGAATTGGCCAAATACCCATTCTTGATTAATCAAGAAAAGCTAACCACGGACGCGTTTCGGGCTGTTGGCCCTCATCAGCGTGGTGCAAGCTGTACCTCAACGACCAAAAAATTAGTCATTAAGGCATCCTGAAAAATCATGAAACGGGTAGTTAAGGCCAGAATTGCGTGTGAACGCTACACAATGTGAAAAAATAGTACAAATGTAATATTGTACTGGGATAAGGTGCATAAATTAAGAAAAAGGCTTCTTCTTATCGAGCAACTGAAAGTTGCTGATGGCCTGCGCCCAATTCTTGATTAATCAAGAATGGGTATTTGGCCAATTCTGGAATAATTAAAAATCAACGAGAATAGTTGATATTTATTCCGATAGATGGCGCAAGCCATCAGCATCTTTCAGTTGCTCGATAAGAAGAAGCCTTTTTCTTAATTTATGCACCTTATCCTAGTACAATATTACATTTGTACTATTTTTTTCACATTGTGTAGCGTTCTCACGCAATTCTGGCCTTAACTACCCGTTTCATGATTTTTCAGGATGCCTTAATGACCAATTTTTTGGTCGTTGAAGTACAAAGGAAAATTAGGTATAATTGCTAATTTTTTCAGGAAAAATATGCAGCCTATTGTAATCAAATCAACGATCGGCCCAGCTGGCGAAAAGGTCAGTATAATCGAAACCAACATACTTTTGAAAATTCTTGAAAGATGTGGCATCGAGTACAAAGTAGAAGAAACTCTTTCAACAAAGAAACGAACTCACGAATCTCCATCAGTTTCAACATCACGTAGCCATAAGACACCGAGAATGGAAGTTGTCTCACAGCAAAATGAAAACGATGTCTCCATGAACGAGGTAACTGAAGTCCCTCAAGAAACGTCCGCAGCTACCCCTCCTCAGGTTAACGAAGAAGACATTGATGAAGATGGTCCTTGGACAAAAGTCACACATGCAAAAAAAGCCAAGAATACCACCTGTAATAGCAGAAAATGTAACAGACTGGAAGTTGCTCTGCCAAGAGCTGAAAGACCTGTGCACAGATAAATTCCAATGTACGATCTCAGGAAATAAGCACATTATCAAGGCCAAAAATATTTCAGACTTCAAAAAAATCAGGGAATATGTTCAAAAAAATAATGGCGGCTACTCTTATAGACTCCAAGAAGAAAAACCGCTCAAAGTGGTATTAAAGGGCGTGACAACAGCCTACAAGACTGAAGATATAGCAATAGAACTTGCAACAATGGGCTTTACTGAGACCTCTGTGAAGAGAATTCATAGACAATCAACTAAAAGGCCAATGAATTTAGTACTGGTAGAATTACCGAAAAATGAACACAACAAGAAAATTTACGGAATAACTGAACTTCTCTATCAGAAAATTGCAGTAGAATCTTTCAGAACAACAAACCGTGTGACTCAATGCTTCAACTGCCAGGGTTTCGGGCACGGTCAACTTAACTGCTTCCTGAAACCAAAATGCGTCAAGTGTGCCGAGGAGCACCATTCGAATGACTGCCCAAGAAAGTCAAGACAACTTCCCCCAAAGTGTGCAAACTGCGAAGAAGCGCACACAGCCAATTACCGCGGATGCCCTAAGTTTCCAAGAGTACATCAGCAACAGCCAAGATACCCTGGTCAGTACAAACCTAACAACCCACTTCCGATTTCAAAAAGATCTGAAACACTGCCGAAAATGGTAGAACAACAAAACCAAAGCAATGCTGAGGTTGTGACAAGAAAAACTTCTCGTTCTGAAACTAAGGACCTGTGTGAAAAATTGATGCAAGTAATCAAAACATACCTACAATGAATTGCAAATTACCTTTTAAAATTATTGCTTGGAATTGTAACGGAATCAGATCAAAGAAAGAAGAATTATTGCACTTTTTAGAAGATAACTCAATTGACATTGCTCTGCTCAGTGAAACTCACCTTAAACCCTCAATTGATCTAAAGTTCAGGAACTATCAAACCATTAGAACTGATCGAATTACAGGAAAAGGTGGGGGAACAGCCATCATTATAAAATCCTTTTTTAAATATAAAAATATGCTGATTCATACTTTAAACTTGGAAAATACTTCAATTTTGATAAAACCAGATGGAAAAACACTCTTGCAAATCACAGCAATTTATAAGAAGCCTGATGCACCATTATTGGAAGAAGACTTGAACCAACTGATAAAACACAACCACTCAATAATCGTTGCAGGAGACTGGAACTCCAAACACCCTCTTTGGGGATCAAGGACTTCAAATAACAGTGGAATCGTGCTGCACAATTTCTCTGAGAGAGAAAGCCTCGACATTGTCGCACCTTCGTCACCCACGCATTACAGTCCACTCGGCAATCCCGATTTCCTAGACTTCGCTGTACTTAAAAACATTCCCTGGACCCAAAGGCCAGAACCACCGACGATTTATCATCTGACCATATCCCTGTAATCTTTGAATTGAATTGCCCAAAGGATGAATTCACAACCCAGCCCAGCCGAGTAACTAATTGGGTTCATTTTCAGCAAGATCTAATCTCCACCACGCCCCCCAGACTCCCCTTGAAAACTGAAGTAGACATTGATTCAGCAGTTGGAATTTTAAACGAGAAAATTAATAATAGCTACTCGAAAAACACCATAGTCTCATCTTCCAAATTAATAAAGAACCCAAAAACCAAAGCCTTAATAAGGGAGAAAAATAAAGCTAGGAAAAGATGGCAATCAACCTGGGATCCAGCTCATAGAGGTACTTACCTCAATCTTCAAGGAAAGGTAAATCAAGCCCTTGAAGCAGAGAAATCTGAAAATTGGAATAATTTTTTAAGCAAACTTGAATCGAGCCCAACAGACTTCTGGAAAAAAACAAAACCCATTAGGAAAAAAACTGACAAAATCACTAGTTTAAATGCAAATGGAAAAACCTTGCTGACCGACAAAGAAATTGGAAATGATCTTTCAGAGCATTTTTCCAAACACTTTTCCAAGGCGGAGGATGAGGTTCCGTCTTACCTAACAGATAACACTTGCCATCATTCCCAAGAGAATATACTATCAATGACAACGCCAAATGAAGTCAAGGAAGTGATTAAAAACCTAGGTAATCACAAAGCTCCAGGCCACGACAATATTACGCCGCAAATGACTAAAAACCTCCCCATCAAATGGATAGTTTTCCTCGCTGGGATCTTCAATGCTGCATTACACCTGTGCTACTTCCCGAAGACATGGAAACATGCCATTATCATAGCCATTCCAAAAAAATCACCTGTCAAATCACCTGAAGATCTCAGACCAATCAGCCTTCTCTCTACCATCGGTAAGGTATACGAGAGGATTGTTCTTCGCAGATTGCAGACATACATGGATTCTATTAACTTTATCATTCCTCAACAATTTGGATTCAGAAAAGGACACTCCACAACCCACCAGCTAATCACAGTAATAGACTACATTCAAATAAGAAAGTCCCACAAGGAGGCAGTAGGTGCTGTTTTTCTAGACCTTACCAAAGCCTTTGATAGAGTATGGCATGATAGCAAAAATAACAAAAAATCAATTTCCAAGGGATTTTATAAAATTCTTGAAAAACTATCTCCAGGACAGAACCTTTTCAATTAAGCAAGGGAATTATATAACCACGGCAAAACCAACCCAGATTGGAGTCCCTCAAGGCTCTATCCTTGGACCCTACCTATTCAACATCTACATCAACGATTTCCCTCCACATCCAAAATGTCAAATAAAACTTTTCGCAGATGACGCAGCAATTTTAGCAAACTCCAAATCAATAGGAATAATAACTACACAACTCCAAAATTACATAAACAGTATAACCAAATGGTGCAACGATTGGAAATTAGACATCAACCCAAAAAAGTCTCAGGCAATAATTTTTCCTCCACTAGACAATGAAAAATTCAAGCCACAATCCATCCTAAAGGTAAACCAGAGCCCTATTAACTGGACTGACAGCGTTAAATATCTAAATAAACTCCAAGTTGAAATTCAACATGCATGTCAAAAATATCATAAAGAAAGCAAAAATCGCAAAAATAACATTATCAAGCCTGTTCAACTATAGAAGCAAATTGACTACAAAACAAAAGTTTACTCTATACAGAAGTTGTATCCTCCCAATAGTAACATACGCACTCCCAATTTGGTGTAAATATACTACAACCACAAACAAAAATAGGATAAACGCATTTATGAGAATCTGCCTTCGGACAAGTATAGGAGCTCCATTCAACCTATCAAACAATATACTGAAGGAGGACTTGAACCAACCCGATCTAGAAGATATGTACCAAACTTCCGTTAAGAAATTATACCTCCAAATGCAAAATTCAAATAATCCAGCAATACAAGATATTCTACAAAATAAAGGAGATATCAATCCCCGATTCCGACGACCCGGCCCTGACACTTAGTCAAGAGCTCATCGCCCAACAGCTGCCCTCCTGCAAGGCCTAGGGGGACCACTTCTACTCCACCAACTCGCCATGTGTAAATAGCCAGGACTAGGTGACTCGCGAGCTGTGCTCGAATGTAACACCTGTAAATTGAGACGAAATAAATAAATTGAAGTACAGCTTGCACCACGCTGATGAGGGCCAACAGCCCGAAACGCGTCCTTGGTTAGCTTTTCTTGATTAATCAAGAATGGGTATTTGGCCAATTCTGGAATAATTAAAAATCAACGAGAATAGTTGATATTTATTCCGATAGATGGCGCAAGCCATCAGCAACTTTCAGTTGCTCGATAAGAAGAAGCCTTTTTCTTAATTTATGCACCTTATCCCAGTACAATATTACATTTGTACTATTTTTTCACATTGTGTAGCGTTCTCACGCAATTCTGGCCTTAACTACCCGTTTCATGATTTTTCAGGATGCCTTAATGACCAATTTTTTGGTCGTTGAGGTACAGCTTGCACCACGCTGATGAGGGCCAACAGCCCGAAACGCGTCCGTGGTTAGCTTTTCTTGATTAATCAAGAATGGGTATTTGGCCAATTCTGGAATAATTAAAAATCAACGAGAATAGTTGATATTTATTCCGATAGATGGCGCAAGCCATCAGCAACTTTCAGTTGCTCGATAAGAAAAAGCCTTTTTCTTAATAAAAGAACAACCTAGTTTATGATAATTACAACAATGAGTAATATGTGAAGGTTATTCATGATAATTGAACAATGAATAATATGTGAAGGTTATTCACATATTAAACAAATTTTAACGCGGGATTCAATCCCGGTTCATGACTGTCGGGAATCGAGGGGGTTACCCACTCGTCCACCGACTTATATATTTTTCTACCAATTCGTAGGCGCTATTAGTCTATCTCTTTGATATAAAAACAGAAGGAGAGTAATACAGTATGAACACAAAGCGTATGTATAATCATTTTTTCATTTTTTTTTTCACTTTGCTTATGAGAGAGATATTCTTCTGGTACATGAGCAGAAACCATCCTCCCGCAACTTTATGTTGATCCTGGCCTGAAAATCAGCAATGCCACTTCATCAGTCTAAGAACCTTTTTGGAAAAATAGACCGATTCCATAGCTCTTCTCTTAGAATGATAAGGCAAAATTTGGATTATATATCAGAACTACAAGGTAATAAAACCAAATCCAAATAAATAGTGTCTGACGCTTCAGTAACAACGCTCTTACCGACACGTCTCACACTATTTATTTGGATTTTATTACCTTGTAATTCTCACGTAGGATGTTATGTAATCGAAGATGCCACTGTACTGATGAGGGTCATATCCCGTAACCATGGTTTACAGGTTGGATTTTGTGTGAATTTGCCGAAACTGGTGTTGAGAATCATTCCTTATCACCACTAGTAAAGTTTTTTTATTGGGATAATAAATCAAAATGTAAAACGACATTTAAAATTATTCCGCATGTGTTTCTTTTGAATGAAAAATCGAAAAATAATCGTTATTTCTCCTTAAAATAAAATTTCGATTTTTCATTCAAAAGAAACACATGCGGGATAATTTCAAATGTCGTTCTACAATCATAAGCCGCATTATATTGTATCATAAATCAGAATGCGTTGTTTTAATGCCTTTTTAACGGTAGATGTGCCTTTTTTGGTTACATGAATATCATCTTCCTGTAACTTTATATTATATTATAAGGTTTTCCCAAATTTCGTAAACATATTATGATTTATATTTTGTAAGTGTTTATGAACTTTTGGGACAACCTTGTGATTCTGAAACTTGGCCCACCTGCTGATTTGCCACTCTTGATATAGAACATCGGAGATTAAATCATTCTTCTATAAGAATTCTGTTATAATATTACCAAGGTTACCAATATTACTAAGGTTTCCAATATTACCAAGGTTGTCCCAAAGTTCTTGAACAATTGTAAAATATAAATCATAATATGTTTACGAACTTTTGGGACAACCTTATAAAATGTATATATAGGTTTTTACTCTCTATATTTTTACACCAAGTATAAGTTTGGAGCGTCCATCAATCTTAATTCCAACATTCTTTGTTTTGAACATCTTTCACAAGAAGATCTCCATAAGAAAAAAAAAATAGAAAGGTAAATCATAAAGAAATAACTATTAAATTTGTTAATCTTATCGGCTATCTTTTTTTGCTTATCCCTAGTACACGTGATACAGGCCATGATAATCATGGTGGATAGAGATAGGCGACTGCTTTTACAGTAAGTGCACCACATATCTACACATGTGAAAAGCAGTTCGACTTTGTACTTAAAATGTGCTATCTTTCTGGTAGGTAATGATCCCAAGCTCGCCTCCTATCAATAATTGGTTCTTTCTCACTTTAGCCTTCAAAGTGGTGCATTATACAGTAATATTATATAAATATACATTGTAATTTTACATACTTCATTTAAAGATAATACATAATCAACGAAAGTATATACACTCACGGACAAAACTGTAGGAAGTTGTACCTTTTAACATACATATCGGGATTCAGACAATAACTCTGAAAGATATTTGATACACAGTGACCTTTATTGAAAACACAAGAGATAACCAAGTGGGAACAAAATTGCCTGTCTCCAAAAAAATAATAATAATAAAACAGACGATCGAGGGCATCAAAGACTTTTCATTTCCTTAAGTTTTGTTCATGAGTGTATATATATATATTTTTATATTCATCTAAAAAAATAAAAAAAATTCCATTTATAAAAAAAAAATTATTCTCACAACGCAACCTAAAAGAAAGTTATTAATTCATATACTTTTCAAAAATATTTATTTTAAGAAACCAACATATAAAAGAACAGAAAATATATTTTAAAAGTTAATTTAGTAATCTCTCTTCGAAAACAAAAATAATAAAGAAAACAAGTTTTTTAACTTTAATTAATAGGGAGAAAGGGTTAATGAAGTCTTATAAAATGTTTGGCAGAAGATAAGTGGCGAATGGATTAAAACCTATTCGACGTCGAATAAAACGAGATGAAAAAGAAAGCAAAGGATAGAAATATTGAAAAGTTAATGGGATATGAGATTATTCCTTTTAAGCTAATGATCTGAACGTCTTTCTTTTCATTCAAATAGTCGAATTTAAAAGAATTATAACATATTAACCCCATTTTATTAATCAAACTTTCACATTATTTAAATATTAACAGAAAAGTATATTTAAATAAAAAGGCTTATATTGGATCAAAATATAATTTAGTTTACCAATATTTCAGTTGGCTGAACGCCAATCTTTATCAAAGTATTATAACATTTTAATGTGTGTCAACAACAAACTCAGCGCCATATAACGTCATGACGTCAACGTCAGTGTGACGCTGAGTTTGTTGTTGACACACATTAAAATGTTATAACACTTTGATAAAGATTGGCGTTCAGCCAACTGAAATATTGGTAAAATAAATGATCTTTTGATCCAATATATGCCTTTTTATTTAAAGATTTATTTATGGATTGCTCTATTTTCAAAAAGAAAAGTATATATATTATATTTTATTTTATAAAGGAAAGAAAGATCATTTGAAATATGTACAAGAATTAGTATACAATTTAGTTAAATGAAAAGAGAAAATATAATAACACAATTGAAATATGTACAAAGAGAGGTATGCAAATTTAGTTAAATTAAATCAAATTGTAAAGTATTGTGTGTATTCGAGGAAAACAATACGGGGCTCTATTTGGCGAAACCGCTGAGAGGGTTCACTACTGATGAGCCAAGCCCTCTCATTCATTAAATCATATCATTGCAGTAAGGTCTGTAGAGATTTAAAAAAAAAAAAGAAACGCATTGCCAGTAAATTTATTTGTGTAAAATTTTAACGATAGAGGGCAATAAAATTTAATTTACTAATATATATTATATTTCCATATCTAAATGACCCTTGTATTTTAATTATCTTTATATTAAATCCTATATTTTTTATTAAATTATTTACAAATAAATATTTGGTGGATTTATCTACAATAATATACGCCTTAGTGTTTATATATGCATAGTGTCCCTTTTATTCCCTCGTTGATTGGTTCTCTACCATCGTGTGATCTTAATCAGCCAACCAGCGTTGAGATGGGTAGCCAACCAGCGTACAGTGTTTTTTTTAGATCAGAGGTTACATTGAACAACGAAGTTCTCTCCATAGAAGCAATGGGCGCCTCTCCCGTCAAAGTTCTCTCCAGTTCTCTCCATTAAATAGAAGATCATGGGTTCGATTCTAAGATGATTTTATTTATTTTTATATATTTTTTCAAAATTTCACTCTCTATTTCACCTCTACTTAAATACACTTGTATTTATGATTCATATTGATATTAGACTTGTTATCCTTTGTGTTATACAGGTCTATTTATTTATTTCGACTTAGAGCGCTAAATCCCACTAGGGACACTTTCACTATAGAGGTAAACTAAACATAGAAAGGAAAGAAATATAATTTGAAATATGTACAAGAATTAGTATACAATTTAGTTAAATGAAAAGAGAAAAAAATATATATATAAATATATATATATATATATAATAACACAATTGAAATATGTACAAAGAGCTGGTATGCAAATTTAGTTAAATTAAATCAAATTGTAAAGTATTGTGTGTATTCGAGGAAAGCAATACGGGGCTCTGGCACATTTGTAAGTGCAAAGTCGAACTGCTTTTCACATGTGTAGACATGTGGTGCACTTACAGTAAAAGCAGTCGCCAACTTCTACCCACCATGATTATCATGGCCTGTACCACGTGTACTAGGGATAAGCAAAAAAGAAAGTTTTATAAAGATCGGGCTTTTATATAATATCTTTATATTCAGCAATGGTAAATTTTAAAAACATCGACACTTTTTGTGCCGTCGTATGTGATACAAGCTAATTACTAAAGTATATTTATTATGATAATACTACCCCCTTTCTTACCATCTTTACATATTTGCATATATTTGTTTACTTTTAATCATTTAACGACATTGATTTCGGATTTCTTGAGAATGCTTTCAACTGATTAGAGCATCGTAGTTTGATAGCTCCACTAAATTTCTTATTTCAGTTCGCTACGTGTGATTGAAACTTGATCTGTGGATTCTACGAGGTTTGTGGTTTGGTAGGAAAATCAGCTTAACTCAGTTTCTGTTATTTCAATATTTTATTTAGACTTTTATGTGTCAATTATTCCGCAAATGTTTCTTTTGAACGAAAAATCGGAATTTATTTTAAAGAGAAATGAAGATTATTTCTATCCTTAGGGATGAAGTATGAAAGGATGAATTGTAAAGAGTAATGATAAACGGAAAAATAAAGTGCCCAGGAATGGGGATGTATCATTACTCTTCACAATTCATCCTTTCATACTTCATCCCTAAGGTTAGAAATAATTGTTATTTATCCTTAAAATAAGTTTTTCTTTCAAAAGAAACATTTGCGGGATAATTGTCAAATGTTTTTCTACAATATATCATAGCCGCACTTTTATGTGACTAAATATTTTTCATCACGACGCTCCAACTAACTCAGCTGATGGGCCTTAAATTTGTCTATATGGGAGGGTTCACCACTGATAAGCCAAGTCTTCCCAATTTATATTTTTTCTTTGCAGTATAAACAGTAGAAGTTTTTTTTTTGTTTTAGGTGTAAAAGAAACTTTCGGAATTTAATACTTCCATTTCTTATATATTGCTCCTGGTCAGGATATGCCATTTTAATATCAACACCTGACCTTTTTATCTTTATTTTTTCTTTCATTTTTTCATGTGTTGAGTGTATTTACGCAAGTTTGGCCTTAAATACCCATTTCTTGGTTTTTCAAGAAGCCTCTCAGACCAAAAATCTTTTTGGTCGCAGTGGTACAGCCTACTCCACGCTGACGAGCGCCAAAAGCGCGAAACGCGTTCGTGGATGGCTTTTATTGATTTATCAAGAAATTGGGTTGGCCGAATATCAAGGAACAGGCTAAATCAATGTTTAGTTGATTTTTATTCCACCAGATGGCGCTCTGCCTTCTGTAAAGCACATGTGCTCCTGGTCAGGATATGCCTTTTTATTTTTAATATTGTATTGTGTTGAAAGTTAGAAAATCAACTATAAATATTTGCCTTATTCTGTCTGTTTGTTTGTCTGTTTGTCTGAAGCTCACGGATAGAATGCGCGCTCATTGGCTGCCAGGGAACACGTGTCCTCCCTGCCCCCCTCTAGACAACCCTGTTATTCAAAAACCATACATCCAATCGCCATGAAATTCTGGGATATTATTAGGTATATCCCCGGAAAGGTTTTCGAAAAGTAATTTCTTGAATATCTTGAATATCCTTAGAGTTATTTGCAGAATTGTAGATATAGCTCGCAGACAGCGCCACCATTGCGACGACGGAGATAGGCTTAAGTTTGCTCCTCCACCCCTGTTGACCTTGGGTCATCGTGTGAGTCACAGCATGATGCAACAAAAACACTCTCTCTGGGGATTGCGGCGTCAACAACCTGTAAGTTTGCCTCTCTCATAAACCTGTCTATACAGACCACCCTGACTATAGCGACCACTCTAGACAACCCTGTTATCAGCTGCCTGTCTATACAGACCACCCTGTCTATAGCGGTCACCTTAGGCAACCCTGTTATCAGCAGTGTGATACATCCACCTGTCTATACAGACCACCCTGTCTATAGCGACCACTCTAGACAACCCTGTTATCAGCTGTGTGATACATCCACCTGTCTATACAGACCACCCTGTTAATAGCGACCACCCAAGTCAACGTTTTTAAAATATATTCGCACTCGGGTAAACCCCGGGCGTTGCCCGGGCCATTCGTCTAGTCAACTATAAAGGCTCTGATCTCCCTGATTTAGTTGTCAAATTGCCTCAAACTTTTTGAACGCTGATATATCAAGGTCACCTGTCAAGGAGGGAAAGGGGGAGTGGAAGGTCTAGGGGGGCACATCATCTTACTTTCCTCTTCCTCTTGTCTCCCCTTGCTGTCTCTGTATTGTTTGTCCATTGACTTTTTTATTTTATTTTTTTGAGCGCGCTAGTACATCAGGTACTGATGAAAAATGGTTGATTTGTTTTTGAAGTTCTAAATGATGAATTCCAACAATTATAAAACTTCTGTTTTATAATTGTAGGAGGACTTGATATACCAGTGATGTAACCTTCCAATTATTTCGTCAATTTGATCTAATATATCGCGTCTGAAAATTTTTAGTTGGGTACTGTATGTAGTCGTTTTTATGGGTTTATTTTTGGTGGCAGCTTTCAAGGTAAATGTGGAAATAGGTATTCCTGACAGAATGACCTTAGTCAAAGATTAATAGCTGGCTAAGTAACTCAGGAAATCAGCGGGGTGTCCTATGTATGGATGACATAGCGGCCTATGGATACTTGACCATCCGCCGTCATAACAAGATGACCTTATCCCAAGACTGAAGGTTTGATTAAGTCACTCAGGAGATTAACAGAATGTCCTATGTATGGATGACATAGCGGTCTATGGATACTTGTTCAACTGCGGTCATAACAAGATGACCTTATCCCAAAACCTATGATTGATTAAGTCACTCAGGAGATTAACAGAATGTCCTATGTATGGATGACATAGCGGCTTATGGATACTTGATCAACTGCCGTCATAACAAGATGACCTTATCCCAAAGCCTATGATTGATTAAGTCACTCAGGAGATTAACAGAATGTCCTATGTATGGATGACATAGCGGTCTATGGATACTTGACTAACCTCCGTCCTGACAAGATGACCTTGAATGATGACCAAAATGAATACAGTGGTACCTCGACATACGAGTTTAATTCGTTCCGCAACCTTGCTCGTATCTTGAATTACTCGCATCTCGAAGCAAATTTCCCCATACAAAACAATTGAACTACCATTAATCCGTTCCAACCTCCAAAATGTCACCCCAGTTATTTTTGTTGCGTGGTTTTAAATAATAAAAACGTATTTATAAATATCAAATATTTATTGCACAAAAACAAAAAAGAGAATGTAAAGAAATAAATTAGATATCCTCACTGGTCTTTGCCTTTTTCGCTACATTTTTCTCGCTTTCACCTGTAGGCCGTTTAGAAAAAACATGTCCAAGGAGGTTTATTTCTTCCTCCCTCTCAGAATGTTCCGGAAATGAGTTAGGCAAGTGTCATTAAAAAGGTCAGATGATCGACCTGTTGCAACTTTTTCTGGGTGTTTTTTTTTCCACGAACTGTGAAACTCTCTCCCACATTCCTAAGATCTCCTTTATCTCACTTGTAGAAATAACCTCCTCCTCTGACTCCTCAAAACCAATTACTTGCATAACCTCAGTATGCCTGTTGTGTTTTAACTTTAAAAGCACACAGAAATATAATAAACTTGAATTTGTTTATTCAAGTCTCAAAAAACAAAGTTTTGCATATAGAACAAATAATAATGAAGAAGAAGAAAGAAACATTTTAGGAAAAGCAAAAACAAAACAAAAGTACTGGTCAAAAAGAAACATTTAAAATCACAGATTAATATCTTCAACACTACCGAACCGAACTCGTATCTCGAATTTCGCTCGTAACTAAAAGCAAAAAATCACTTGCTCGTCGGCTCGTATCTCGAAAAACTCGTATGTTGGGGCGCTCGTATGTCGAGGTACCACTGTATTTTGAATCCTATTTCTCCTTATATACTCTACACGATTTTCTAAAAAAAAATCCCATGAGGAGCGTGACAGCTAGTTATTGAAAAGTCGAGATTTATATAAATAATTGGTTGATGTTGCTATATTTCTTCAAAACCAACTTCCAATCATAACAAATGATTCTTTTAAAAATTATCTTGATTACTTCTAAGAAAAATCGTACAAGCTCGAAAATATAACCTTCAAAGAAGCCTGAAACTACAAAGAAAGGAACCCAAACAAAGGAGAAAAAAAAAAGACAAATGGATAAATGAATAAAAACATGTATTCAGAACAAAATAAATTAAGGAACCAAATTCTATAGAAGAATGAGCATCCCAGACCCAAAATCCCACACCACAAGGCCTTGTAAATATGTAAATAAAATGTAAATGTGAAGATTCTGTACATATTATCTACTGTAAATATTATAAGCTAGGTTGCTCTTTATTGACTGGTGTACCTAATAAAGCTATCTTTAAACTGTAAATAAACTTGATTGTGTAGCTTGTATAATTCTGACGCGAAAGAATATTGCCACGTGGAAAATTAGGGAAGACAAAAACTTCAGGAGGAGACATCAATTTATTTCAGGCAAGAACAAACTATGAATGGTAAACAAAAGATAAGCCACAAGGGAAATTTACAGAGTAGCAAAATATAAACATAAAAAAATGACCACTTTGTTAATAAAAATAATAAAATTAATAAATAATTTGTTACATAGCTTCTTCCCTATGGGAGCTGTGACCCACAGCTTGCAATTATTGTAGTTACTGACATGGATCTGACGTGCTTCTGCCAAGGATTCCATCGAAGTCTTGGAACTTTGTCCCTAATACTTTTGCGTCCTTTTTCTTGCGGCGTGAAGAGCGGCTTTGCCGTCGTATCGTCTATAGGGACATCGCCATATTGTAGGGAAGTCTTGGCTTTGACACGGCGGTGGAATCCTGGAGCCAGTCTCCGAAAATGTAGATCACAGCAACCATGGCCTCTAGGTCTTTTCGGAGATCTTCAGTTCGACTTCTCTAATTTACCCAGCATCTCCACCAAAATGCCACGTGGAAAATTAGGGAAGACCAACTTCGGGATGAGACAACAATTTTATTTCAGGCAAAAACAAACTATGAATTTTATTTTTAAAAAGAATAATACGCCTCTAAAATAGTTTTATAATTTGATAACAGATGGCGCTCTAGTACATCAAAACTATGAATGGTAAACAAAAGATAAGCCACGAGGGAAATTTATAGAGTAGTAAAATATAAACATAAAAAAATGACCACTTTGTTAATAAAAATAATAAAATTTATAAATACTTTGTTACAATATTTTTATAAAACTAATTTAAACTCTGATAGAAATCGGCATAAATATTGGTTAAGGCATTTATCTTTCAAAATTGAACTCAATATGTTCCCCTATAAATAGAATATCAAAATAATATTTCAAAAAATTTCATAAATATTAAAATATAATAAAACGAAAATATAATAGCGATATTGATATATGTTAAAAACAAATTAGGCATATTCTGACCGCGCTCACATGAGCTTTATATATATATGTCGTAGCTGTCGTGGTCGAATGGAAGGGCGCAGCCGTTATGCATGTAAGCTTCGAAAAATAATATATTACATTTTAAAAGCTTCATAAAATATTAGTCATATTATCAAATATAAAAATATAGAAAAATAATATAAATCACATTAACTGCAAAAAATCTAATAAAAAATACATTAGCTACTCTCTATAAATATTAGCCAAAAGTCAATAAAAATCCTTTATATTATTATATATACTAAATACATTTAACGAATTTTTACTGTATTATATTTACTTTCTATTAAAATAATAAATCAAAATATATTCATGTATAAGGTATACAATGGAAAATAATAATAATTACCTTAATCATAAAAAGATTCGATAATAAATACGTTAACATCATTCTATGAATATTATCCAAAAGTCAATAGAAATCCTATTTTAAATAAATCCAAACTGTTATCTTGTCTTCGAAGAATCTGGAGTAAAACAAAATCAACATTTTACCAGGAAATAGAATATAATAACAATGTTGGCGGTTAGAAAAATCAATCATTGAAGCCACGAGCTCCCCAAACAAAAAGAACTTACTCTTCCAAGGAAGTTAAACAAATCTATCTTTGTGGCGATTAAATAGATATTCATAGATAACTAAAATCAATAATTTTGTATCTTCTGGAAGAAAAGAATTTCTATTTACCTTTTTTTAATAAAATTATGGAATTTCCTGAATGCAATTTGTGACACAAAAGAATATAGATTTTATTAAATTAATATATTATAAAATAATTTTTGTCTCTCTATTTTATTTTTTCAGAAGGTAAATATATATATATTAAATAGAGGTATAAAATATATATATATTTTATTATCCCCCCCCGCGCGCGCGTAGTAAACGTGGTACAGACTATGATAATCATGGTGGGTAGAAGTAGGCAACTGCTTTTACTGTAAGTGTACCACATGTCTACACATGTGAAAAGCAGTTCGACTTTTGCACTTACAACTATGCCAGACCCCTGTTTGATTACTTTCACTCGCTGGTGGGATTGGACTTTTGCAAGAATCGGGGGCCATTGGAGCATTTTTTGTTTTAATTCAGAAAAAAAGTGCCCAATACGGGATTTGATTCCGTTTCGTAGCGGTCTAAAACCAACAGTTTAGACCATCCTTCCACCGATCCCCGGTTGAATATATAAAATTCTTAATTACTAAACTAGCTCTAACAAAAATTCTGCTCTTCTAAACGGACGTCTCGGTATTTTTTTTTTTTAAATCTTATAACTCGACACTTACTTTAACAAAACAGATGCGGTTTTCACTATAGCATGGCAAATATCTTTATATATAGGAAGGTTTAAGTCTGGTTTAAGTCTATTAAAATCTGTGCTAACACTTTGAATAATCATTCAATAATCAAAATAAAAGTATTTGAAGAGAATCAGAGCCACAAAAGACATGGTGTTGTTATCTATAAATAACATATTACTTCTAAGTAAGTTTCGCCTATTACAGGGGTTGGCAACCTTTTGAGTCGGAAGGGTAAAAATTTCCAGGTTTTTAAAGAGCGCCACACATTTTTTTCTTGCCAACAATGAGTAGTATTCGCATAAATAAAGTTTTATTTATGCAAATATATATATATTTAATTAAAAAAGCATATATTTTGATCCAATAAATGCCTTTTTAATTAAGGATTTATTTATGGATTACTCTATTTTCAAAAGCGATTATATATATTTTGCTATATTACTTAAGAGTGCGATGCCTCGATAGTTAGAGGGATTGTCTTGATCACCATTCTTTAAAATTTGGTTGGATGATTAATTTTAGCCATGTTGTCGGGAATTCAGATGTTCTCATGATTCTATTGAATATATCCTTCAAAGAAATCAATTGTTCTTTTGGGATGGTCTTTATTGCTTCATTCATTATGTCGTTAAAGCCAGTCGCCTTACCATATGTTATCCGAGAAATTTCTATGTTAATTTCGTTAAGAGTTATGTATTCACACAAACAGTTAGCTCGTTATCTGTATTTGGAAAGTCAAAGTAAGAAGTCCAATATATATATATGATATTATAAGATGGGAAGAGAAATAATATATCACATCACAATTTGAAAGAGGGACCTAGACAACCAGGATAGAGAGAAAAAGAGACGGGCCCGGCACAGCCGGGCGGCCGTTCGTGTCGCACACAATCCCCAACTGTCTTAAAAGTCCCAAGGTGTTAACTGACGGGCACCAGTGAACGCCCCTTGAAATGTCGCTGGTGTCTCAAGTGACTTTACCCTCCCGTCTCTCTCTGGGTTGTCTGTAGGTTGGCTTTATTATTCCTGGAAGAATATATTATGACATATATATATACTACACACAGCTTCACATCCAAAGAGTCGCATGTGGCTCACGAGCCGTAGGTTACCGATCCCTTGCCTAGATAATTCTAAATTAATAAATTAGCTAGAGTTTCTAATACACATATACCATGATAGATGGGAAATTTGACTGGAGGATAATGTTCTATAAAAATAAAAAAGTCTCCTATCCCATCAAAGTAGACGTCAAAACTAGACACTATCTATTGCTCTTCTACTATCTAAAGACCCATTCTTTTTATTTCAGAAATATCGGAAGATTATTCCTTGTACTTATTAGTACGTTTGGTTTTGTTTGATAGCACGAAAGAGGGAGTGAGACCATAGAAGCTATTCCTGAAGCTATAGATGCATCTATGTTCCGTTCTCTCTGACAAATCGAAATATCTGATGCATAAAAAAGAACAAAGGCCAATATAGGGGGAAAACATATTCAAGACAAACTATCAAGACCTGTTCTATTAGTATGTTTGGTTTTGTTTGATAGCACGAAAGAGGGAGAGAGACCATAGAAGCTATTCCTGAAGATATAGATGCATCTAAGTTCCTTTCTCTCTGACAAATAGAAATATCTGATGCATGAAAATACCAAAGGCCAATATGGGGGAAAATCATCTTCAACACAAATTTTTCAGACCTGTTCTATTAGTATGTTGGGTTTTGTTTGATAGCACGAAAGAGGGAGAGAAAGAGGGAGAGAGACCATAGAAGC
>CP092868.1:41130377-41158391 GCA_030710605.1 Cordylochernes scorpioides | reverse complement strand
TATTCCTGAAGATATAGATGCATCTAAGTTCCTTTCTCTGACAAATCGAAATATCTGATGCATAAAAAATAACAATAGACAATATGGGGGGAAAACATCTTCAACATAAACTTTCCAGACCTGTTCTATTAGTGAGTTTGGTGCAGATTCCATCTAATGGATGCAGCAGTCACGCGAGGATGGACTTGAAGAAATCCCAAGATTAGGTCCTCTTCTCCAGAAATAAATAGTCCAAGATATGATCCACCACCTATCCCCGTGGGACGTCGGTAATTATACGGTCACGTGCCTCGCTTCCTGCACTCTGATTGGATATTGATTCCCAGTGCCGCTAATAATGTCGACTTTTTCTTTCCCCCCCTCCCTCATGTAATGGGAAATTTGAATGGAAGTTGCAACAGCGTGAATTTGTTATTAGCTCCCTTTCCCAGTCTTCGATAGAGGGGTTACAGTCATTTTCAACCATATGTAGATCTTTCCAAGTCTTCTGTACACTCTATTCTATATAATATACCATATTTACATATATATATATGTTATATAAAAATTATATTCTATTTTAAAATTATTATTCCCAGATCAAATTACTCTGTAAAGTTCACCGCCAGATGTCGCGGCTTTCCCTATATAAAAAAACACCTGTCTCTCTTTTATCTTCCCTGGCCTGGGGAATCTAACCTTTTTTGAACAACCTTGGTTGCGTGAAGCACCTTAGTACTTTGATATGCATTGCGGCTTGTATGCTTGCTACATTATTCTTGGGCTCATAAATCATACACTTTGGCATCTCCAACAGTGCAATGCATATAGTGCTTTGTATATATTCCGCTTTATGCGTCCATTGGGGCTCAAAAATCATCCATTCTGGTTAGCAGCCCCGTAAATAAAGATATTTCCGTTTCCCGTTGGCCGACTCAAATCTTTTTGTATAGATATGTAAATATATAATATTTTATTTTCTTCTTCAAGCCTCAAGTAAGTTAGTAATTTTATCAAATTGTGTATTTTGTATTCTTCATTAGCACAAAATTAAAGATAATTCTTATCTAAACTATTTTTATTAATATTATCACGACTGCAATATCACACACATACTTAAAAAACCTAAGCAAATTCTATATCTAACTAATTTATCATATTTTTTTCACTATTATATATAATCTTAGATTGTTATAATATTTGTGTTGATTTTCAACTTTCATTTCATAAACTCTAAAAAACATATATAGGAATTGATAGTCACATATATAAATATTTACATAATAAATATATAGAATAAATAAGATCAAATTAGGATAATATATAAAAATAATTGATAAATATATATATATATATAATGTCGTCATTGGTGGCGCCCACCGCGGGAAAGACTCCACCACCGATGGACTGCGAGAGATTGAGATTGAAACCACTTTTACTTCATCGTCCATATGTAGTGAGATATATATATAATCCTGTCGTTGGGGAATCCTGTGGACTTAAACTATGGTGTGCGATCCTGTCGACTCTCGCTATACTGTGTTAACCGAGAGGAACACTCAGGATGTGGAGAATTTTCCAGTACCTCTCTGCACCTTGGAAGACCTTTAACAGTTCTCACAGAGTACAGGCAGTCGTGGTCGAGGCAGAGTGGAAAGCTTGGGAATGTCCATACAAAAAAAACGAATGGACACAGTTGTACTAGGAAAATTCCGTGAACAGATAAGAGTCGAGCTAAGGAGCAAGATGGAGATTTGAGAAAAGTTCTCACTGGTCTACATGGTCGATGAGATGGACCTTGGACACAACCGACGAGGGTTCCCGCTGATGGTGAAGTGACTGTTTATTTCTGCTAGGGCGGAGGTCTTATATATCTTCGCCGAGAGGAAGTATTGAGTTTCAGCGGATGCAATAAGGGCGTGGATCGGAAGAAATATCATTGTATACTGGCAACGCCCTATCTTCTAGGCCTCATTGTGGGACTTCTACATCTCGATCTCTGCTTTAGCTCAACTCTTAATCTATTACAGAGTTTTATTTATTTATCCTCAGTTTGTACAAAGTACATTACATATTATGATGTAATGACACATGTCAATCATGCATATAATTATTTATAGATGTGTTTCTATTATACAACATGAAAATATTGTCTTAAGTATTATACAATATGAGGTTGTTGGTTTAAATGACAATATATATATGATATATACAATGTTGTCATTGGTGGCGCACACCGCAGGAAAGACTCCGCCACCGATGGACTGGGAGAGAGAGAGATTGAGATGGAAACCACTTCTATTACATCGTTCATATAGGATTATATATATAATGAGCTAGATATATATATAATAGTTTTAATCAACATTTTTAATGACTCTACTCTACCAGGCATATACCTCCCTAATTTTGGAACGGTCCACCTTTTGATGTATGCCGACGACATAATTCTCATAGGAGAATCAAAAATCAATCTACAAATAAAAATCAACATGTTGAAAAAATACTTCGAAACAAATCATCTAACCCTGAACGAATCAAAATCCAAGATAATGGTTTTCCGAAATGGTGGCCGCCCTGCAAAATCGGACAAATGGTTCTGGGGAGACCAACTGTTGACAGTGACATCGAAATATCTCTATCTTGGCTATCCCCTCACAACAACAATCTCGTTTAGTCAAGTGGCTTCATACTTTAAAGGCAAAGCGCTTGCAGCTACCGGCGAAGTATGGAAAATTATGGAGAAATCCAGGTTGAATTCATTTGGTTCATCAATGAAACTATTAGACTCGATTATCCTGTCAACTCTGCTGTATTCTGCTCCAATTTGGGCAAACGAAAAGTACAAAATCTTGGACCAAATTCAGAATAACTATCTCCGACGACTATAGAACTTGCCGAGTAACACACCAGGCTACATACTACGCATGGAAACCGGACGCTTCTCACTAGGAGTCACAGCAACCAAACTAATTCTAAAGTTCTGGTTAAGAATATTAAAAATGGAAAAATCCAGATTGCCCGCAATCTGTCTAGCCCAATTATGGGAAACGTCCACTCTGACGAATGCCTTTATAGGTTTTACAGAAAATTTAATGAATATCCTAAACTCAACTGGATTCATGTGGTTAAAGAATTGTTCAGACCCCAATATTCTACAGAAAGCAATACCTCAAATTACCAGAATCACTATAGAACAGTCTATCCAAACCGACCAATCAAGAATAACCAATTCGAAGCTACACACACACTACAAATATTTACATAAAACATTCGCAGCAGAGAACTATCTACTAAGTGAACTCCCACTGCCGGCTAAACGCCTCATTGCGCAATTGAGAATTCTATTTGTTTTATATCGAGAAGACCATATAAAATATCTAAGGACAGAAGACTTGTATTGCCAACTATGCAAAAATAGAACCGAAAATGAATTAGAACATTATATATTTGAATGCATGCCTCTTGACACGGAAAGAAAAATACTCTTCTCTAAGATAGGCCATACACACTTCACATTATATTCTTTATTATCCAACTTTATAGACAATAGTTCAGTAGCTCTAAATCTATATAACTTCCATAAAAATGCTGTAAAAAAGAAAGACTTAACCGAACATTCAAACATACCAAAAATTTCTGTTTGATGAGAAAGACAGAACCAACATCCAATTATTTGTTTAGGCAGATACGATAAGTTAACAATGATAAAACGGTGTTTACCTTACAACCCTGAACACGAGGATTTCCTGGGAAATCTCTTAAAGATTTCTTAAAAAATACATGGCCCACCTGTGCTGTGTGAGAGCTTAAATGGTCTTGTTCCATATGTAAATACCTGTTTTCTTTCCTCTTTTCGCTCTCCACTTCTCCCATCCATATTTCCAAAATTTTTTTTTTTATTCTTCTTATTTTTTATTCTTTCTTATAATCTGTATATATTTACCAAATGTATATAATCTTTCTCCATTTTTTATTTCCCACTTTCATAGGTTTCTCCGTTTTGTAACCCCAAGGAGAATCCTCTGTAAGACCTGTGTGTCTTAATAAAGGCTTTTGTGTGTGTGTGTGTATATATATAATAGTTCTATTTTCTTCATGTAGAATGACGCGCTGATTCTAATTTACAACATAAAGCTATAAAGTCACGTGTGTGTCACAAACAATCAATCTACTTAGACCCCACGTCACGTATAATAAGTTGACGACACACAATGACCACAGCAGATATCTCGCTTCACAGCTAATTACAAGGAAGTCAACAAACAAGGTAATTATATTAATTGCCATCCTCAAATAGAGTTTGAAACAATGAATAATGTGTCGATATAATTCACTGTTTTATTTATTTATTATCAAATCAGACGCGATATCCCACAAAGGATGTTTACGTCAAGCAACAACACCAAAATCAGAGAACTATTTCACAGAAACAATTGAAACAAAAAAATAATAATAATAACCAATGAAACGAATACAAATATATACATAGTTAGCAATTAAAGTTTTTTTACCAGGAGAGAAAATCATAGATATATTTACAGAATTTCCTAAATTTTAAATATGAGTCCTTACTGTTTATAAACATAAAAAGATCCATGTATTCAATGTCTTTCCTCTTTCTGTAGTTCTGGAAGATTGGACATTCAATAAGCAGGTGACTGGAATCCTGCCTTCTCTCTCCACACCCTGGATCGTCTATAGCTCCTATTCAAAACAGAAAATCTCCGAAGTTTCCAGGGTTTGTAACGAATCGTATTATCTATATTCTATCTAGATATCCTTTATGTTCCAACCTGACTCTCAACAAATGTATAACTGTCTAAATACTGAGTTGTCTGACCAAAACTTTATTTTTAAATATTTTGAAAGTTATAAAGCTGCGAGTGATATTCCAAGTAACTTAATAAATCCGGTGGCTTCTACTGAATAACTGGGTGAATGACCTAATTTATTAAACTCTTAAGAATTTATATTCCTACTTTAGACAACCCTCTACCCTTGATCCATCCATGTATAAAACTTATATAATTCAACCAGTACGTATCATCCACCATACACGTATATTTTCAAAATTTTGATTTTCAAACAGAAATAATGTATTATATTTTTCTTTCAATATATAATTAGCATTTAAAATAGGAATATATTAATATGTATATAAAAATTGTATTTATTATTAAGTTGTTTACGTGATGCTCTTGTTGAAGGACTGACAAATTCGAAAACTTTAAAATAAAAAGTTGCACCAGAAATTTAACCCTGGAAGCTTCATTTATTTTATAATGTATAAAACTGTATAGATGCCTGATTTTTATGTATATTTCTGTTAATTCTACTAATTATTGTTCTTAAAGAATCGCTTATATATAAGTTAATGAAGAATGTTCAAGAAGATCCTCTCCTTGTCTGGAGGAAAATTCTATCTAAAAGGGAAACCTTTTTTTCTAAAGAAACTTGTATACATACAACTATATATGGAGAATTTGCCGGAAGAGGAAATAGATCCATAGAAGCACAGGGCGCCTCTCCCGTCAAAATAAACGTCAAAACCTATCTGCCCTAGACTGACGAGGGCCATTAGCCCGAAACGATGGTCTCTAGGTGGACGCTTCTCAGTTTGCCAAAGCTGGTGTTGTGGCTTTGTTACCGACCCGAGGCCGCTAGTTGCGGCGACGGTCAATAGATGGCGTCAGGTTTTGACGTTTATTTTGACGGGAGAGGCGCCCTGTGCTTCTATATACAACTATATATATATTTCACTACATTTTATCTACTCTTTATTCAATCCTTTATTATATAAAATCTTTATTTGATCTTAATTTGATACATTGTAAATAACATTCCTGGTTTTTGTTACTATTACTGTTATATTTCAGTATATTGTTACACCGCGTTGCAACTTTGTAGGGTCATCTACTTGATATCTTCCTTCTTGGTGTTATACACATTTCCTCGATCAGGTTTCCATAATAAAAAAAAAAAAGATATTTCTTGAAAATAATGATACTTCGGCCAGTAAATATTTTTATACCACTCTTCCCCTAACCCCCTTGAAGGCTTAAAAATGTTAGATCTGTTTTTTTTTTTTGTTTTTTTTTTTCGTAATAGAAATTACCATCGAATTTGATTATTTTTTACTTTGTATTCTTCAAATAATCGAAACAACAGCAGTAAAAAGATTTACTGGCCGAAGTATCTTCATTTTCAAGAAATATGAATGCCGGCCAGGCAGCCTCTATCTTTACGATAAAAAAAAAAAAGATGCAAGTGAGGTAAGTAAAGTAAAAAATAAATTACTTTCTAAATTTATTGTGTTTATTTATTCGTTGTCTTCCTCGTAGTTGGTGATCCTGAGGCTTCGCGTCCACTCTTCTTTCTCTCTCTCCAAATAGAACAATCAAGTTATATACAATAACAATGTTACAAAAGGGGAATGATACTTTAAAAAGGAATGATACTATAGTACATAATCTGTTTAAAATAAATTTAAAATTTCGTAGAATATTTTGAATAAATAGAGGAGTGCATCAAAAACATGTTGTAACAATGTACTATCTTCTACTCGGATAATCTGTAACTGAAAGTTGCTGATTATTTACGCCATCTATTGGAATAAATACCTACTATTCATTGATTTTTAATTATTCCAGAATTTTCCAAATGCCCATTCTTAATTAATCAAGGAAAGCTAACCATGTACGCGTATCGGGCTGTTTGCTCTCGTCAGCGTGGTACAAGCTGTCGGAGAATCTGTATAAGACCAAAAGGTCTTAATAAAACTTTTTGTTGCTGTTGTTGTTTCAATTATTTGAAGAATACTAAGTCAAAAATAATCAAAATCGATGGTAATTTTTTATTACGAAAAAACCTAATCAGTTCTAACATTTCTAAGCCTTCAAGGGGGATAGGGGAAGAGTGGCATAAACCGTCGATTTTCGACAGTCACGTTCCAGGATATAATCCCCCATTAGGCATTTTTTTTCTACAGAAATAATTCCTTCAATGGCCACCGATTCTTACAAAAGTCCAACCCTACCAACGAGTACAAGTAACCAAACTATTCTATGGAATATTTTCAAATACAAAATTCGTACTGCTTTTAACATGTGTAGACGTGTGACGCACTTGCAGTAAAGGCAACCGCTAACTATAACAGGTCTTGAATATCATGGCCTATACCACATGTGTGTACTATGGATAATATTTTTTAAAAAGTTTTTATAACTTTTATTGCAAGCAATCTCGTTGCTAACTCACTACAATTAACATCATAAAATGCTCCAATGGCCCCTGATTCTTGCAAAAGTCCAACCCTACCAATGAATGCAAGTAATCAAACGGGGCTCTGGCACGTTTGTAAGTGCAAAATTCGTACTGCTTTTCACATATGTAGACATGTGACGCACTTGCAGTAAAAGCAACCGCTAACTACTACAGGCCTTGAATACCATGGCCTATACCACATGTGTGTACTAGGTATACTATATTAAAAAATAAGTTTTTATAACTTTTATTGCAAGCAATCTCGTTGCTAACTCACTACAATTAACATCGTAAAATGCTCCAATGGCCCCTGATTCTTGCAAAAGTCCAACCCTACCAATGAATGCAAGTAATCAAACGGGGCTCTGGCACGTTTGTAAGTGCAAAAATCGTACTGCTTTTCACATTTGTAGACATGTGACGCACTTGCAGTAAAGGCAACCGCTAACTACTACAGGCCTTGAATACCATGGCCTATACCACATGTGTGTACTAGGTATACTATATTAAAAAATAAGTTTTTATAACTTTTATTGCAAGCAATCTCGTTGCTAACTCACTACAATTAACATCATAAAATGCTCCAATGGCCCCTGATTCTTGCAAAAGTCCAACCCTACCAATGAGTGCAAGTAATCAAACGGGGCTCTGGCACGTTTGTAAGTGCAAAAATCGTACTGCTTTTCACATGTGTAGACATGTGACGCACTTGCAGTAAAATCAACCGCTAACTACTACAGGTCTTGAATACCATGGCTTATACCACATGTGTGTAATAGGTATACTATATATTAAAAAAAAGGTTTTTAAAACTTTTATTGCAAGAAATCTCGTTGCTAACTCACTACAATTAACATCATAAAATGCTCCAATGGCCCCCGATTCTTGCAAAAGTCCAACCCTACCAATGAATGCAAGTAATCAAACGTGGCTCTGGCATATTTGTAAGTGCAAAAATCGTACTGCTTTTCACATGTGTAGACATGTGACGCACTTGCAGTAAAAGCAACCGCTAACTACTACAGGCTTTGAATACCATGGCCAATACCACATGTGTATATTAGAGATAATATTTTAAAAAAAATAAGTTTTTATAAATATTCTTACAAAAAAATTGTTGCTATCTAACTAAAATTAACATCGTTTGTATCATGCATAAGTTGTTAGTAGTAATATGATTTTATTCGCGATCGAACGTTGTGACCCACTGTACGTATTACATCCCAAACATGATGTGACGCCAGCCATCTCTGTCTTGAACTCGATGTACCATCTCGGTGACCGAAATTCATACAATGGGCATTCATGGGAAAAGGTATAGTTTATTAGCCTTAATAAAACTTAACAAATCGTGTTAGGGAAAGGTAATTTGCGCTAGGCCTAATGTAATCTGCGAGAAAAAAAATGCAAATGTCCTGTTTTGCATAATGCTTTTGATATAATTTTGTATATAAATAGCGACGGTTTTTGGCTACCAGTAGTCAGTCAATTTTCTTTTTTATTTGATTTTGTTTGCTTTTGTATACAAAGTTGATCCTCTTTAAATATATATATATTGTCACCTCTTTGCTTGAGACCATTTTAATCTAAACGAACCAACATCATAGTGCACCAATCTAAAAGTGTACAGCGAACAAATCGCATTGATCAAAATATAGTTAAAGGCGTATAAATGATAGGTAATAACAGTGATTAGTATCTAAAAGCTCTCCCCAAATTCAATTAATAAAGATCTAAAGTGGAGAATTACCAGAAACCGGAAATTTGCGAGTCCTTCAGAAGCCCTCAAGCTCACTCTAAGAATTTCGTCCCAGAAGATACTTGTCTACTTCCGGTTGTTGTCATACGACAAACAAAACATCGGCTGATTGGTTATTTCCGGTCTCGCCAGCGGAAATAGAAATGAAATTCGAAGCATTGATCCTTTTCTCTGAAACTGGAAATCTTTAGCAGCAGACACCCTTCCTGAATATATATATATATATATATATATATATATATATATATATATATATATATATATATATATATATATATATATATATATATATATATATATATATATATATGATAAATATTGTTGATAGAAATTATTATTGCTTGAAATGGGCTATGTTTGGTTTAAAAAATGGTTATTGTTTTACAGTCGTAGTAAAAAAAAAATAATAATAATAAAACAGTTTTGAATCACAATTTGCTTTAATTGTGCTCTAATAAAATAATTTAAGAAGAAATACTCTGATTTGAGGAGTAAAGAAGAAAATAAAAGATTACATATTCACATATTTACAAAAAGATTTGAGCGGGCCAACGGGAAACGGAAATATCTTTATTTACGGGGCTGCTAACAAGAATGGATGATTTTTGAGCCCCGATGGACGCATAAAGCGGAATATATATAAAGTACTAAGGCCATCGAGAAACAACAACAATGGATTTATAAAGGGAGAACCGCGACATCTGACTGTCGACTTTACAAAGTATTTTATTCTAGAAATTATATTTTAAAAATTAAATAATTTTTATATAACATAAACATATATTTGAAAATAGAGCAATCCATAAATAAATCTTCAATTAAAAAGGCATATACATGTAATATTGTTAAATATACTAGTTAGTAAAATATACTATATATATATTGATAGAAATTTTGCCGGGAGGATATTGATCTACAGATACAAAGGTCGCCTCTCCCATCAAAATAGACGTCAAATCTAGACGCCATCTATTGACTGTCACCGCAAACTAGCGGCTTCGGGTAGGTGACAAAGCCACAACACCAGCTTTAAATGGCGTCTAGTTTTGACGTCTATTTTGACGGGAGAGGCGATCTTTGTCTCTTTAGATAAATATATATAGTTTGATTTGTTTTTCTATAATATATCATTCTTTATGGGGAACAGGCAAATTGGGGTAGATATATGAATTAAATCAAGAATTTGAAGACGCTATACTTCCTAAATTAACTTCAATATGTGTCAAATATTTCATCTGAATGGAACAAATATTATGGAAACGTGTGCAGAACACACAAACACAAAACAAACATTAAACACTTTTAATTATATTTATATCGAAGTGAGAGAATAAACGTATCGTATTTTAAAAATTGTATAGAATCGTTTAATTCTTGATTTTAGACCAGTTTTATACGATTAATTTTGATGTAACTAAGGTTTATATTAATGAGATTTATAAACCTTAATCGGGGAAATAGAGTCGGAGATACCCATTGTTAGAAAAGAGCTAAAGATGTTTATTGTTGGGGCATATATAGAGGTGGAGATACCCATTGTTAGAATAGAGCTAAATATGTTTATTGTTGGGGCATATATAGAGGTGGAGATACCCATTGTTAGAAAAGAGCTAAATATGTTTATTGTTGGGACATATATAGAGGTGGAGATACCCATTGTTAGAAAAGAGCTAAAGATGTTTATTGTTGGGGCATATATAGAGGTGGAGATACCCATTGTTAGAAAAGAGCTAAATATGTTTATTGTTGGGGCATATATGGAGGTGGAGATACCCATTGTTAGAAAAGAGCTAAATATGTTTATTGTTGGGGCATATATGGAGGTAGAGATACCCATTGTTAGAAAAGAGCTAAAGATGTTTATTGTTGGGGCATATATAGAGGTGGAGATACCCATTGTTAGAATAGAGCTAAATATGTTTATTGTTGGGGCATATATAGAGGTGGAGATACCCATTGTTAGAAAAGAGCTAAATATGTTTATTGTTGGGACATATATAGAAGTGGAGATACCCATTGTTAGAAAAGAGCTAAAGATGTTTATTGTTGGGGCATATATAGAGGTGGAGATACCCATTGTTAGAAAAGAGCTAAATATGTTTATTGTTGGGGCATATATGGAGGTGGAGATACCCATTGTTAGAAAAGAGCTAAATATGTTTATTGTTGGGGCATATATGGAGGTAGAGATACCCATTGTTAGAAAAGAGCTAAAGATGTTTATTGTTGGGGCATATATAGAGGTGGAGATACCCATTGTTAGAATAGATCTAAGGATGTATGCTTATTGTAGGGACATTTATAGAGGTGGAGATACCCATTGTTAGAATAGAGCTAAATATGTTTATTGTTGGGGCATATATAGAGGTGGAGATACCCATTGTTAGAAAAGAGCTAAATATGTTTATTGTTGGGACATATATAGAGGTGGAGATACCCATTGTTAGAAAAGAGCTAAAGATGTTTATTGTTGGGGCATATATAGAGGTGGAGATACCCATTGTTAGAAAAGAGCTAAATATGTTTATTGTTGGGGCATATATGGAGGTGGAGATACCTGTAATATAATCCAAAGTTATTACACTGCAATATTTGATGTATTACACTGTTGTTTATCCTGTCGACTTTAGGAAATAGCTGTGGTATTCTACTATGTTGGGAAACCTTACTCTTGGTGTTGAAGGTTGTTGAAGTGGTGACGCAGTCGTGGTGAATGATGCAGTCGTGGTGGATGATGCAGTCGTGGTGGCTGAGTGAAAGGATTACACACAGGGGAAATAAGCCGGGACACTTGATGGTTGAAAATATAAGGCAACGGGTTGAAGGAAAGAAAGCTTTTGAGAAAGGCAGAGCGGTTTTTGATGATTAATTAGTTGATCACATGGCGATGATTGGATTTAGATGAAATGAGCGGAGAGAGAGGTCTCTAGTGAGCAGACATTACCTTGGTGGGGTCGAGTCGATGACTGGGTCTGAACTCGGTGGGAGTGAATGAAGAACTGTAGATGTTGTTCAGATGGGAGTCAAAACACTACTAGGTCCGAACTCGGCGAGAGCGAGTGAACAACTGACCATTCTTGCTTTTCGATTTAACACCAAGACTCAGTTTCTTTTTGATTGGTCGAGAGATGTCACATGATCTTTTCCTATTGGTCGACCTATTTAGGTACTGTCTTCTGATTGGATCTGCGGCTGCTTTGATGGAAGATACCGCCGATCTTGTCATGGAGTGTCGGGTGTTATTTCGACTCTATTTACTTCCGCGTTATCAAATACGTCCGGTCTTGGGTCGGAAGTATGGGGTGTCTCTCTACTTTTATAACTTCTGGTCACCAGATACGTCCTGCTTTGCCAGGAAGTATTGAGTGCTTCTTGACTAATGTAACTTCTGTGGTCACTAGATACGTCCGGCCTTCTGTCAGGAAGTATTGACTGTACAAGTTATTTATAATTGTGCCCGCTTTAAACCTATTTCCTATGTTTGGTTGCTACTTCTTTCCTCCAGTTACCTTGTTCTTTATTAAATCTTTGAAAATCATACATTATACATGCATAGTGGGTCGGGGGTGCATACAATTATATACAAATTATGACAGATGCGCCCCCTACATGTGAAGAATTCAAGAAGGGGTTAGCCTGAGAGAATTCTGTGAAGTGAAAAATAATTTTGTGGGAAAATTAGTTGTGGGTATTGAGAGTTTATATACAAGCATTGGTGGTGATATAAGAGGTAAAATAGAGTGGTGTTGATGATATAGGTTGAGTATAATTAATAGAAATCAAAAATTTTTAATTGTAAGAAATCAATGAATGCTATGGTACATAGTGGGCTAAAAAGAAAGGAAAATGCGCCTAAACGAATTCTACTCGAGATAGGAAATGAAATCGAGGGAGTTCTATTAAGGCTTTTGAAATCAAAATAAAAATAATATAAAAATAGTTGAATGAAATCAAAATCGAATGTGTTTGGTTGAAAAAGAAAAATATTTTGTTGCATGGTGACAAAGACAAATGCTTAGTTACTTTTTTTGCTCGAATTTTGAGAAAAGAAATCGAGGAAATTTCATAAGGCGCTTTGAAATCAAAACAAAATAAAATAAGAATAGTTGAATGAAATCAAAATTGAATGTGTTTGGTTGAAAAAGAAAAATTGTTTTGTTGCATGGTGATAAGGGAAAATGCCTAGTTACTTTTTTGCTCGAATTTTGGAAAAGAATTCGAGGAAATTTCATAAGGTCTTTTGAGAAATCAAAGTAAAATAAAAAGTTGGAAGAAATCAAAGTGAATGCTTGGTGCATGGTGAGAAAAAAAAAAAGGAAAAATGCCTAACCATATTCTAGCTCGAAATTCGGAATGGAAACCGAGGGAATTTTATTAGGGCTTTTGAGAAATCAAAATAAAAATAAAAATAAAATTTCATAAGGTATTTTGAAATCAAATAAAAATAAAAGTAGTTGAGCGAAATCAAAGTTGAGTGCTTGGTTGAATGAAAAAAAAAAGAAAAGGAAAAATGAAAAATAAAAAGGTTTCAAAAATAGGATGATTTAATGTTTTTAGTGTAACCGAAAACCAATGAGTTTTCGTTGATAATGAAGTTATACTAATATAAGTTAAGTGATAAATAGAATGATAATTGATAGTTAAATATGATAATAATTTGAATAAATTGTTAATTTGGTTAAATATTTTGAATTTAATTGAAAAATAGTAAAATTGGTTAATGTATAAATAAAAAAATGTATTGAATTGAGTTCTTTTGTATCTACATGCCCTATAAATTTTTTAATTGCTCAATTATGCCCTATAAATTTTTTGTCTCATCTGTAGTGACACTTAGGTGAAAACGTGATTCTACCCCTCAAGTGCGTTTATGCTATGTGTACAGGAGACATGGAAATCTATATAACCTTTATGTGTAATTTTTTGTCTTTGTGTGTGTTGTGAAAAAATGTTAGAAGTCTGTTGTGTAAGAAATGTGTGAGCGAGTTCTATGTGTTGTCTTGTGGATGTGGAATTGGATGGTAAAAATCGATATGTAGACTCGAACTGGAATCCAAAATCGGTGGCATAGCGAGGTTCCCAGTTGACCTCAATAGGGGACCTTCTCATTGTAATTAGAGATACGGAAGTGGTGTGTGTCGGGCAAAAGAGAGGGAATGAAATTGGAGATCGGACGAGGCGCTCCGCTTTGTTTGCATAGGCCGAATTTATCGCCGCGGACTACACTTCCTGTCGCGGTGTCTCAAAATTCTCACTTCCTGCCGCTTATTTATTTTGGGGTGCGGCTCGGGTCTTGTTTTTGGAGTATGACTTCTCCGACATTGGTTGGTCATCCTTCAATTACTTCTATCTCTTCGGAGTCTATTTAGATTTTCTGCAAAGATGTTTCCTAATGTTTGTCCAAAATTAAAAACTGCCTCTTGTAGTTCGAAGATTTTATGAGCGGGCATGGTATAGATAAACAAGTAATTAATGAATAAAATTGGGATACAGTGGTATGGTAGAACTAACAAACAAAGGATAAAAATCAGATGAAAGATAGGATATTGCCCCATGTTCTCCCGTATTTTTGTAAATGGGGATTTTGAAATATTTGCTTGATCCTTATTAATTGTAGAATTTAAATGATTGGTAGGTTCGTAGTCCTCCTGTTTGATCGTCAATGGTTTTATTAGCGATATGTCGGCGGTAATTGATTTAGGTTGAGCTGTGTGACCGTTTCTCTGACGTGGGTGGTGTAATTTTGGCATTGTTTGTGTTGTGTGTACGCTGTGCTTTATGTACGAATTCTGTTTTGTTTTGGGGCCTGTGTCGGTATTTTTACGTGAAGGTTGGTTGTATTCATCGATTCTTCTAGCGAATCGGCAGGTGGGGCAGGTTTTTACCTGTTTTGCGATGTCTTGTGTCATGTTCTGCCAATAATATTGTGATGAGATGAGCCTCGTCATCTTGGAGATGTTTGGATGGTGGTGTTGAGTGTGTACGGACTTAAGAAGTCTGGTTGTAAGTGAACTTGGGACTATAGTTTTAAGTACTCCTTTTCGGGAGACGGTGCGCAGTTTATTGTGATCCATAGTCACGCGAGATTTTCCCGGTGGAGAAGACTGTTGGCTCTGTATGAGTGGCGCATCTAGAAAGCCACAAAATGGGATACGAGTTCCAACGCCCGTTTCATATTGTTGTACTCCATTTATGCTACGGACCTCATATTCGTATCTTGACAATCTTAACCTCCATCGAAACAATCTGCCTGACGGAGCTTTGATCTCTTTCAACCACTGCAATGCGGGATGGTCAGAAAATATTGTAAACTTTCTGCCCATTAGACAGGTGCGGAAATTATCCACACTTTCCACAATGGCTAGGCATTGTAGTTCCAAGTCTGAATAATTTCGCTCGTGACTACGCAGAGATCGGCTGAAATGTTGAACGGTGTATGTCTTCCCATCAGGGTAGACTTGTTTAAGAATACCTGCAATGCCGAATGTTGAGGTGTTACAGTGTACCTGGCATGGCAGACCTTCCTGGTAAAGGTGTAATGTGGGGTGTGTGGTAAGGTTTTCTTTCAGGTTAGTGAACGCTTTCTGGCATTCGTCATCCCAGACCCACATGACATCCTTTTTTAGAAGGTTGACAAGTGGCGTCCGCAAGCGGGCGTGGTCTGGAATGAACTCTTTATAGGCGTTCACAGCTTTTAGGAAAGATCGTAATGTTTTTCGATTGTGTGGTTGTTTGGTGGCGTGAATTTTTTCTATGTTTTGTGTAGACGGGATGATTGTGTTATTCTTAACGATTGTGCATGCGCCTACTGGTTGTTGTTGTCTTTTGGCGCGCGTGTTGCGTTTGTTGTGCGGATTGTGCGTGTTTGTTGTGTGGTGACGTATGGGTGCGTGTATGGATTTTGTGTGGTAAGTGTGGGAGCTGTACTGACACGTTTTTTTGGGCATGATTGGAATTGTAGGTTGAAGCCGTTGTGGCTTTATGTGTTGTGGGCATAAAGTATTGGCAATTGGGTTGAGTGAAAAGTTGCGTGGTGTGAGATTAGAATGGTGGCATGTAAATATTTGGGGTTTGGGCAATGAATGCAGGCAAGGGTTTCCATGTGTGAAAGCTTTGGGTGCTGTGCGAGTCCTTTGGGACAGGTTTTGGCCTAGCCCGTGCTTGCATTCATTTGACACATGTTTAAAGTGGTAGATAGTATTAGACAATGGGACGCCAAGTTGGAAAATAGTGCCGCGATTATAATTTAGTTTTAATTTATACTGATAAAGGGTTTTTAAGGTAAGAACTCCAAATGGCAAGGATGCATTTACCACGTGGAAGTTCTCTCTACGGGTTATTTGGCCTATTGTCAGAGGGAAAGCTAAATGTCCTATTATTTTCGTAAAACTATTTAGGGTGGATAGATCAAGGGAAGGTTTTGTAATACTTAAGTTGGGAAGTTGTGCTTTTAATCTAGTGTATAAATGATACGGCAATATGTTCGAACCTGCGTCTGGTTCAATTAGAAAGGTACATGGTAGGTCCTGGGTCAGATACAAGTCCAAAGTCAATTTGATGGTGTCATTGGGTGGATTGCCTACCTCAGTCTCGAAAGGTCTCCACTGTGGCGTCTTCGGCTTGGGGTGGCTGGCTTGGAATATCTGTTGGGCCGGATCGGGACCGTTTGCACTGTCCGCGCAATTGAAAGGGAAATCTAGCCATTTGTACTGCTTCCATTCGAGTGGACCGTTTTCGGACTATTTGCACTGTCCCGGTTCGCGTGGGTTGCTTCCGGGTGCACGGGTACGGCATGGCGGGTGGCGACTCCTCGGTGGGCGTCAGGTTGTTCGGACACGTACCGGCGGCGCGGGCGTCGGTTGCCCCGGGGGTGGCGCTCCGGAAGACCGTTTCCAGTTGCGTGGATCTTGCCCCTTGTAGCGCGGCGGTCAGTTCTAAAATTACCGTCGCCAGGGTATGTCTTGTCGCTTCGTTCGTTGTCAGTTTCTTTCCGCTCGGTTTGTCATTGCCTTTTGTTTTGCTGGCGCCTGGGCTAATTTCCATCTTTATCCTGTCGGCTCTATGTAATATAATCCAAAGTTTTTACACTGCAATATTTGATGTATTACACTGTTGTTTATCCTGTCGACTTTAGGAAATAGCTGTGGTATTCTACTATGTTGGGAAACCTTACTCTTGGTGTTGAAGGTTGTTGAAGTGGTGACGCAGTCGTGGTGAATGATGCAGTCGTGGTGGATGATGCAGTCGTGGTGGCTGAGTGAAAGGATTACACACAGGGGAAATAAGCCGGGACACTTGATGGTTGAAAATATAAGGCAACGGGTTGAAGGAAAGAAAGCTTTTGAGAAAGGCAGAGCGGTTTTTGATGATTAATTAGTTGATCACATGGCGATGATTGGATTTAGATGAAATGAGCGGAGAAAGAGGTCTCTAGTGAGCAGACATTACCTTGGTGGGGTCGAGTCGATGACTGGGTCTGAACTCGGTGGGAGTGAATGAAGAACTGTAGATGTTGTTCAGATGGGAGCCAAAACACTACTAGGTCCGAACTCGGCGAGAGCGAGTGAACAACTGACCATTCTTGCTTTTCGATTTAACACCAAGACTCAGTTTCTTTTTGATTGGTCGAGAGATGTCACATGATCTTTTCCTATTGGTCGACCTATTTAGGTACTGTCTTCTGATTGGATCTGCTGCTGCTTTGATGGAAGGTACCGCCGATCTTGTCATGGAGTGTCGGGTGTTATTTCGACTCTATTTACTTCCGCGTTATCAAATACGTCCGGTCTTGGGTCGGAAGTATGGGGTGTCTCTCTACTTTTATAACTTCTGGTCACCAGATACGTCCTGCTTTGCCAGGAAGTATTGAGTGCTTCTTGACTAATGTAACTTCTGTGGTCACTAGATGCGTCCGGCCTTCTGTCAGGAAGTATTGACTGTACAAGTTATTTATAATTGTGCCCGCTTTAAACCTATTTCCTATGTTTGGTTGCTACTTCTTTCCTCCAGTTACCTTGTTCTTTATTAAATCTTTGAAAATCATACATTATACATGCATAGTGGGTCGGGGGTGCATACAATTATATACAAATTATGACATACCCATTGTTAGAAAAGAGCTAAATATGTTTATTGTTGGGGCATATATGGAGGTAGAGATACCCATTGTTAGAAAAGAGCTAAAGATGTTTATTGTTGGGGCATATTGTTACACCAGGTTGTGGCTTGGCAGACTCTTCAGCCTGGATTCTCTCCTGTGCTGGGTCTTGCATCTTACCAGAGCGTGTTTCAACCATCCTACAAATTTATAAAAGGGAATAACGAGATAAGTCTTCTTTAAGTAGCCACCAGAATCCTCTCTTTATTTTCTCACATCAAAGAGAGCAGTGAAGTCACAGTGTACCTAAATACAAATGATGATAAATTAATAATCTGTTTTAAATAAATATCATAGAATATTTTATATAAAAATAAATAAATATATAATTTAAATTTCAAATATATTGAAAACTAATATAAGAAATACGCCATTAATCATGATGTAACACTTCCCCCTCTCCAGAGGTCGTCACGTCCTCGTGATTGACCTCATCAATTCTTTCAAAATAGGGTTTGATTCTTGAGACATGGACAATCAATGGGTCTTGGCCAGGATTATCTTTTGGTTCAATTAAGTAATTTACGTTGGACAGCTTCTCTAATATTCTATATGGGCCAAAATATTTTCTCAGTAGTTTCTCACACTTTCCTATTTTCCTAATTGGTGTCCAAACTGCTACTAATTCTCCTGGTTCGTAGCTTCTTTCCATGTGTTTCTTGTCATAGTTCTTTTTCATTCTTTCTTGAGTCTTTATTGTGTTGTTAATAACTAATTTTCTTGTTCTGTTTATTTTGTCTAAGTGATGTTTTATGTATTCATCATAATCATCTTTGTCAATGTCCACCGAGATATTCCTGTCGTCCAAAAGAGACGTGGGTTCTCTTCCAAACATCAGGAAAAAGGGAGAATATCCTGTGGTTTCCTGAATTGTAGTATTGTAAGCGTGAGTGATGAATGGGAGTATTTCGTCCCAATTTTTCTGATCAGTGTTCACATACATACTGAGCATATTGATCAATGTTCTATTTAACCGCTCTGTCAATCCATTAGTCTGGGGATGATAGCTCGTTGTGAAGCAATGTTTAATCTTGCACGTTTTCATCACCTCTTTCATTAAATTACTGGTAAATTGAGAGCCTCTGTCACTAATAAGATATTGTGGGGCTCCGTGCCGAAGAAAAATATCCTCTACTAGAAATTTAGAAACTTCTTTCACTGTTGCTTCCGAGACTGCTCTTGTTTCTGCATATCTAGTGTAGTAGTCCGTCAGCACGATTATCCATTTTTTCCTGTTTTTCGTAGATGGTAGTGGACCAACAAAGTCAATTCCAATTCTTTCGAAAGGAAAGTTGGCTGGGGGGATGGGCTGTAGTAGTCCAGAAGGTAATTGGTTTGAGCCTTTCCTACTTTGGCAAAGGTGACACGTCTTAACGAATTCTGAGACATCCTTTAGCATGGATGGCCAAAAGTATTTACTCTTTATTCGGTACATGGTTCTGGCGACGCCCAGATGGCCATTCGACATATGATTGTGATATTCTTTCATAATTTCTCTCTTTTTATACTCTGGAACCACAAGCAACCACGCCCTGCCTTCAGGGTTCGGGTTTTTCTTAAAGAGGCATCCATCTTCTTCTTTAAAGTTTTGCGCAATTGATCGCCTGCTTCCATTAAGGTTTTTCTTAACACTTTCGATAAATTTATCCTCTTCGTCTGTTATTTGATTTAAAAATAGCCTTTCAAAATCCTCATCCCAATCAGTTTCTGGTAAGGGCCCCCTAGATAAGCCATCGGCGTCCAGATGCTTCTTTCCCGATTTATGTATTATATCGAAGTCATATTCTTGAATTTTCAATGCCCATCTTGCCAATCGACCTGTTGGATCCTTCAAGTTTTTGAGCCAGCATAAGGCGTGATGGTCTGTTACTATTTTAAAGTATCTTCCATAAAGGTAAGGTCGTAATTTTGACATTGACCAGACAACGGCCAGACATTCTTTTTCAGTGGTTGAATAATTTTGCTCCGCTTTACTTAGGGTACGACTCAAATATGAGATCACCTTCTCTTCACCACCGATGTCTTGGACAAGTGTTGCACCTATGCCGATGTTGGACGCATCAGTATGAACATAAGTAGGTGCATTTGGATTGAAGTGACCTAAAATTGGTGGACTTAATAGTGCTGTTTTTAGGGTTTGAAACGCTTCCTCTTGTCTTTCTGTCCAGGTAAATGATACACTTTTTTTTATAAGGTTGGTCAAAGGGTCAGCAATTTTTGAAAAGTCTTTGATAAATTTTCTATAATATGAACACATTCCCAAAAAGGATTGTACTTCTTTGACCTTTTTGGGTCGAGGAAAATTTCTGACAGCTTTGATGTTATGTTCCGCGGGTTTTATACCATGTTTGCTCGTTATATAGCCGAGAATCTCCAATTCTTCAAAAGCAAATCGGCATTTTTTGTCGTTTAACCTTAAATTAGATTCACGAAAACATCTAAAAACAGCTTCAAGTCTTTTGAGGTGCGTTGGAAAATCCGGGCTATATATGATAACATCATCCAGATAACACAAACAAATTTGCCATCTCAGATTTCCAAGCATATTCTCCATATTTCTCTCAAAGGTAGCAGGCGCATTACAAAGTCCAAAAGGCATCACGTTGAATTCATATAATCCATGCGCTGTAGTGAAAGCTGTTTTCTCTTTGTCTCTTTCTTCGACTTCAACTTGCCAATATCCAGATCTGAGGTCTATTGCTGAGAAGTGTGTAGATCCTTGGAGAGTATCCATAACTTCGTCTATTCTAGGGATCGGATAGACATCTTTTACTGTCACATTATTCAGTTTTCTGTAGTCCACACAAAATCTGTATTTACCATCTCGCTTCTTGACCAATATTACTGGAAAAGACCAGGGGCTAGAAGATGGCCTAATTATGCCTTCTGTAAGCATCTCGTCAATTTGCTCTTTTATAATATCTCGTTCTTTAGCACTTACCCGGTAAGGCTTGTGTTTAATTGGCTTCGCGTCTTCTGTGTCTATCCGATGTTTTGCCAAATTGGTTCTCCCTAATCTCGATGAAAAAAGATCTCCATACCTTTCTAAAACTTGTTTTAACTCCTTCTGTTCCTTTGGTGAAAGATTTTCGTTTATTTGGAATCTAGGTTCTTCGTTCTTTTCTACCTCTCTTTCTCGACTCACATTTATTTTCGCTGGACTACTTCCAAAAGCCAATGTTTGGTTTTTCATTATTTTTAACGGTCGAGGATACGGATTAGTTATCCAGATGTGTGTTTCCCTATTTATAACATTGATCAAGCTTCTTGCTAGACGAAGTCCATTTGTTTGAAACATTTTGCTGCTCTCCTCGATAATATATTCTCCATCCTCTGTTTCTACCAATGCCTTGATCAATTTCATGGAACATTCCGGTACAATGGAATCCTTGGCACTCTTTATTTTCAACATTTCAAAATTGATTTCGTCATGATTATTCGTCAAATCGTATTTTATAGTTTCTTGCTTACAATCTATTTTTGCGTTCATTTTCTTAAGGAAATCTCTCCCAAGAATTAATGTCCGTAAATCCGTTTTCAATATCACAAAGTTGTGTGATAACGTTTCGTCATCAATTTTTATATTTAAAAATATACTTCCTACCATGTCCAATTTTTTTCCATCGGGTCCTGCACAAATTTTTGCGAGTTTATTTATACCATGGCCTGTATCGAGGGCCGTTCTGAGGTCGACCACTGAGAGGTCAGCACCTGTATCAACCAAAGCTTCAAAAGTCCCTATCTTGTCCACATTAATTTTTAATTTGTATTTAGGGTCCAACTTCTTGATTCCGTTTATGGTCGACTTGCTTTGATTGACAGATTCAGGCGCGACGCTTAGTTTAAATCTTCCAACACGGAATATCTATTCCGGGTAGGAATATTTGTCTGTGTGCTATGACATACATCAGCATAAAGCCGAGGTCCTGATTTCTCTGATATTTCATTCATTTGGCATTTCTCTTCGACCTTCTCTTGGGTATCTGCTGGATCCTCTTCTAGGATTCTTATAAACTTAACCCTACAATAACGGGCCACGTGCCCTGGCTTGTTACATTTAAAGCAGATTGGTCTTCCATCTTCCGTCCTATTTTTGCTCACTTCTTGGCTTTTATTGTAGGTGTTTCTCTGAAGGTTTGGTTTCGGCACAAAGTTAGGATTATAAGGACGTCTAGGGGTAGAGGGCTGGGGGAAGTTGTTTCGATACTGTCTGGGAGTAGGAGGGGAGTCGTTCTTGTAATTATTGGAAACAGGGGCTTGGGGCCTGGAAGTGGTCTGGTAGTTTCGTGCGGCAGTCGGCGGCATGTACCTCGATTGTTGTTGGGGTCTAGAATAGCGTGGACCGTTATATAGGTTTCTGGATTTCTCCACACGTTCCCGATACTTCTTTTCAAAATAATCCATTTTCTTGCACACGACAAGAAGGTCATCGGTCGTTTTAGGAGGGTTCAGGTAGAGCGCGAATGAGTACTCTTTTTTCAGTCCTCCAATAACATGTTCAATTTTTGTTTCTTCTTCCATTGCGGGGTCAACCTTGTTGCACAACACTAGAATGTCTTCCGCGAACCTGATTGCTGGTTCATTCCAGTGTTGCATTCTGTTGAGCTTCATTCTAAGTTCTTCTTTATTCGCGTCCAAAGAAAAATCCTGAATGAGGCGGATTTTAATATTTTCCCAGCTCGTGAAACTAGCTTTGTGTAAATTCAACCAGGTTTTAGCGCTTCCCGTCATGTTCATGGCGGCATAACGAGAGATAATGTAGTCTGCCCAATGGTACAAGAAGCCAATTTCTTCAAGAGATTCAATCCATGGGCGAGGGTCTTCCGTTCCATCATACTTGGGGATGTCGATGTTGGGATTCAGGACAACTGGGTCGGAACTAGCATCTCTACCAATTGTTACACCAGGTTGTGGCTTGGCAGACTCTTCAGCCTGGATTCTCTCCTGTGCTGGGTCTTGCATCTTACCAGAGCGTGTTTCAACCATCCTACAAATTTATAAAAGGGAATAACGAGATAAGTCTTCTTTAAGTAGCCACCAGAATCCTCTCTTTATTTTCTCACATCAAAGAGAGCAGTGAAGTCACAGTGTACCTAAATACAAATGATGATAAATTAATAATCTGTTTTAAATAAATATCATAGAATATTTTATATAAAAATAAATAAATATATAATTTAAATTTCAAATATATTGAAACTAATATAAGAAATACGCCATTAATCATGATGTAACAATATATAGAGGTGGAGATACCCATTGTTAGAATAGATCTAAGGATGTATGCTTATTGTAGGGACATTTATAGAGGTGGAGATACCCATTGTTAGAAAAGAGCTGAGGATGTTTATTGTTGGGACATACATAGAGGTGGAGATACCCATTGTTAGAATAGAGCTAAAGATGTTTATTGTTGGGGCATATATAGAGGTGGAGATACCCATTGTTAGAAAAGAGCTAAGGATATATGCTCATTGGATTGTCGAAGATTGAGCAGGAACGAATGGGTTTCTTCGGTATCAGAATCCATCATAGTTAACGCTTCGTGAGAAGGCGGTGGATCAACTTATTTAAACATAGAAACTTTCTCCTTGGAATATAAATACTATAAAGTTAAGTGCCAGGAGAAAATGATTTTTTATTAATCGATTAATAAAAAATCATTTTCTCCTGGCACTTAACTTTATAGTATTTATATTCCAAGGAGAAAGTTTCTATGTTTAAATAAGTTGATCCACCGCCTTCTCACGAAGCGTTAACTATGATGGATTCTGATACCGAAGAAATATATGCTCATTGCTGGCACATTTATAGAGGTGGATATATCCATTGTTAGAAAAGAGCTAAGGATGTATGCTTATTGTTGGGACATTTATAGAGGTGGAGATACCCATTGTTAGAAAATAGCTAAAGATGTTTATTGTTGGGGAATATATAGAGGTGGAGATACCCATTATTAGAAAAGAGCTAAGGATGTTTATTGTTGAGGCATATATAGAGGTGGAGATACCCATTGTTAGAAAAGTGCTAAATATGTATGCTTATTGTTGGGACATATATAGAGGTGGAGATACCCATTGTTAGAAAGGAGCTAAGGATGATTATTGTTGGGGCATATATAGAGGTGGAGATACCCATTGTTAGAAAAGAGCTAAATATGTTTATTGTTGGGACATATATAGAGGTGGAGATACCCATTGTTAGAAAAGAGCTAAGGATGTTTATTGTTGGGACATACATAGAGGTGGAGAAACCCATTGTTAGAAAAGAGCTAAGGATGTATGTTTATTGTTGGGACATATATACAGGTGGAGATACCCATTGTTAGAAAAGAGCTAAGGATGTTTATTGTTGGGACATACATAGAGGTGGAGAAACCCATTGTTAGAAAAGAGCTAAGGATGTATGTTTATTGTTGGGACATATATAGAGGTGGAGATACCCATTGTTAGAAAAGAGCTAAGGATGTATGTTTATTGTTGGGGCATATATAGAGGTGGAGATACCCATTGTTAGAAAAGAGCTAAGGATGTATGTTTATTGTTGGGGAATATATAGAGGTGGAGATACCCATTGTTAGAATAGAGCTAAGGATGTTTATTGTTGGGGAATATATAGAGGTGGATATACCCATTGTTAGAATAGAGCTAAAGATGTTTATTGTTGGGGCATATATAGAGGTGGAGATACCCATTGTTAGAAAAGAGCTAAGGATATATGCTCATTGCTGCCACATTTATAGAGGTGGATATATCCATTGTTAGAAAAGAGCTAAGGATGTATGCTTATTGTTGGGACATTTATAGAGGTGGAGATACCCATTGTTAGAAAATAGCTAAAGATGTTTATTGTTGGGGAATATATAGAGGTGGAGATACCCATTGTTAGAAAAGAGCTAAGGATGTTTATTGTTGGGGCATATATAGAGGTGGAGATACCCATTGTTAGAAAAGAGCTAAGGATGTTTATTGTTGGGGCATATATAGAGGTGGAGATACCCATTGTTAGAAAAGAGCTAAATATGTATGCTTATTGTTGGGACATATATAGAGGTGGAGATACCCATTGTTAGAATAGAGCTAAGGATGATTATTGTTGGGGCATATATAGAGGTGGAGATACCCATTGTTAGAAAAGAGCTAAATATTTAATGACGGATTACTCGATGAGGGAAGAGTATCTTTTAATATATAATATCAGATCACAAGCTTTCGGGCCTAACCGCCCATCCACAGGTGTAAAAACGAGACAAATTATTTTGGCAATCAGCTATATATATATATATATATATATATATATAAAGTAAGAAAATGAGACAAATATGTAAAAATTGTGCCAGAGAATTAACATAATATTGAAGGATCAATCATAGAAGTTAAGCAAAGCAAGCAAATAAACATATAATACAAGGCTATTACAGAAACTAAGTATGAACAACGACTATAAAACAAAATAAAAATAAACTAAAACTGCTATTGACGTGTAAAGGTATAAGTAGGTTATGAAAACTAAATCTTTCAGATAGGAGGTTCCAGTATTAAATTTTCATATATCTCAGGAAGGTCTATTGCTCTATTGATGCTTTTAAATTTTTTGGTGAGTATAGCCTCCAGGACCAATCGCTGGTGCTTGCTTTTAATCCCATGATAGTGGGCCGAGGGGTTATAGATGTTGAATGTGTGGCCTGTGTCCCGTATGTGTTGGTAAACTAAAGAGCGGGGATCTTTCCTTTTTACCGATCTATCATGCTCCACCATTCTGGTCTTCACCATTCTCCCAGCCTCTCCGACATACTTTGCATCACACTGCTCACATGATATGGAGTAAATGGCATTGTGGGTATTAAGGGAATCAATGGTTTCACTATTTTTAACTATTGTCTGTTTTAGTTTGGTTGCCAGACTGAGTGTGTTGGAGAAATATGAGTTTACACCATATCTATTCAGAAATCGTGCTATGGCCGCCGATTTGTAAGAGTATGGAATGAAACAGGTGGACAAGTAATGAGCAGTATTCTTGTATATCTTGTACTTGTGCTCAAGTATATCTTGACCAGAATAACTATAATATTAGAAAGCGTGTACATGTGTTGTTGTTGTTGTTCAATAACAGAGAACGATTTTTGTTCACTTTTCAATTCCTAAATATTTAAATCATCGTCAAGTTATTCTGCTGAATAGTAACAGATAACAATGCAATTGGAAATCTCGTGATCAGAATATTATTTTGTCATCATTTTACATCCCTGAAATTCTTTCTGCGCTTCCTATATATATTATTAAGGCTAGGGGGTCGGTGGAAGGCTGGTTAAACCGTTTTGTTTTCGACTACTACAACCCGGGTTCTTTTCCCGCATTGGACACTTTTTTCTGTTTAAAAAAAAAATGCTCCAATGGCCCCCGATTCTAGCAAAAGTCCAACCCCACCAGCGAGTGCAAGTAACCAAACGGGGCTCTAGCACATTTGTAAGTGCAAAGTCGAACTGCTTCTCACATGTGTAGACATGTGGTGCGCTTACAGTAAAAGCAGTCGTTAAGTACCCACCATGATTTTCATGGCCTGTACCACGTGTACTAGGGATAAGCAAAAAAAATATATATATATTTAGGCTTCTTAAAAATTACCTCATATTAATTTCATAGATTATTTCTATATATTTTCTATTATTATGCAAATATTAATTTGTATATCTCTAAATCATGATTTATTAGCGCGCCATCTGTTATGAAAATTTGAAACTATTATAGATGCGTATAATTCTTTTTGTGAAATTAAATCCAACGGTTTCGCCAGTTTAATCTACCATATCATATAAAAGTAAGATCGAAAAATACAATATAACAGGTGTATGGTAGATTAAACTGGCGAAGCCGCTGGGAGGGTTCACCACTGATGAGCCAGGCCCTCCCTATAATTTTCCATTACCATAAGGGCAGTAGAGAAAGCGTTTAATTTCAAAAACAATCTTACGCGTCTATAATAGTTTCAAATTTTCATATCTCTAAATAATGATCTCCTCGGATATATATAACAATAAGATTCCAAGAAGAAGGGAGAGATTTTTAAATTATCATTATTATTATTATTATAGCGATAAAAACACAAGCTTTCAAACCCTACAGATCTGTTACAGGTATAACTTTAAAAAAAAGACCGTTAAAAAAGACGATCTTATAAATATATTGTAACAAAGTATTTATTAATTTTATTATTTTTTATTAACAGAGTGGTCATTTTTATGTTTATATTTTGCTACTCTGTAAATTTCCCTCGTGGCTTATCTTTTGTTTACTATTCTTAGTTTGTCCTTCCCTGAAATAAATTGTTGTCTCCTCCTGAAGTTTTTGTTTTGGGCACGAAATCCATACACTTTGGTTAGTAGCACGTAAAACCATATCCTCTCTGAAGTTTTTGTCTTCCCTAATTTTCCACGTGGCAATATGCAATTTGTATAGCTCATATTTTTACGTCCATTGGAGTTACACTGTAGAATAACTGAGATTTGAAAGCTCGTGTTTTATCGCTATAATAGAATGAGATAGATTTATAATACAATATAATGCGGCTTATGATTGTAGATGTTTGACAAGTTTCACCGCAAATGTTTCTTTTAAACGAAAATTCGTAATATATTTTAAGGAGAAATAATGAATATTTCTATCTTTAGGGATGAAATATGGAAGGATGAATTGTGAAGAGTAATGATGAACGGAAAAATAAGTGTCCAGGGATGGGAAAGATAGAGATATGTAAAATATATTTAACTAAACAAAGCATTCTCAAAACGACACAAAGAGCAAATCTTAAATACCTATCATCATAGTCACTTCAAACACTTAAAAATATCAATAAC
>CP092868.1:41103895-41130277 GCA_030710605.1 Cordylochernes scorpioides | reverse complement strand
TGCATAAAAAATAACAATGGCCAATATGGGGAAAAAACATCTTCAACATAAACTTTCCAGACCTGTTCTATTAGTGAGTTAGGTGCAGATTCCATCTAATGGATGCAGCAGTCACGCGAGGATGGACTTGAAGAAATCCCAAGATTAGGTCCTCTTCTCCAGAAATAAATAGTCCAAGATATGATCCACCACCTATCCCCGTGGGACGTCGGTAATTATACGGTCACGTGCCTCGCTTCCTGCACTCTGATTGGATATTGATTCCCAGTGCCGCTAATAATGTCGACTTTTTCTTTCCCCCCTCCCTCATGTAATGGGAAATTTGAATGGAAGTTGCAACAGCGTGAATTTGTTATTAGCTCCCTTTCCCAGTCTTCGATAGAGGGGTTACAGCCATTTTCAACCATAGGTAGATCTTTCCAAGTCTTCTATACACTCTCTTCTATATTACATCATATTTACATATAACTATTACTAATATAATATTTTATTATTATTATATTTAAGTTGATTTTCAACACTTATTTCATATCACTCTAGAAATATATATGATAATTGATAGTCATGTTTATATACAAGTTGAAGGTTTTATTTATCAATTTGTGAGAAATTTTATAATATTTTGAGAGAGAGAATATTTAAAAATATTTAGTGTGTGAAGTAATAAACTACATATAGAAATTTTCTTTAAAAAATTGACAATGCACTGTTCACAAACCTTTGTGCGTTGAGGATAAATAGAGAAATTTCTATATATATGTAATATTGTTGCAAATGATCCTTTCGACGTATGGATGAACTGGCAGTCGTGTACGTGAGGCAAGTGTTGATGTACTTCCCACACGCGGACAACAAGAAGCAGAGGCAGGGCTAGATGTTAGCACCGAGAGTGATCGGGGACAACCCACGGGACAGAGGTAGAGGCCATGACACAAACCTGGATGCCTATCACCGAGACATGGAGAGAGAGGGCCGAGAGAGACAGCAGCGGTCTGCCGATGGACACCGGTCGAGGGGGGTGTGATCTATTCTAGAGCAAGACTGGTGGTAATTCGACTATGTTTTTAGGACCGACGGTGTAATCGGAGACATTTCTCCTGTCTGGCGCCGGCTATCTCTCAATCTAATTTTATTATTTCGTTTTGCATTGCATGGTGGACAAACTAGCGAGTTGAATTATGTCTAAGTTTCGGTTGTTATACTGTAGCTATATTACATATATGTATATAAGTATATTTTGAAATATATTACAACACATAGGTATATATATAAACCGAACTATCTAAATATTTTAACGACAAATAACTTATGATAGCCTTCATTCTTTATAATTGTCGCTACTTAATTATATATAATGAAAGATATATAAAATAGTTCTCTTTTCTTCATGTAGATGGCGCGCTGATTCTAATATCCCAAGACAACAAGTCACGTGTGTGTCACAAACAATCAATCTACTTAGTCCCCACGTCACGTATAATAAGTTGACGACACACAATGACCACAGAAGATATCTCGCTTCACAGCTAATTACAAGGAAGTCAACAAACAAGGTAATTATATTAATTGCCATCTTCAAATAGGGTTTTGAAGCAATAAATAATGTATCAATATAATTTTCACTATATACTTTATCTAGATATCCCTTATGTATACAAAACGACCTTACAAGAATGGATAAATCTAAGCTATACTCTCACTACAAAGACATTCACATATCTTTCATGACGGAGGGATACCTTTTGGGGGATTTTCCTTTCCCGGTTGTAAGACTACTCGCACAAGTTAGAATACTTTCAAGTTTTTTTAGAGAAAACCACACCAAGATGCTCTGCGGTGAGGACCCGATTTGTACCTTCTGTAATTCAAAACTAAAAAATGAAATCACTCACTATAATTTTGATTGCTCTGCTCTGAAAGAAAAAGAAGAATCCTTATGCTCAAAACTGGGCAACTCTGTGCTTCACTTCCATCAATAATTTACAATATGACCCAGAATAAGTATATTGCTACTGCGTTTTATGGTTTCCACAAGTCCATATCTCAGAAGAAAGCCAAGTGACACTCACTCCTCAATTTCTTACTGCTACTCTTTTTGTGTTGTTTTTCTTGCTTCCCTCTTTCTCTTTCTTGTTTTTTTCTCTTTTTTTATATTCTGTATATATCGTTATTTCCTTTGTCTCACTGCTTTGTTCTTATGCATACCTCTGGTGAATCCTGTATAGGGTCAGGGACCCTAAATAAAGGCTTTTTGTTGTGGTTGTTTTTGATATCCCTTATGTTCCTTTTTCTCACTTTCTCGTTGTTAACATCATACGACTATTCTATTCACGGCCTAAAATTATTGTAAATATATATGTATAGACAAATGTAAAGGCATACATGTATGACAGTGCAAGTGTCCCTAGGGGGACATAGCGCTTTAATTGAAATTTCTTATGTTCCAACCCAACTCTCAACAAATGTATAATTGTCTAAATACTGAGTTTTCTGACCTAAGCTTTACTTTCAAATATTTTGTATGTTATGAAGCTGCGAGTGATATTCGAAGTAACCTTCTACTGAACAACGGGGTGAATGAACTAATTAATCCCTTAAGAATTTATATTCTGATTCTAGACAACCCTCTACCCTTGATCCATCCATGTATAAAACTATGAAGATACCTGATAATTAAGTATATTTCTGTTAATTATACTAATCATTGTTCTTTAAGAAAAAGAACCGTTTATGTAACTCGATGTACCATCTTGGTGACTGAAATTCATACAATGGGCATTCATGGGAAAATGTATAGGTTATTAGCCTTAAGAAAACTTATTATATCGCATTGATCAAAATATAGTTAAAGGCGTATAAATGATAGGTAATAAAAGTGATTAATATCCAAAAGCTCTCCCCAAATTTAATTAATAAAGATCTAAAGTGGAGAATTACCAGAAACCGGAAATTTGCGAGTCCTTCAGAAGCCCTCAAGCTCACTCTAAGAATTTCGTCCCAGAAGATACTTGTCTACTTCCGGTTGTTGTCATACGACAAACAAAACATCGGCTGATTGGTTATTTCCGGTCTCGCCAGCGGAAATAGAAATGAAATTCGAAGCATTGATCCTTTTCTCTGAAACTGGAAATCTTTAGCAGCAGACACCCTTCCTGAATATATATATATATATATGATAAAAATTGTTGATAGAAATTTTTATTGCTTGAAATGGGCTATGTTTGGTTAAAAATGGTTATTGTTTTGCAGTCGTGGTAAAAATAATATATATATTGTCGTGTTCTACGACAAGAATTAACACGAGACGATTTCACACTAAAGAAAACTCTAACTTTATTCATCCTTTGACCTATATATAGGTATCGCGCTTCTCGCGGATATACAAATCTACCATCCTTTAAAAGAAAGTATGTAAAAATATACGAAACAAGTCAATATCATGCAAATGTCACGAGGTATGCGACAGACTCCCCCCCCCCATGACCCCTCATCACTCCCGTGATGGGACTCCTGGTGGTCTAGGATGAAACTTAATGATGTTGGTGATGTGGGCACTCTGGGTTCCTCGTTCTGATTCATAGAGGACATATTTAACACAGCCGTCCACCATCTTTACATCAGTAACAACATGAGGTCCAGTCTGCAGTCGCTGTTTACCTGTGTATTGGTGTTTCACCAGAATCGAATCTCCAGGTTTGACATCAGCAGGTCTTCTTCGATTTCGGTTGTAATAATATTTAGTGCGCAGGCGGTAGTTATGGCGCTGTTTGTCATTAGTCTCCGTTTCAATTCTATGGAGTTGTAAGCCCAATTCCTCATCAGCAGGCACTACCGGCACTGTTCCCTTCCATTTGTACCATGGAGAGCATCCCAGATAGGTATTATGATGTCGATTATGATAATGGACGGCTGCCTCCAAGCAACATTTCCATCCTTTAGGGAACTGTGGGTAGCATTCCATGAAGGTCTTAATTTCTTGAATCACTCTCTCGGCCAGACCATTTCCCGCAGGGTGATATGGACTGGTATGAAGAAACCCGATTCCCTTCTCCTGCGTCCAGTTGTAAAATTCCCCTCGAGTAAAGGAGGTACCTCGATCGGAAATAATTTTCTTTACATTTTTAAGAATGGGATGGTCCGCAAAGTATTCCTTTAGGGCTTTACCCGACTGTTTCATACTTTTGGCGTATACAATCCGAGTAGCTTCATCAATCACTACTAAGAATGACTGGGTAGAGGCATTGGATTCTGATTTCTTTTTGAGTTCTGCGAAGTCAACATGAACCGTATGAAAGGGAACATGAGATTGAACAGGCAAACTCATCTGGTCAGAGGTAGATCTATATTTGGCTTTTACCTTCTGACAGGTGGAACACGTTTGGACATAACGTCGAATGTCCCCCTTCATATTTCGCCACCAAAATCGATTCTTAATTGTGTAATAAGTCCTCCAGAATCCCGAGTGGCCACCGGATTTCGGATCATCATGATACAAGCCGAGAATGCCAGGAACTTGTTCAGGAGTCACCAAATAGGACTTTCTCTGTTCGTCGTATTCCAGCTCTAAAGCTTTATGCTTCAACCAGAACGTCTGTTCATCAGACTTGTCTGGGACGCTTACACACAATCGTGACAACGCGTCGGCGTCCCTCAGTTCCTTTCCCGACCGATGATTTATTATGATATTAAAGGAGCGCAGGAATAACTGCCACCTGGCTAAACGGTCTCTAAGTTCTCCACAACTTAAAAGTTGAGTTAAGGCTCTGTGATCAGTATGTACCACAAAAGGGCGACTCTCCAAGTAGGAACGAAAATGTTTCACAGCCTTTAATACCGCCAAGCACTCTTTCTCGGTAACGGAATAATTTTGTTCGGCTTTTGTAAAGGTGTAGGAGTAATAGCTAATTACCCGAAGTTGTTTACATCTTTTTTCTTGGAGGTCCCTTTGATATAAAATGGCTCCCGTTCCATAGTAGCTGGCATCCGTTGATAGCTCGAATGGCAATCTCCCATCAGGAACCCTAAGAATTGGTTCCTCAGTAATAAGTGCGATAAGTTTTTGGTAGGCCGTCTCGCATTCAGAATCCCATTCGAAGGTTACATCTTTTCCTTTTAATTTGTCCAATGGTCTTACTATGTGAGCATAATCTTTTATAAAGGCGCGGAAATGATTAGTCAATCCGGTGAAACACTGTAAGGACCTCAAATTGTATGGACGTTTCATATTTCGAACCTTCTCGGTAACTTCAGCCCTTATTTTCTTTGTGTCTCCATCAATAACTCTCCCTAATAAGTCTATGCGAGGGACGCAAAATTGACATTTATCAAGATTTAACACTAGGCCCGCAGTGGTCAGTCGTTCAAGAATTCTATGCGTCAAAATGGAGCAATCCTCCTGAGTATAGCCACCACAACAGATGTCATCGATATAAGCTACCACCTTATCACCCAGTAGGTCTCCTAGAATTGTAGTCATTATTCTCTGGAACTTAGCTGGAGAATTCTTCCATCCAAACGGAAGCTTTAGAAACTCGTAATGACCAGATGGAGTTACGAAGGCAGTGTATTTTCGAGTATTTTCTGATACGCCAAGTTGCCAAAATCCATCCTTCAAGTCGAGCTTTGAGAAAAAACGACATCCTCCGAACACATTAATAATGTCGTCTATTCGAGGAAAGGGAAAAGGATCCAAAAGTGTTTCATCGTTAATCCTTCGATAGTCGACACATAATCGATAGTCTCCATTCTTTTTTGGAATTACTATGCATGGAGATGCAAATGCCGAGTTTGATGGTCTAATTATTCCTTCGCTTAGCATCGATCTAATTTTTACATTTAACCAGTTTCTTTTGGTATTCTCCAACCGATATGGCTTTGCACTGACAACTCGAAAGTTTTCTTGCAGTCCAAAGTCCACCTCAAATTTTGAAATTATTGGCGAAGTCCTTTTGCAAAGGCTGGGGTATTTGACCTCGACATCCCTCCTGGTAACGAGGTTCGGGCCAGTTTCAGAAAAGAAACTTATTTGATCTGTAAAGAAGTCCCACTTCACTTTCAAGGATTTTAACGTAGGCTTACCAATTAACAGATCAAAGGGCATATCTGGGAGGACAATAGCCTGGATCTTGATTGTTTGCTCCCCAGCCTCCAAAACCAGATCAATGGCTTCGGTAGCAGTGAATTTATTCTGGTTGATCGTGTTTATTAAAGTCTTGGTAGGGTATGTTTTCCACTTGTTTTTTTGTGTTAAATTTTCGTGTATCAGGTTGAGAGAAGAACCGCTGTCCAGATAGGCCTTTACTAAGTGAGAGTTTATCGTCACATCAATTAAGGAATGGGGAGAATCACAAATCGAAAAAATGGTCGATTTTGACCATGGGATCGGCGAACCCATACTCGTCAGTTTTTTTGACAAATACAAACCATTTCCATCATTTTCCGCATGGTATAACCTCGTGTCACTATTTTCAGTGAAATGAACTGGTTTCTTGACTGTGCCAGGAGTTCTTGCAGACGGCCTGATGTTCTCCAGGAGTTTGAGTAGACTTTGCTTGCATTTGATATTTGCCGTGGCCAGTTGTTCCTGCATATGCTGGGGAAGTCCATGAATTATCCCAATAATCAACAATTCCTCACTAAGGCCAGGCATACCAAGTCGCATCTTTCCTTGTTTCTGGTAAAAATACTCCACCAAGGATCCTCCTCGATATCTCCAATTGAAAGCACGGTCGTAACTCACAATGGGATTTTCGTTAAAAGAACCCATAAATTCCTGCTTCCAATCCTTCCAACAATATTCCTCTTCATCCTGGTATTTGTTGTCGAACCATAACAAGGCCGATCCTGATAGGTATGATCGCATTCCATTGATTCTAGCCTTGTCTCTAACCCATCCGTTGTTTTCACAGATGTTTTCATATACTTTGATCCAAATTTTAGGATCCACGTTTCTTCCATCAAAGGTAGCCACATCCATTTTGACTGGCCTACCTACCCTGATTTCACTCTTATTAGTAAGCAGAAAGTCGGTCATTAAACGCTGCTGGTTGGCCATCGTCCTGAGGATACTCTCCATGGTCGAATCTGCCAAGTCCATTTCTTCCTCTTGCATGTCTTGCTTAATAAGCTTAATTTTATCAAATTCTCCATTTGCATACCATTGTATAAGGCCATTTGGAACGCCAACAAATCGGTTTGAATCCTTTTTCAGATAAAAAGCCATTGGTTTCTTGCCATACCTAAAAGTCCTTTCATGACACTCTGGTGACTGGTATTCTTCTGGAATGTCAATAATCTCCTCACCAGAGTGTAAACCAAATCCGATCACCTTATCATCCCTGAAATATAAGACTAGTGATCCTGCCGGCTGCGCCATATTGTCGTGTTCTACGACAAGAATTAACACGAGACGATTTCACACTAAAGAAAACTCTAACTTTATTCATCCTTTGACCTATATATAGGTATCGCGCTTCTCGCGGATATACAAATCTACCATCCTTTAAAAGAAAGTATGTAAAAATATACGAAACAAGTCAATATCATGCAAATGTCACGAGGTATGCGACATATATTTATATATGTTATGAATAATTATTGTTTGTTGTTAGATAAAGGGTTGATAAAACAAAGGATCGATAAGATAAAGGGTTGAAGGTGCAGTCGTGATTAAAAAAAAAGATAATTATTTACCGTCAAGTAGCTTTTATTTTCAATTACTTAAGGAAAGATTACACATTAGTTATTTTCACATTATATAGAATTTATACAGTTAATCCTATATTAGTGATTTAAAAAGATAGATTTGTTAACTACGCATATTTACAACAAAACTATAACAAAAACTGAAAGTCTTTCTAAAAACGATGATAACAAAAGTAAAATTATCAATGAATAAAAATAAAAAATATATTTTTAAATATAGAAATATTTGAGTTTTTAGATTATATAATATATATATTATGATAAATATTGTTGATATAAATTATTATTGCTTGAATTGAGCTATGTTTGGTTAAAAATGCTTATTGTTTTGTAGTCGTGGTAATAATAACAATAAAAAAAGTTTTATATCACAATTTGATTTATTTGTGCTAATGAAAGAATTTAAGAAGAAATACCTGATTTGTGGCGTAAATAATAGAATAAAGATTACGTATTTACATATGTACAAAAAGATTGAGCCGGCCAACGGGAAACGGAAATATCTTTATTTACGGGGCTGCTAACCAAAATAAATGATTTTTGAGCCCTAAGGCCAACTAGAAACAACAACAATGGGTTTATAAAGGAAAACCGCGACATCTGGCTGTCGACTTTACAGAGTATTTTATTCTAGATATTATAATATGAAAATTAAATAATTTTTATATAACATAAATATACATAGTTTGATTTGTTTCTCTATAATATATCATTATTTATAGGGAACAGGCAAATAGGGGTAAATACGTATATGAATTATATCAAGAATTTGAAGATGCTATACTTCCTAAATTATCTTCAATAGTTGTTAAATATTTCATCTGAATAGATAACGTGTGCAGAACACACAGACAAAAAACAAAAAAAAAGCTTTAAATTATATTCATTATATTTATATCGAAATAAGAGAATAAACGTATCGTATTTTTTAAATGGTATAGAATCGTATAATTTTTTATTTTAGACCAGTTTTATGCGGTTTATTTTGATGTAACTAAATTTTATATTGATGGGATTCAGAGAAATTTATTCGGAGAAAATATATACGGATATCCATTGTTAGAATAAAGCTAGGGATGTTTACTGTTGGGACATGTAGAGTCGTAGATATCCATTGTTAGAACAGAGCTATGTTTATTATGTGTTGGAGCACATATAGAGTTGGAGATACCCATTGTTAGAAAAGAGCTAAAGTTGTTTATTGTTGGGACATATAGAGTCGGAGATACCCATTGTTAGAATAGAGATAAAGATGTTTATTGTTGGGGAACATATAGAGTTGGAGATACCCATTGTTAGAATAGAGCTAGGGATGTATGTTTATATTGTTAAGACATATAGAGTTGGAAAACCTATTGTTAGAATAGAGCTAATAATGTTTATTGTTGGGACATGTAGAGTCGTAGATATCCATTGTTAGAACAGAGCTATGTTTATTATGTGTTGGAGCACATATAGAGTTGGAGATACCCATTGTTAGAAAAGAGCTAAAGTTGTTTATTGTTGGGACATATAGAGTCGGAGATACCCATTGTTAGAATAGAGCTAAAGATGTTTATTGTTGGGGAACATATAGAGTTGGAGATACCCATTGTTAGAATAGAGCTAGGGATGTATGTTTATATTGTTAAGACATATAGAGTTGGAAAAACCTATTGTTAGAATAGAGCTAATAATGTTTATTGTTGGGACATGTAGAGTCGTAGATATCCATTTTTAGAAAAGAGCTAAGGATGTTTATTATGTGTTGGAGCACATGTAGAGTTAGAGATACCCATTGTTAGAATTAGAGCTAAAGATGTCTATTTTTGGGACACTTACAGAGGTGGAGATACCCATTGTTAGAATATAGCTAAAGATGTCTATTGTTGGGGAACATATAGAAGTGGAGATACCCATTGTTAGAATAGAGCTAAAGATGTTTATTGTTGGGACATATATAGAGGTGGAGATACCCATTGTTAGAATAGAGCTAAGAATGTATGCTTATTGTTGGGACATATATAGAGGTGGAGATACCCATTGTTAGAATAGAGCTAAGAATATATGCTTATTGTTGGGGCATATATAGAGGTGGAGATACCCACATTGTTAGAAAAGAGCTAAAACTTGAATACAACTTTACGAAAATTTAAAATAATTCTTTATTTGCTAATGGACTTCAGGTCTTTCATAAACGTTGCACTTCACCAATAACTTATTGACCAGAATAACTATAATATTAGAAAGCGTGTACATGCTTTTTTGTTATTGTTGTTGTTGTTCAATAATAAAAAAAGTGCGATTTTTGTTCACTTTTCAATTCCTAAATATTGAAATCATCGTCAAGTTATTATGCTGAATAGTAACAGATAGCAATGCAATTGGAAATCTCGTGATCAGAATATTATTTTGCCTTCATTTTACATCCCTAAAATTCTTTCTGCGCTTCCTATATCTATTATTCAGGCTTCTATAAAAAAATAACCTCATATTAATTTCATAGATTATCTCTATATATTTTTATTATTATGTAAATATTTATTTGTATATCTCTAAATCATGATGTTTAACAGGCCATCTGTAATGAAAATTTGAAACTCTTATAGACGGGTATGATTCTTTTTGAAATTAAACCCAACGGTTTCGCCAGTTTAATCTACCATACCATATAAAAGGAAGATCGATAAATACAATATAACAGGGGTATGGTATATTAAACTGGCGAAACCGCTGTGAGGGTTCACCACTGATGAGCCAGGCCCTCCCTATAATTTTTCCATTGCAATAAGGGCAGTATAAATTGTTTAATTTCAAAAAGAATCATACGCGTCTATAATAGTTTCAAATTTTCATATCTCTCTAAAAAATGATCTTCTCACATATATATAACAATAAGATTCTAAGAACAAAGGAGAGCTATTTTTAATTATTATTATTATTATTATAGCGATAAAAATACAAGCTTTCAAACCTCACGGATCTGTTACAGGTATAACTTAAAAAATAAAAAGACGGTTAAAAAAGATGATCTTATATCAACAACAACAAAAAAGCCTTTATTTAGGGTCACTGACCCTATACAGGATTCACCAGAGGTATGCATAAGAACAAAGCAGTGAGACAACGGAAATAGCGATATATACAGAGTAAAAAGAGAAAGAAAAAAAAAAAAAAACAGATGATCTTATATATATATTGTAATAAAGTATTTATTAATTTTATTATTTTTTTTTAACAGAGTGGTCATTTTTATGTATATAATTTGCTACTCTGTAAATTTCCCTCGTGGCTTATGTTTTGTTTACCATTCTTAGTTTGTCCTTGCCTGAAATAAATTGTTGTCTCCTCCTGAAGTTTTTCGCCGCTGCCAGATCTTAGGATCCCTTGCCACCAGTTCGCGTTCTGCAGCCATGTTGGGGCTAGAAGACCTTACTATAAAGGCCAATTAGCCCGGAATTTCAAGAACACGAAGTTTTTGTTTCGGGCACCATACACTTTGGTTGTAAAACCGTAAAACCATATTGTCTCAGAAGTTTTTGTCTTCACTAATTTTCCACGTGGCAATATACAAATGGTATATCTTATATATAAAAATCGTGTTTTTACGTCCATTGGAGTTACACTGCAGAATAACTGTGAGATTTGAAAGCTCGCGTTTTATCGCTATATTAGAGTGAGATAGATTTATAATACAATATAATGCGGTTTATGATTGTAGATGTTTGACAAGTTTCACCGCAAATGTTGCTTTTGAACGAAAAATTGTAATTTACTTTAAGGAGAAATAACGAATATTTCTATCCTTAGGGATGAAATATGGAAGGATGAATTGTGAAGAGTAATGATGAATGGAAAAATAAAGGTGTCCAGGGATGGGAAAGATAGAGATATGTAAAATATATGTAACTGAACAAAGCATTCTCAAAACGATACAAAGAGCAAATCCTAAATACCTCTCATTATAGTCACTTAAAAATTTCAATAACAGCAGAAATATATCTACTCACAAATACTCCTCTGGTGATTTAAAAGGCTTATTGCGCAACTGAGACTCCAATGGGTGTTATTCCCAGAAAATCGTTCAAAGCGTTGGAAGACTGGTTGTCTTTTAACTTGTTATCTATCTAATAGCAGAATACAATATGAAATCATGCATATAATTTGTGTGTGTAAAATATATGCATTCATTGAAATTTTTCTAATTGCATATTTAAAAATATATAAATATAAATTATATAGGGGATCGGTGGAAGGATGGTCTAAACCGTTGGTTTTCAACCACTACGACCCGGGTTCGATTCCCGCATTAGGCACTTTTTTTTTCTGATTTGAAAAAAAAAATTATTCAATGGCCCTCGAGTCTTGCAAAAGTCCAACCCCACCAGCGAGTTCAAATAACCAAACGGGGCTCTGGCACATTTGTAAGTGCAAAGTCGAACTGCTTTTCACATGTGTAGACATGTGGTGCACTTACAGTAAAAGCAGTCGTCAACCTCTACCTACCATGATTATTATGGCCTGTAGCACGTGCACTAAGGATAAGCAAAAAAAAATTATATGAACCCTGTACAGATAATCGACTTCATGTAGCGTTAGTTAAAATCACTTAAAACGATATACACTCGTGGACAAAACTTAGGGAAGTGGAAAGTCGTTGATATCGCCTGTCGTCTGTTTTATTCTAAGGAGACAGGGGCAATTTTGTTCACACTTGGTTATCTCGTATGTTCAATTAAGATCATTGTGTCAAATATCTTTCAGAGTTATTGTCTCAATCCCGATATACATACAAAAATGTAAAATTTTTAAAAATTTTGTTCATGAGTGTAAGTTGGCTGTTGTTAATCTTTGAAAATGGCTCTTTTTTTTTTACATTAATACTCTAGCATTCGAAAATATATCTTGAGATATCTCAGATTCTACTTTGTCTTTATAGATGTAACACTTTGTAGAACTGTGTGGCAATTTTTTTTTCTTCATAAGATACAACTATTTACTCAATAATCTACTTCTTCACTGTTTTCTATGCACGAAAAACGATGTATATAGTCTTTTGTACATAGATATTCTTTTCTTCTTTTTCTCTTTTCAGAGCATGGATTCAGTTTCTTCCCCTGCTTCTCATTTCTTTTTAGATTAATTTCTAACAGTAGAATCGTCTGTATAAGACGGAATGTCTTAATAAAGGCTTGTGTGTATGTAACACTTTGTATCGTTATTTCTTAAAATATGTAGTTTTTCTGGAAAAAAAAACGTTTGTTGTGCGAGATACCAGGAAGGGAAAGTTGCTAAGTAAACAACTTTCAGTCAAAAATGTGGCGTGTAAATATTTATAGTGGCGATGGAATTTAAAGTTGTCTATTTTACCCTGGCCATTTCCTTATATTGTTGTGAGGGGCTAATTTTCTCTTGTTCATAAATACAAACTGTTTCCCATATTTATACGAAATATTCTTGATCACCATTTTGTCAAATCTATATTAAAGAACAGGGGTTGGTAAAAAATTGGTAGAAAATCTAAAAAACAATAAAAAATAGTCGGTGGAAGAGAGGGTAACACGCTCGATTCCCGACAGTCATGAACCGGGATTAAATCCCGCGTTAAAATGTGTTTAATATGTGAATAACCTTCACATATTATTCATTGTTCAATTATCATGAACTAGGTTGCTCTTGCTGAGCGGTACCTATTTATGTGAATTTGAACCAGGTAGAAAATCTCAATTTTTAACACAAACTGACCGGGATCGAAACCCGCATTGGTCAATTTTTTCTGAAGAAAAAAAAATGTTTGTAAAATCGGAAAAATCCTCTTAAAATATAAATTATAATAAAACGCTGCATCCCAGGATAAATTTCTTTCTTTATTAAACGATCTTTGAAGCAGCTCTCAGGTACTGTAAACCTTTCTACAGGAATACAACGAAATAAATATTATGCTAAATAATACTATAAAATAATCCCTCGAATCAATATTGAAATAAGAACATTAAGCATCCAGTGAAAAGATTCTTTTAATAATATATTTTTATTTGAAAATCTTTCAAGCTTTCAGGAAAGTAAGCCCTTTAACGGGAGAAAATATCTTACATCATTAATACGCCAATAAAATAAGATTTAAAATTAAAATAAAGTTATTTGGTTGTTTACATTTGTTTCAATACAGAATCAACGCGGGCTTTTGCATTGAAACAAATGTAAACAACCAAAGAACTTTACTTAATTTTAAATCTTATTTTATTGGCGTATTAATGATGTAAGATATTTTCTACCGTAGAAGGGCTTATTTGCCCGAAAGCTTGAGAGATTTTTAAATAAAAAAATATATTTTTTTAAAAGAATCTTTTCCCTGGAGGCTTAATGTTCTTATTTTAATATGCTAAATAGTTTTCTTAGCACTTCTGAGATATGTAAATGATTTGTTGTATACTTCTGTAAAAGTGTTTACAGTACCCGAAAGCTTAAGAGAACGTTTAATAAAGTAAGAAATTCATCCTTGAAGACTTGTATTATATTGTAAAATAAAGAAAAAATTACTCCAATGGCCCTCGTTTCTTAAAGTACAACTCCATCAATGGGTGCAAGTAAACAAACGGTACTCTGGCACACTTGTAAAAGCAAAAGTCGAACTGATTTCCACATTTATAAACATATGGTGCATTTACAGTAAAAGAAGTTTTAGATAATAAAGTAAACGTGTGAGCAGACGAGCTTGAATTGACTTGTTCCATTACATGCATGTTCCATATGTAAATACCTGTTTTTTTTTTCCTCTTTTCGCTCTTCACTTCTTCCATCCATATTTCCAAAAATTTTCTTTTCTTTCTTTTTTTTTTCTTCCAAATCCATATTCTTATTTTCCATAGGATCATTCAAATAATAATCTGTATATATTTATCATGTGTATATAATCTTTCTCCATTTTTACCCCTTTGTATATTTCCCACTTTCATAGGTTTTTCCGTCTTGTAACCCCAAGGAGAATCCTCTGTAAGACCTGTGTGTCTTAATAAAGGTTTTTGTGTGTGTGTGTGATAATAATGTAAACGTCTAAGGATGAATATCTTTTATTAAACGTTTTTCAAGCTTTCAGGATAACGCCCTTCTACAGGAAAATTTATACATTTTGTATCTCGAAAAAACGTTTGATAAAAGATACTCATTCATAGACGTTTATTATCTAAAATTGCTAGCAAAGGATTATATTATAAATTGTAAAAGAAGTCGCTGACTACTACTGTCGTATATTTATATTTTAATTATATAATATAATATTGTATATAATATATTAATATAATAATAATGTTAAATCCACAGATTCTGCGATATATTGTATATATCATAACATATAATTTATCATCATATAATTCGATTGGTAACTTGTAATTCTTAAGCTTGCATCTAATACGGTGTAATATAATAAAAGCCATTTAAATAAATAAAGCCTAAAATATATTTCTACTTTTAAATCAACCTAAATACAAATGGCCGGAACTGTTTACTTTTTAAGGATCTCATGGATGATAATTTGGTTCACTATTTCTTCCAATGCCCCCTTTTAACAGAAAAACGTACTGAAATTTTCCCAAGCCCTAACTTTGGTCAATTTAGATACCATCGCATATCTCAACTTCTCTCTTCAGCTCTGGATGATGAATTACTGATTGTTAGATACTTTAAGTACTGCACAGAAGCTGGGCGCATGAGAAAGAATGCAGGGCAAAGGATACTGGATGATGACCTATCTGTAAATAGGTAACTGAATGTGAGACAAACTTTATTTTGTTGTAAATGTTTCCTCTTCCCTCTCTTCTTGTTGATGTGTAAATACGGCGAATCTTATATGAGGCGGAATGCCCTAAATAAAGGCTCTGTTTGTTTTTTGTTTTATCAACCTAAATACACCACAACTACTACCTAAGACGAAAACTATACAACGAAAATTATATAAACATTGAACTGAGAGATCCTGTCCTTGTCTGGAGGAGGAAAAGATGGAGGAGCCTTCCTTTCTGATATAACAGCTTTTTATATTTTATCATAAAATTGTTAATAATCACATTTATCTTTGTTTAATTTATCTTTGATTTTTGTAACAATAGACTAAGCGTTTCAATAAAATATTTTGAATTGTCAACTACCTACCATGATTATCATGGCCTGTACATGTGTACTAGGAATACTAATATTGTTTTTTAAATATTGAAGAGCATATATAATAATATATTAAAAGAAGCATCTCTCTTTTTATATGCGTTAGCAATGTACACACAACATTATTTGAATAAGAAAATTGACTTTGGGAAAAGGGTTTCTTTTTTATTTGAAGTGTTGCAATCTTTCGCGCAAATTTTCAACACTTCTAAAAAAAACTTTTTTCCCAAAAGTTATTTGTTTTTATTCAAATGATCAATGAGAGAAACTCAGTATATAAATACTTATTTGAATTCGAAACTATTATAGACGCGTATGATTCTTTGAAAAAATGAACAATGTTCTACTGCCCTTATTGCAATGAAAAATTAAGGCAGTGAATTATTGTTTAATATTTAAAATAATCATACGCGTCTATAATAATTTCGAATTCCCATAACAGATACAGCGCGTTAATGTATCAATTATAAATACTTATTCATGATAAAATTGAAACAAAACAAAGTCAGTGGACGAGTGGGTAATACCCTCGATTCCCGACAGTCATGAACCGCGATTGAATCCCGTGTTAAAATTTTGTTTAATATGTGAATAACCTTCACATATATTATTCACTGTTTTAATTATCATGAACTAGGTTGCTCTTGTTGAGCGGTACCTAATAAAGTGATTTTGAACCGATGATAAAATTGTGAAAAAGTTTTAAAATTACAAATATTTTCTTACAATGAGTTTCTTTTTATTAAAAAAACACTAGCTTTCAAGCGATTATTGCTCTTAAACGGGCTTAATAAAATAGCGACTATATCCAACCCGAAATATTTACAAAAACAAACGCGCGAAAACTGAAATTATACTTATATTAAAAATGTTTTAAATGTATCGATTACATTTTCATCAATATAATAAAAATTGAAAAATTGCGTTAGAGTAAAATAATTGAGATCTGTTTCAAGCTATATTTATACATCTGACAAAGTTCTCTGTAAAAAAAATCATTTATAATTTTAAGTTTAAAAAATTTTAGGAAAAAAAAAAAGGTTCCACCGAGATTTGAACTCGGATCGCTGGATTCAAAGTCCAGAGTGCTAACCATTACACCATGGAACCACTGGAAGATTTGTCCAATTATCTCTTAACATGATTGAAGAGGGAGTGGATGGGGAAAGGAGGGGGGGACATTGGAATTTGGGTCAAGAAATGTCAGGTAGTCGTTCAAGAAGAGTCTTCTTTCCTCATCAAATTTTATAGGTGAATAGAAATTTTCACATATTTTTGGAAAATTTGTTAATAAAATGTATTTATTTAATTGCCGTCGATAAAATTAGTAACAAATACATTTTCTGTCAATGTGTTTCTTTTTAAAATAGCATCAAATATTATCTCTACAGACCTTACTGCAATGACAAAAGTTATTCAATGAGAGAACTTGGCTTATCAGTGGTGAACTCTCTCAGCGGTTTCGTCAAATTAATCTTCAGACCGTTCTACTATTGTATTGGATTCCAAAATCACTTTATTAGGTACCGCTCAACAAAAGCAACCTAGTTTATAATATTTGCAACAATGAATAATATGTGAAGGTTATTCACATATTAAACGAAATGTTAACGTGGGATTTAATCCCAGTTCATGACTGTCGGGAATCGAGGGTGTTACCCACTCGTCAACCGACTTCTTTGTATTAGATTGGTTTGGGATATACCCTGCATTTTCTATAGAAGGCAGCTTAGTGGTGTTTAGTGAACCTATATTAAAAAATGTATGAACACTTTGAACTTTTTATTTTAATTGATTCTATAACCTAACTACTAAAGAATTAAGAAAGACTGGCTTATACAGTTAATTGCGATATAACACTGAAATATTTTGGGTGTCCAAGGAATTTGGTATGGAATCTAATAAAAATGAATTAGAGTCTTCCATAAGAGAATATTACCTGAATACATGGCTATTATTGGTCTCTTATGTAAGTGGTCTCTTATCTGAAACACTTTGTCAAATTATGAGGAGTATTTATACCCAAACAGAGTCTCTGATTAAAGACCACCTGCAGGGGAGATCGGGTTTGACCATGTTTTTAGACTATTGACACTCACTCCTCACTTTCTTACTGCTACTCTTTTTGTGTTGTTTTTCTTGCTTCCCTCTTTCTCTTTCTTGTTTTTTTTTTCTTTTTCTTCTGTATATATCGTTATTTCCTTTGTCTCACTGCTTTGTTCTTATGCATACCTCTGGTGAATCCTGTATAGGGTCAGTGACCTTGAATAAAGGCTTTTTGTTGTTGTTATTGTTGTTTTTTTAGACTATGACCGCTCATGGGATATCACTGAACACGCTCCATCAAATTTATGATCAAATCAGATTTCAAATACAAGAGGAGAAAATCGATTTTTTAAAACTATTTCAAATGTTTAGAGTTTTGTATTCACAAGACAATTATCTGCCTTCAAATTACGCATCTATTTACATATAAATAAGTCGGTGGACGAGTGGGTAACACCCTCGATTCCTGACAGTCATGAACCGGGATTGAATCCCGCGTTAACATTTTTGTTTAATATGTGAATAGCCTTCACATATTTTTCATTGTTTCAATTATCATAAACTAGGTTGCTCTTGTTGAGCGGTACCTAATATAGTGATTTTGAACTGGCATCTATTTGCATTTTTAACAAAAAAAAAAAATATATATATATATATATATATATGTGGCAATATAGTGATAATGTGGGGAGAGAGAAATAAGGAAACCACAAGTTTGGGAGATGGGACCCAGCAAACCGAGAGAGAGAGGGAGCGCTAGTGGCTGCCACTGCGGAACGACCGTTTGTGTCCAACCACCCCCCCGACTATCCAAAAATAGACCTGAGGTTCCAAGAAAAGGCCCTGCGGTCGCCCCCTTGGAATGTGACTGTTGGTGTCCCAAATGACGGTACTTTAGCTGCGTTCTCTCTCTCTCTGGTCGACTGTAGATTTACTTTTTTATTCCTGGAAGAGCATATATTATGACATATATATATATATATAGCTACATCAACCAATTTTTTATTCAGTTACTGACGTCTCAGTGACTCACTCTTTCTCCTGAGGAGACAGACAGTGAATCATTGAAACATCGGGAACTGAATAAAAAAAAAATTGAGGTTAATGTGTGTGTATCCATATATTTTTTCTAAACAAACTTCAAACTAACAAATGATCTTCAAAAATAAAAAATTGAATCTAAATGATCTCTCTATTGAAATATAGGATATATGAAGACCAATATCAGATCATTCTGACATTTCAGGTAAATGGTATATACCTAGGTTATAGGTATTCCTCTGCTATCCTTTTTATATCTCTTAGATGAGATTCCTTTAGCCAAGAGTTATTTTCTCTTATTAATCAACAATCGACGCTGTTCTCAAACTTTTAAGGAGTAATCCTTATTTATGTAAATCTTCTTATTTTCTTTCTTCTTATCTCCACTCAATCATATTAGGGTATCAAGCTTGTAAAGCTTGAGATCATGACTGGGTGAAGTAGAATGCGTCTGCCTTTGTCATTGAGACTGGGAGCACTACTCAGTGGCAGGCCGACTTAGTTCCAAAAGAAATGGCCGCCTCTGACATGAGGAACAGACGCTGTGTGCAGCCGCTCCTAACATGGAGTACAAACGCTGCTCATCCTGTATCTCTGGATTAGGAGCCCTAACAGGGTACTATCAGCTGGGCCAGCTGAGCCCAGGTTTTTTACCGGGCTTGTTACTGCTCCCCCTCCTCCTTTTTCATTCGGGCTTGGGACCGGTATGTAATTCCTTGATTCTCCTTAAGCTTAAATGCATTCCTAAATAATTTCATTCTGTCTTTATATTAGGGTATTTCAACCAGTAGGGGTGCGCTCGGCCTTTTAGACAATCGATGACATTTAAGGATGTCAATATTTTCGGAGATTTGAATATTAGTTATCCTTTTTATATACATATTACTATTAGTTATGGGAGAGGGTAGAAAACACTGGACTTAGTCAACAACAGCAAAGAAGAATATATTTCTGACTAATGCACAAAATGGTTTCCCATAGAATTAACATGAAAAATATTGAAATCCCTTACACTCAAAGTTGCATTCAAATTTATATTTTAATATTCATTATGGTGATAAAGTTCGGATGATTCTAACAAGGCATCAAAATCATTCACTAATGGTCACGCAAAAGGTCAAAGCATAGGGCAAAAAAGGCCTGTCAAAATTTGGATATTAGATTGCTGCCTTTATGCACAAGAAAATATGAAAAGTTGAAGTTTAATCGACCATTCGTATGTCATATCTCTAAAATTATATGTGGAAAATCTATATTTACATTCTAGAAATGATGGAGTTCATTTGTTCAACTTATATCTCATTTATGGTTTGATGGGAGGGGGGGGGGGGGGGGCGAAGGCTGTGAAATATATATAATAAAAACACTTATGAACTCTTTGAAATCTTGCTGAAAACTATTGTTAAAAGAGATCTCCTATACACATCTCAAATAAATATACGAAGATTTAAAAAAAAAAATTACATAGAAAAAAAAAGAAGGTTCCACCGAGATTTGAACTCGGATCGCTGGATTCAGAGTCCAGAGTGCTAACCATTACACCATGGAACCACAATAATAACTTTCTAACTTTTCCTTTCTTGCTATATATTGAGGGGGAAGAGGGGATAAATTTGAGTCAAGAAATGTCCTGAGGTTAATTAGAGCAATTATAACTTTAAATGGACATATCAATTTTCATCTATTTGGTTCACTTTTAACGCCCCACACCTTACTCAAACTATCTACAAAGGGTTATAATACAAGGTTATATATTAAAAATAAAAAAGGCATATCCTGACCAGGAGAACATGTGCTTTCCAGAAGGCAGAGCGCCATCTGGTGGAACAGAAATCAATTAAACATTGATTTAGCCTGTTCCCTGATATTTGGCCAACCCGATTTCTTGATAAAGCCTACTCCACGCTGATGAGCGCCAGCGCGAAACGCGTTCGTGGATGGCTTTTCTTGATTTATCAAGAAATCGGGTTGGCCAAATATCAGGGAACAGGTTAAATCAATGAATAGTCGATTTCTGTTTCACCAGATGGCGCTCTGCCTTCTGAAAAGCACATGTGCTCCTGGTCAGGATATGCTTTTTATTTTTAATATCAACACCTGACCTTTTTAATTTTTTTTTCTATAGTTTTTTTTCTCAAGGTTATATATGTTTTTATAAAAAATAGACATACCTGGATCTGTCTCTCTGTAAAGAAAATAAAAACTATTTTTTTTCTCAAAATATTTCGAGAGATTACACCCTCTGTGTAATAAATTGTTAAATAGTGATCAATCTCTCGAAATATTTGGAGAAAAAAAGTATTTTTTTTTCTTTACAGATCCAGGTATGCCGTTTTATATAAACTTATTTAATGAATCGCCTTTTAACTCAAAGGTTATATTTTTTACATAGTTGCATATGGTATCAGATTTATATATACAGTTTAGTATGTAAATAGATAGACTCTTACAACTGAGAACAAGATTTTGGTAGTTAGGGATTTGGTTTAAGTTAGATAAAACTAAAGCTTCTTTACTCTTTATTCTGAAGCTAGGATTTAGCTTGTTTGACAAGTTCAAGAAAGCGAGTTATGTATATAGTATGCTTGTTTGAAACCAATTTAGTGAATATGGTAAATGCCTTTGTGCATATATTTTTGGATATATAAATAGATTCTCCCTCTCTCTCTCTCTCTCTCTCTCTCTTGTATTGCTTTCCTCTGGGCGCCAGTGTCCTTGGCGGGACATCGCGCTTTGTATTTATAGTTGAATAAAGAAAGCGAGTTGCTTTGAATGTCCTATAGTATTAAAAATGAAGTCTATGTGTGATAAAGTCACTGGTGGATCCTTTATTTCTTTAATAATTTCGAGAAAAATAGAGTTTCTGTATTCATTCAGATCCCCTTAATGAGAAAATTGCATCGACAGAGAAAACAAAGTAGGTTCAAGAATATATAATAAACTTATATTTCTTGAAGCAGTGCCATCTAGATCTCTGACTTGTCAACTTCAAACAGAGATTTTCTTCTAAATTATAAATATAATAAGATGAGAAAAGGCATCCTGATCCTGCAAATAAAAGTTTCTAATGGCTTACGCCATCTTTCGGAATAAATATCAACTATTTGTTGATTTTTTAAAAATTATTCCAGAATTAGCTGAATATCCATTCTTGATTAATCAAGAAAATCTAACCATGTTGATTAATCTTATTGATTATTACACCTTCTTTCTTAAAATAAATACAATCATTTTTTATGGGAAGCATATCCTTATAATGGTGGAAAAGTTGCAATCTTCCGAGCATAACGTTTTTATACGATAAGTATTAAATATATTATAATATCTTGATAAAGGTTGGCGTTCAGCCAACTGAAATATTGGTAAAATAAATGATATTTTGATCCAATATATGCCTTTTTAATTAAAGATTTATGCATGGATTGCTCTATTTTCAAAACTATAGTTATGTAACTCTCAATATGTAAATAAATTTCTTCTTTTATAATGTTTCATAAATCTACCTTTTGTAGTGTTGTCTCTCTATAGTCGGTAGGAGACCGTCAGCTCGGAGGCTTACATCTTTTAAAATAATAAAACGACATAAACTATGTCCAATACAACTTATTGTTTTTAATTTAATAAACAATGTACTAAATGTATCAAACCCATTTGATACAATTTCAACAAAGACAAATACAGTCTAATTTGGATAATTCGAACCCCAAGGGACCATAAAAAAATTCGAATTATCCAAAAATTCGAATTAAAGATGTTTTGAATAAAGGGACCAAGGTTCTAGGGACCAAGATAAATATTCGAATTAAAGAGGTTTTCGAATTAAAGAAGTTCGAATTTTGCATATTTATTTTGAATTTTATTGAAAACTACTAAATTCCTTTGGAACCCTTTTATTTAGAAATTAACTCTGTTTATCTTAGTTCCAATTGAATAATTCTCTAATATCTTGCATATTTTCATTCTTAAAACTTTCTTCAATCTGTAAATTGTTTTCCACGAATATATACACTACAAAATTTTACAATTTGATATTATTTAACTAAATTTGCATACCAACCCTTGGAAAATATTTCAAGTGAATTTATATTTTTTCTATTTTCACTTAACTAACATGCACACTAATTCTTGTACATTATGATGCATTAGCGCGCCATCTGTTATCAAAATTTGAAACTATTATAGACGCGTATGATTCTTTTTAAAAATAAACAATTTCTACTGCCCGCTGGGAGGGTTCACCACTGATGAGCCAGGCCCTCTCATTAATTTTTCCATTGCAATAAGCGCAGTAGAAATTGTTTATTTTTAAAAAGAATCATACGTGTCTATAATAGTTTAGAATTCTTGTACATATTTCAAATATCTTTCTTTTCTTTCAATGTTTAGTTTACCTTTAAAGTGCAAGTGTCCCTAGTGGGACATAGCGCTCTATGTCGTAATAAAATAAAATAAATTGAATAACACTCTTGCGAATTATATTGCCAAATAGAAAAACTATCCACTAGTCGAAATTATATATGTATTTCTTATACTGTACATATATAGTCAATTTATCTCAGAATCCTAGAGGAATAGTAGAAAGAAAACGTACATGGATCTATGTAAACAAAAATACCAATTTAAATCCAGGCTCACACACAATCTCTTCATTTACTATTTCTATATTTTATAGACAATTAGAAAATTGAGATAATTTTAAGGACATCTTGTCAATACACACAAAAGTACACAGTCTGTACTATTTTAAAAAGATAATTATATATATGTGAAAAACAATATAAAATAATAAAGAATAAAAAGGTCAGGTGTTGATATAAAAAAAGGCATATCCTGACGAAACGCATTCGTGGATGGCTTTTCTTGATTCATCAAGAAATTGGGTTGGCTAAATATCAGGGAACAGGCTAAATCAATGTTTAGTTGATTTCTGTTCCAGCAGATGGCGCTCTGCCTTCTGCAAAGTACATGTGCTCATGGTGAGGATATGCCTTTTTAATTTTTAATTATATATATGTGCATGATACTATGTACAATGAATATGGCATCTCTCCCACCGCTGCAAAGTTTGGTAGAGAATCACCAGTGGGTCTTCAGCGACACCACGTATTTCGCGATCTACGAAGAATACGTACATTGCGTGCTTCTCCGCTGAAGAGTATTTTTATACTTTTAAATATACTTATAGAATATTTTATAGATCGCCAATCAACTCAAACTAAAGATTGTTATATATTCTTAAAAGACTAAAGTTTTGTCTATAATATGATCGAAAGTAAAAAAAAAAAAAAACAGAATTCAATTTAAATACAAAATATAATCTGCGTATATTTTAAAAGATCTGATTACAAGACGAAACAACAACAACAACAATAAACCTTTATTAAGACACTATTGTCTTACAAGGGGATTCCCCATAACGGTTATATATATACATGAGTGAGGAGGAAAAGCAATTTAGAGGGGAGGGGGAGCAATCAGCCATTGTCTGTGGAGTTGAGCACTTCTTCTCTCATTTTATCAATTGCCTTGAAAAATTTAAAATATTTATAAACAAATGTTTTATCCAGCAGGAGAGAAGTAAAGATTTTATATACATGTTGTTCATTGTAGTGAGTTAGCTCCGAAATTTCGCGAATTTCCATTCTCTTTTCATGTAGGAATGGGCAATGGAATAGATAGTGGACCAAATTATCTTGGATGCCAACATTGCAGAAGTAGCAATTTAAAGGGTCGCTGTTCCAAAATCCCGTGATATCCTCGCGGAAAAGTAACCATAGAATCCTTTGACTGGCTATAAATCGTTTAATTTTCAAAGGGAGATTTGATAGTAAGTAGTCCTCCGAACAAGACGAAACATAGAGAATAAACTCTTGAAAACATAAAAAAAGAAACCCAAAATATTAATTTAAAACATTAAAATGGCATATATATACCAAAGAGCATCTCTTGACCTAAATTCATTCTCTCTTCAACTTTGTTGTTTCTCCCCTACCTGCTATTTTAACGAGTTAAGAAATAGTCAGCCATATAATTTCGTGGTTCCATGGTGTAATGGTTAGCACTCTGGACTCTGAATCCAGCGATCCGAGTTCAAATCTCGGTGGAACCTTCTTTTTTTTTAAATTAATTTTTTCTTTGTTGTTGTTGTCGAGTCTAATAAACAGGTGTCTTCGTGCATCTCTATCACCATCATTCACAATGTCCTATATCTTTGAAAAATGGGTGCCGTTGCCACGTTAGTCACCTTGAACCAGAATTTGGTGGAATATTCCAGGGGTGTGTGGACGTACTTCTTCCCCTAAAGAGAGTTTTTATAATAATATATAAAAAAAGCTTTAAGTTTTTTTACTAATATATATTTTGTTATAGTATATTATCAATTAAACTACAACTGAAAGCGAATAAAGTAAACTTGGGGATTTTGAAAGTATAGTATCGTTTGTTTAGATAAAAGACTACGTACCGCGTAGCCAAAGCCAAATATTACTGAATTGTTATTACCCTCATACTTTGAACCTTTTGAATATCCATTGGTATGGTATTGGAATCATTATATCTTCATTATATTCATAAAATATAAGTTTGATGTACACCGAGAGACCCCGTGAGGTCAATTTTTACAAGTTTATGGACAGAAACCTTATGCTTCAGTTAAAAAGGGACCTTTAAAGGTATTAAATACTGTCAAGCAATCTTCATAAAGATTTTATATTTGGAAAAACGAAGATAAATTTCCCAATAAAAGTTTGACATATAAGATTAAATATTCACATCAACCTTTCTTTTCATTGATTTCTTACCTTTCGGTTGTTTCACTTTATTCAATATTACAGGATGGCAGATTTAGACAAATCGAATTCGCGTAATATTTACACAAGAGGATAAGAAACAACAACACAACATTGTACATTCAATACGCAATAAATTGATGAAGAGAGAGCAATTCCTCGAAATATTTGGAGAAAAAATTGCTTTTTTTTTTCAACAGATCAAGGTACGTTTTTTATACACTGCGTGACATTGAAAATGGAACACCAAGAAATAGTGGCCAGAAAATTATGCAAATTTCAGGGTAGACGCGCCTAACCGAGTTATGCAAATGATGTAAAATGCGCCGCCCTCGTGCGCACATGGAGTAAGATATAAGGGAAGGAACTTGCAGAAAGGACAGTATTCGTGTCGTTATTTCTTCAAGGAAAATCATTGTAGAAATTTTGTTCTTGTGTCAAAAGACACGTGTAATAACAGAGAATGCCAGGTCATCGTAAACGGAGGCAGTTCAAGCAGACAGACGCTTTTACGAGGGGCATGGTGATCGGACCGAAAAGGGCAGGTTGGTCCATACGTCAAATCACAGCTGATACACACCTTGGTGCGTCCACGGTGCACCGACTGTGGAGAAGATGGTTGGAACAAGGAAATGTGGCAATTTATAGGAATGTCGGTGCAACCAGA
>CP092868.1:40943376-41103795 GCA_030710605.1 Cordylochernes scorpioides | reverse complement strand
AGCAGAACTATATCTACTCACAAATATTCTTCTGGCAATTAAAATATATTTTGCGCAACTGAGACTCCTATGGGTGTTATTTCCAGATAATCGTTCAAAGTGCTGGAAGGCTGATTGTCCTTTAACTTGTGAGCTATGTAATAGCAGAATAGAAGATGAAATCACGCATATAATTTGTGCGTGTAAAGTATATACATTTACAGAAGTTTTTCTAATTGCATCTTTTTAAAATATTATGTATAAAAAATAATAATATAGGGGTCGGTGGAAGGATGGTCTAAACCGTTGGTTTTCAACCGCTACGACCCGGGTTCGATTCCCGCATTAGGTACTTTTTTTTCTGATTAAAAAAAAAATGCTCCAATGGCCTTTGATTCTTCCAAAAGTCCAACCCTACCAGCGTGTGCAAATAATCAAACGGGACTCTGGCACATTTGTAAGTGCAAACTGCTTTTCACATGTGTAGATATGTGGTGCACTTACAGTAAAAGCAGTCGTCAACCTCTACCCACCATGACTATCATGGCCTGTACCACGTGTACTAAGGATAAGCAAAATATATATATATATATAGACCCTGTAAAAAAAGTCGGCTTGATGTAACATTGGTTAAAATCACTTAAAACGATATACACTCGTTGACAAAACTTAAGGAAGTGGAAAGTCGTTGATATCGCCTGTCGTCTGTTTTATTCTAAGGAGACAGGGGCAATTTTGTTCACACTTGGTTATCTCGTATGTTCAATAAATATCATTGTGTCAAATATCTTTCAGAGTTATTGTCTCAATTCCGATATACATACAAAAATGTAAAATTTTTGTTCATGAGTGTAAGTTGGCTGTTGTTAATCTTTGAAAATGGCTCTTTTTTTTTACATTAATACTCTAGAATTCGAAAATATATCTTGAGATATCTCAGATTCTACTTTGTCTTTATAGATGTAACACTTTGTAGAACTGTGTGGAAACATTTTTTTCTTCACAAGATGCAACCATTTACTCAATAATCTACTTCTTCACTGTGTTCTATGCACGAAAAACGATGTATATAGTCTTTTGTACATAGATATTCTTTCCTTGTTTTCTTTTTCTCTTTTCTGAGCGAGGATTCAGTTTCTTTCCCTGCTTCTCATTTTTTTTATATTCATTTCTAACAGGAGAATCGTCTGTATAAGACGGAATGTCTTAATAAAGGCTTGTGTATGTAACACTTTGTATCGTTATTTCTTAAAATACGTAGTTTTTCTGGAAAAAAACGTTTGCTGTGCGAGATACCAGGAAGGGAAAGTTGCTAAGTAAACAACTTTCAGTCAAAAATGTGGCGTGTAAATATTTATAGTGGCGATGGAATTTAAAGTTGTCTATTTTACCCTGGCCATTTCCTTATATTGTTGTGGGGCTAATTTTCTCTTATTCATAAATACAAACTGTTTCCCATATTTATACGAAATATTCTTGATTACCATTTTGTCAAATCTATATTAAAGAGCAGGGGTTGTGGTAAAAACTGGTAGAAAATCTCAATTTTTAACAGAAACTGCCCGGGATCGAAACCAGCATTGGTCTTTTTTTTTCTGAATAAAAAAAAACTATTTTTGTAAAATCGGAAAAACCCTCTAAAATATAAATTACTAGCCGAATGACCCGGGCAACGCCCGGGGTTTACCCGATTAAATGCTTTTATTCAAATACTATTCGTTACAATTATAAATTGGCGCCGTGGATGTCATTCTTGTGAAACGTCCCGCTCCAAACTTTGTGTCAGAGAAGCGATATTTTTATAAAGAGATGATCTGGCTTTGTGTCTTCTGCTCGAATGAATGTTTTTCTGTTAGAATTTTGTTCCTGCATACTAAAAATGAACTGGCTTCACCCGTGGTCTCTGCTTTTTGGATTTTTTCCGGATATAATTTTGTATCTGATAATCAAATATGATACAGCAATATTGTCATCATCATTTCCTGAATAAAAAACAACTACGTTTTTCCCCAGAACCTGTCAATTTATTTTTCTTGACTAAAAATCCGAAAAATATATTTTCCAGATTTTTCTCAATGTCCTGTTTAAACACGTTTTACATGTCCATTAGGTCAGCTGATATTACCTCCCATCTTCACCGCTAGAGGCGCTGCTTGCGAGCGAAAGGGCAAATTTGCCACGCAATTTGCAAATAACTTGTATTCATACTTGTATACTTGTGTACATAGACCATAAATCTGTACATAGACAGGAAAAGCACATATATTTTAATAATATAAATGAGTTTTAAAAATTGTAAAAAAAAAAACATCGGCCGGGAATCGAACCCAGGGCGCCCGCGTGGCAGGCGAGCATTCTACCACTGAACCAAAAGCAAACGGTGACAGAATTAAGAAAGAATTGTGCATGACGCTGATAACTGTATATATTAATAATAAAACACAGGCTCCCAGGATAAATTTCTTTCTTTATTAAACGTTCTCTTTCAGGTATTGCAAACCAGGAGTATACAACGAAATGAATACTATGCTAAATAGTTTTATTAGCACTTCTGAGATATGTAAATAATTTATAAAATATAAATAGTAGTTAAAAAACAGATACCATTCGTTGTATACTCCTATAGAAGTGTTTACAGTACCCAAAAGCTTAAGAGAACGTTTAATAAAGTAAAAAACTCATCCCTGAAGATTGCGTTTTAATGTAAAATTAAGAAAAATTACTCCAATGGCCCGCGTTTCTTAAAGTATAACTCCGTCAATGAGTGCAAGTAAACAAACGGTACTCTGGCACACTTGTAAAAGCAAAAGTCGAACTGATTTCCATATTTATAAACATACTAGCCGAATGACCCGGGCAGCAACGCCCGTGTTTTACCCGATTGAATGTTTTGATTCAAATACTATTTGTTACAATTATAAATTGGCGCCTTATATAAATGCATATTTTAGTTAATAACTATAGCCTATGTGCTTTATCTGTCTATGTACTGTTGGCTTCCGTAGGCGTCTCTTACTGGGAAAAAGAAAGAGAGGATTGCATTTGGTTATTAACTAATATATGCATTTATTTAAGGAGCGACCCGCTCCAACACAATAGTTACAGAAATGGGGGGGGGGGGGGGCAAAGGTGCCGTGATCGTAGCCGACTAATAGGAGGGCGCCATTCCAAAAAAAAAAAGCAAACCGTGACAGAGGCCACGCATGACGCTCGTAACTGTATATAGAATGGTGCATTTACAGTAAAATAAGTTTCAGATAATAAAGTAAGTGTCTAAGGATGAATATTTTTTTATTAAACGTTTTTCAATCTTTCGGGATAACGCCCTTCTACAGGAAAATTTATACATTTTGTATCTCGAAAAACGTTTAATAAAAGATACTCATTCAAAGACGTTATTTTATTATCTAAAATTGCTAGCAAAGAACTATATTCTAAACAGTAAAAGAAGTCGCTGACTACTACTACCTAAAACGAAAACTATACAACGAAAATTATATTGCCACGTGTGGAAAATTAGGGAAAACAAAAACTTCAGGAGGAGACAACAATTTATTTCAGGCAAGGACAAACTATGAATGGTAAACAAAAGATAAGCCACGAGGGAAATTTACAGAGTAGCAAAATATAAACATAAAAATAACAACTCTGTTAATAAAAAGAATAAAATTAATAAATACTTTGTTACAATATAAACATTGAACTGAGAGCTCCTGTCCTTGTCTGGAGGAGGACATGATGGAGGAGCCTTCCTTCCTGATATAACAGCTTTTCATATTTTATCATAAAATTGTTAATAATCACATTTATCTTTGTTTAATTTATCTTTGATTTTGGTAACAATTGACTAAGAGTTTCAATAAAATATTGTATCAAAGCCGACTTCATTGTGAAATTGCTGGCTCGGCAACCCTGGAGCTGACGTCACTGCCTGTGGATGTAACCCTTGCAAGGCCGCGTAGCCACGAGACTTATTCCTTCTTCTTCTCTGATTGTTTACTATTTAATCTTTAGATATATTTCCTTCTTTCTCTTTAGATAGAATAATAAAAACTATATTTTTGTTTGTTGAGTTGGTCAACCGACTGGCTAATTATTTTCAACACTACAATATTTTGAATTGTCGACTACCTACCATGATTATCATGACCTGTACTATGTGTACTAGGAATAATAATATTGTTTTTTAAATATTGAAGAGCATATATAATAATATATCAAAAGAAGCATCTCTCTCTTTTTATATGCGTTAGCAATGTACACACAACAATATTTGAATAAGAAAATTGACTTTAGGAAAAGGGTTTCTTTTTTATTTGAAGTGTTGCAATCTTTCGCACAAATTTTCGAGCAACACTTGTTTTTATTCAAATGATCAATGAAAGAAACTCCGTATATAAATACTTATGAGAATTCGAAACAATTATAGACGCGTATGATTCTTTTAAAAAATGAACAATGTTCTACTGCCCTTATTGTCCAGGGTAGCCTAGTGGACATGGCATCTGCCCAGTGAGCGGAATACTGTGGGTTCGATTCCCATCCCTGGGAACTTTATTTTTCCGTTTATCATTACTCTTTACAATTCATCCTATCATACTTCATACTGCCCTTATTGTAATGAAAAATTAAGGCATTAAATAATTGTTTAATTTTTAAAAGAATCATACGCGTCTATAATAATTTCGAATTCTCAGAACAGATGGCACGCTAATGTATCAATTATAAATACTTATTCATGATAAAATTGAAACAAAACAAAGTCAGTGGACGAGTGGGTAATACCCTCGATTCCCGACAGTCATGAACCGGGATTGAATCCCTGAGTTAAAATTTCGTTTAATATGTGAATAACCTTCATATATTATTCATTGTTTCAATTATCATAAACTAGGTTGCTCTTGTTGAGCGGTACCTAATAAAGTGATTTTGAACCGATGATAAAATTGTGAAAAAGCTTTAAAATTACAAATATTTTCTTACAATGAGTTTCTTTTTATTAAAAGACACTAGCTTTCAAGCGATTATCGCTATTTAACGGGCTTAATAAAATAGCGACTATATCCAACCAGAAATATTTACAAAAACAAACGCGCGAAAAATCAAATTATATTTATATTAAAAATGTTTTAAATGTATCGATTACATTTTCATCAAAATAATAAAATTTGAAAAATTGCGTTAGAGTAAAATAATTGAGATCTGTTTCAAGCTATATTTATACATCTGACAAAGTTCTCTGTAAAAAAAAATCATTTATAATTTTAAGTTTAAAAAATTTTAGGAAAAAAAAAAAAAGGTTCCACCGAGATTTGAACTCGGATCGCTGGATTCAAAGTCCAGAGTGCTAACCATTACACCATGGAACCACTGAAAGATTTGTCCAATTATCTCTTAACATGATTGAAGAGGGAGTGGATGGGGAAAGGAGGGGGGGACATTGGAATTTGGGTCAAGAAATGTCAGGTAGTCGTTCAAGAAGAGTCTTCTTTCCTCATCAAATTTTATAGGTGTATAGAAATTTTCACATATTTTTGGCAAATTTGTTAATAAAATGTATATATATAATTGCCATCGATAAAATTAGTAAAAAATACATTTTCTGTCAATGTGTTTCTTTTTAAAATAGCATCAAATATTATCTCTACAGACCTTACTTCAATGATAAAAGTTATTCAATGAGAGAACTTGGCTTATCAGTGGTGAACTCTCTCAGACCGTTCTACTATTGTATTGGATTCCAAAATCACTTTATTAGGTACCGCTCAACAAAAGCAACCTAGTTTATGATATTTGCAACAATGAATAATATGTGAAGGTTATTCACATATTAAACAAAATGTTAACGCGGGATTTAATCCCAGTTCATGACTGTCGGGAATCGAGGGTGTTACCCACTCGTCAACCGACTTCTTTTTATTGGATTGGTTTTCTCATATACCCTACATTTTCTATGGAAGGCAGCTTAGTGGTGTTTTGTGAACCTATATAAAAAAATGTATGAACACTCGGACTTTTTATTTTTATTGTTTATAACCTAACTACAACAACAACAACAACAACAAAAAGCCTTTATTTAGGGTCACTGACCCTATACAGGATTCACCAGAGGTATGCATGAGAACAAAGCAGTGAGACAAAGGAAATAACGATATATACAGAAGAAAAAGAAAAAAAAAAAAAACAAGAAAGAGAAAATGGGAAGCAAGAAAAACAACACAAAAAGAGTAGCAGTAAGAAAGTGAGGTGTGAGTGTCACTTGGCCTTCTTCTCAGATATGGACTTGTGGAAACCATAAAACGCCGTAGCAATATACTTATTCTGGGTCATATTGTCAATTATTGATGGAAGTGAAGCACAGAGTTGCCCAGTTTTGAGCATAAGGGTTCTTCTTTCAGAGCAGAGCAATCAAAAATATAGTGAGAGATTTCATTTTTTAGTTTTGAATTACAGAAGGTACAAATCGGGTCCTCACCGCAGAGCATATTGGTGTGGTTTTCTCTAAAAAAACTTGAAAGTATTCTAACTTGTGCGAGTAGTCTTACAACCGGGAAAGGAAAATCCCCTAAAAGGTATCCCTATGTCATGAAATATATGTGAATGTCTTTGTAGTGAGAGTATAGCTTAGATTTATCCATTCTTGTAAGGTCGTTTTGTATAGATTGGTCTGCCGCTGTTTTTAAGAGCCCTGTAATCGCGCTCCTCAGCGTTTCAGGATCATCACAGGAAACAAGTGCAGGGGATCCATTATTGTTAAGCAGATTGGTGAGCTTTTTAATGAAGCCGATGGGTGTGCCCGAAGCATTAGACAGTTTCCGTGTTCTATTAAAACATATACGCGGCAATCTGTCTCTGCTCATATTAACCTAACTACTAAAGAATTAAGAAATACTGGCTTATACAGTTAATTGGGATATAACACTGAAATATTTTGGGTGTCCAAGGATTTTGGTATGGAAGCTAATAAAAATGAATTAGAGTCTTCCATAAGAGATTATTACCTGAATACATGGCTATTCTTGGTCTCTTATGTAAGTGGTCTTTCATAAGAAACACTTTGTTAAATTATGAGGAGTATTTATAGGAGTATAAATAGAGTCTCTGATTAAAGACCACCTGCATGGGAGATCGGGTTTGACCATGTTTTTAGACTATTGACACCCACTCCTCACTTTCTTACTGCTACTCTTTTTGTGTTGTTTTTCTTGCTTCCCTCTTTCTCTTTCTTGTTTTTTTTTCTTTTTCTTCTGTATATATCGTTATTTCCTTTGTCTCACTGCTTTGTTCTTATGCATACCTCTGGTGAATCCTGTATAGGGTCAGTGACCTTGAATAAAGGCTTTTTGTTGTTGTTGTTTTTAGACTATGACCGCTCATGGGATATCACTGAATACGCTCCATCAAATTTATGATCAAATCAGATTTCAAATACAAGAGGAGAAAATAGATTTTTTAAAACTATTTCAAATGTTTAGAGTTTCGTATTCACAAGACAACTATCTGCCTTCAAATTACGCATCTTTTTGCACATAAATAAGTCGATGGACGAGTGGGTAACACCCTCGATTCCTGACAGTCATGAACAGGGATTGAATCCCGCGTTAACATTTTTGTTTAATATGTGAATAGCCTTCATATATTATTCATTGTTTCAATTATTATAAACTAGGTTGCTCTTGTTTGAGCGGTACCTAATAAAGTGATTTTGAACTGGCATCTATTTGCATTTTTAACAAAAAATATATATATATATGTGGCAATATAGTGATAATGTGGGGAGAGAGAAATAAGGAAACCACAAGTTTGGGAGATGGGACCCAGCAAACCGAGAGAGAGAGGGAGCGCTAGTGGCTGCCACTGCGGAACGACCGTTTGTGTCCAACCACCCCCCGACTATCCAAAAATAGACCTGAGGTTCCAAGAAAAGGCCCTGCGGTCGCCCCCTTGGAATGTGACTGTTGGTGTCCCAAATGACCGTACTTTAGCTGCGTTCTCTCTCTCTCTGGTCGACTGTAGATTTACTTTTTTATTCCTGGAAGAGCATATATTATGACATATATATATATATAGCTACATCAACCAATTTTTTATTCAGTTACTGACGTCTCAGTGACTCACTCTTTCTCCTGAGGAGACAGACAGTGAATCCCTGAAACATCGGGAACTGAATAAAAAAATTGGGGTTAATATGTAGCCATGTATTTTTCTAAACAAACTTCAACAAATGATCTTCTAAAATAAAAATTTGAATATGAATGATCTCTCTATTGAAATATAGGATATATGAAGACCAATATCAGATCATTCTGCCATTTCAGGTAAATGGTATATACCTAGGTTATAGGTATTCCTCTGCTATCCTTTTTATATCTCTTAGATGAGATTCCTTTAGCCAAGAGTTATTTTCTCTTATTAATCAACAATCGACGCTGTTCTCAAACTTTTAAGGAGTAATCCTTATTTATGTAAATCTTCTTATTTTTCTTTCTTCTTATCTCCACTCAATCATATTAGGGTATCAATCTTGTAAAGCTTGATACGAATGGTCGATTAAACTTCAACTTTTCATATTTTATTGTGCATAAAGGCAGCAATCTAATATCCAAATTTTGACAGGCCTTTTTTGCCCTATGCTTTGACCTTTTGCGTGACCATTAGTGAATTCCTCTGCTATCCTTTTTATATCTCTTAGATGAGATTCCTTTAGCCAAGAGTTCTTTTCTCTTATTAATCAACAATCGACGCTGTTCTCAAACTTTTAAGAAGTAATCCTTATTTATGTAAATCTTCTTATTTTTCTTTCTTCTTATCTCCACTCAATCATATTAGGGTATCAAGCTTGTAAAGCTTGATACGAATGGTCGATTAAACTTCAACTTTTCATATTTTCTTGTGCATAAAGGTAGCAATCTAATATCCAAATTTTGACAGGCCTTTTTTGCCCTATGCTTTGACCTTTTGCGTGACCATTAGTGAAAAATTGCGTCTGCCTTTGTCATTGAGACTGGGAGCACTACTCAGTGGCAGGCCGACTTAGTTCCAAAAGAAATGGCCGCCTCTGACATGAGGAACAGACGCTGTGTGCAGCCGCTCCTAACATGGAGTACAAACGCTGCTCATCCTGTATCTCTGGATTAGGAGCCCTTACAGGGTACTATCAGCTGAGCCCAGGTTTTTTACCGAGCTTGTTACTGCTCCCCCTCCTCCTTTTTCATTCGGGCTTGGGACCTGTATGTAATTCCTTGATTCTCCTTAAGTTTAAATGCATTCCTAAATAATTTCATTCTGTCTTTATATTAGGGTATTTCAACCAGTAGGGGTGCGCTCGGCCTTTTAGACAATCGATGACATTTAAGGATGTCAATATTTTCGGAGATTTGAATATTAGTTATCCTTTTTATATATATATTCCTATTAGTTATGGGAGAGGGTAGAAAACACTGGACTTACTCAACAACAGCAAAGAAGAAGATATTTCTGACTAATGCACAAAATGGTTTCCCATAGAATTAACATGGAAAATATTGAAATCCCTTACACTCAAAGTTGCATTCAAATTTATATTTTAATATTCATTATGATGATAAAGTTCGGATGATTGTAACAAGGCATCAAAATCATTCACTAATGGTCACGCAAAAGGTCAAAGCATAGGGCAAAAAAGGCCTGTCAAAATTTGGATATTAGATTGCTGCCTTTATGCACAAGAAAATATGAAAAGTTGAAGTTTAATCGACCATTCGTATGTCCTATCTCTGAAATTATATGTGGAAAATCTATATTTACATTCTAGAAATGATGGAGTTCATTTGTTCAACTTATATCTGATTTATGGTTTGATGGGAGGGGGGGGGGGGGGCGAAAGCTGTGAAATATATATAATACTAGACGAATGACCCGGGCAACGCCCGGGTTTACCCGATTAAATGTTTTATTCAAACACTATTCGTTACAATTATAAATTGGCGCCGTGGATGTCACTCTTGTGAAACGTCCCGCTCCAAACTTTACAGTCAGATTAGTTACGATATAAATCTTCAAATCGAGCGAGTGTCTATAAATATTTCGATTCAGATCAAGTATTCTAATTATTAAACGAACACACTATTATTAATAAAATTTTGAGAAGATTTCGATTTTAAACGTATTTATAACCTTGATAGAGGGCGCTGTTCGTGAGCTAAGTAGAATAATTTGAATATATAGTTTTAATATTTAATTTATATATAATTTAAAATAGCCTATCGTTTTCCTCGTATTTTTTACCTATGTATGGAAATTTAGGTTTGAATTAGTGAACTACTGCGAATTTGTATACCGGACATACAAGCATTCATTTTTATATATATAGAAGATATAATATAAATGAGTTTTAAAAATTGTTAAAAAAATATGCATCGGCCGGGAATCGAACCCGGGCCGCCCGCGTGGCAGGCGAGCATTCTACCACTGAGCCACCGATGCGTATACAAAATGGCCATATTTGGGTATTCATTCCATTCCGGATTACTCCGCGTAAAAAAAAAAGTTCTTCAAATGAAAAAAAGAAATAGCCAAAAATACTAAGCAAATTGTATCCAAAAATTTTCCTCAGGTTTATAAAAAGCGACATGCAAAATTTGGTACCAATTGGTTCAGTAGTTTTTGAGTTTATCGCGAAACAGACAGACAGACATGAATTGACTTTTATATATATATATATATAGAGAAAAACACTTATGAACTCTTTGAAATCTTGCTGAAAACTATTGTTAAAAGAGATCCTGTACACATCTCAAATAAATATACGAAGATTTTTTAAATTTTTTTTTACATAGAAAAAAAAAGAAGGTTCCACCGAGATTTGAACTCGGATCGCTGGATTCAGAGTCCAGAGTGCTAACCATTACACCATGGAACCACAATAATAACTTTCTAACTTTTCCTTTCTTGCTATATATTGAGGGGGAAGAGGGGATAAATTTGAGTCAAGAAATGTCCTGAGGTTAATTAGAGCAATTATAACTTCAAATGGACATATCAATTTTAATCTATTTGGTTCACTTTTAACGCCCCACGCCTTACTCAAACTATCTACAAAGGTTTATAATACAAGGTTATATATTAAAAATAAAAAGGCATATCCTGACCAGGAGAACATGTGCTTTTCAGAAGTCAGAGCGTCATCTGGTGGAACAGAAATCAACTAAACATTAATTTAGCCTGTTCCCTGATATTTGGCCAACCCGATTTCTTGATAAATCCAGAAAAGCCATCCACGAACGCGTGGTACAGCCTACTCCACTCTGATGAGCGCCAGCGCGAAACGCGTTTATCAAGAAATCGGGTTGGCCAAATATCAGGGAACAGGCTAAATTAATGTTTAGTTGATTTGTTCCACCATATGGCTCTGAAATGTACATGTGCTCCTGGTCAGGATAGGCCTTTTTCATTTTTAATATCAACATCACCTAAAAATTTTAATTTTTTTTCTATAGTTTTTTTTTCTCATGGTTATATATGTTTATATAAAAAAGTACATACCTGGATCTGTAAAGAAAATAAAAACTATTTTTTTCTCAAAATATTTCGAGAGATTACACCCTCTGTGTAATAAATTGATAAAGAGGAAGCAATCTCCCGAAATATTTTGAGAGAAATTTTGTTTTTTTTTCTTTACAGATCCAGGTATGCCGTTTTATATAAACTTATTCAATGAATCGCCTTTTAACTCAAAGGTTATATTTGTTACATAGTTGCATATGGTATAAAATTTATATACAGTCTAGTATGTAAATAGACAATTTTTCTTGCTTCCCTCTTTCTCTTTCTTGTTTTTTTTTTCTTTTTCTTCTGTATATATCGTTATTTCCTTTGTCTCACTGCTTTGTTCTTATGCATACCTCTGGTGAATCCTGTATAGGGTCAGTGACCTTGAATAAAGGCTTTTTGTTGTTGTTGTTGTTGTAAATAGACAATTAAAATAATTTTATTGACATCTTGTCAATACATGCTAAGTGCACAGTCTGCACTATTTGAAATATATATATGTAATATAATGTTGAATCGACTTATCTGTGATTAGGGATCCTGACGACTCTCTGTAATAATAGGTTGGGGTTTGGTGGACTAGCTGTAATATTGTGTTGAGGTTTGGTAAGCCTGTTGTAGAACCTCGTCGACTCTCGCTATAAGTTGTGGCAACCGAGGGTCAAACCTGTAGTAACCGCGAGGGACAGTCAGGGGTGGAGAGTTTTCCAGTGCCTCTCTGCACCTTGTAGGACCTTTAACAGTTCTCCCAAAGTACAGGCAGTCGTGGTCGAGGCAGAGTGGAAAACTGGGGATGTCCACACACAAAAAACGAAGAGACACAGTTGAAAGAAAGTTCCTTGAATAGATAAAAAGCGAGCCAAGAGCTAAGATGGAGATAGAAGATTCCTTACTGTTTTACATGGTGAATGAGGGGGAACTTGGAGACAACCGGCGACGCGCTGATGGGGAACTGGACTGAACTGGCTGTTGCTACGCGGCCTTTTTATACGACCGCTCTGACTAAGAGAATTGGGTCATGCACGTGTCGATGCTACTCGAGACACGGCACGTGTCGCTGATATTCGAGTCTGGCGCCTACCTGTCGGCTAACAATCTATCTTTAGAAGTTACTTTGGGATCTCTCAATCTTGCTTTTAACTTGGCTTTTAATCTATTATATTTTATTTATTCATCCTCAGTACATTACATATGGTGGTGCAAGGAGACATGTCAATTATGCGTATAATTAGTTCTATATACAACATGACAATCTTGTTATACGTATTACATAATATAAGGTTATTGGTTTAAATTATCATAGATGGGCCCCGTGAGTGAAAGGGTTTATCCGGGTTTAAGCGGGTAAAGCCTCTCTAACACAGGTAAGTAATTAGAATTTATTTTAATTAATTAAAACTGTGAGGGAAAAGGGCTATAACAAGATGTTTATTTGGCTATATCTGAAAATTATAAAAATAAAACTTATGTTTAATTTAAAAGTTATGATATTCATTATAAAAGAGAACTGTAGGTAAAACCTTTGTTTGCTAAAAAAAATAATGATGATGTTCTAAGAGATTGTTGGCGGGCGTTGGAAAGGGTTAGGGGTTGAAGAATATGCAATTGTAAGTGTTGCACAGACAATCAAATACTGAGATCCAGGTGCAAAGCGAGGATATAGACTTGTGCGTCTTCCTAGGCAATGTTTCACCTGCGATCCTGTATAAGGTTACAGTGCTTTGTCACAATTGTAGGGTTATTGGGTTGAAAAGTTGTTGAAAAAAATAATTAATATGCTTGAAAGGGGTGGTAGAGCCATGCGATAAGTAGAATTGTTGTAGCGACAGTAAGTTGTCTGACTTGACTTGAAATCAAAGGTTGATTGTGGTCCGCTAGAGCTGAAAAAAATTGAAAATTGAAAAATGTGAACGCTTTGTGCATGCGTTGGTGATGTGCTCTGCGGATGATTGAAATAAACTTTTGAAACGTGTTCAGACCAAAAAGTCGAGACTTGTACTTCTGGGGAACGGTGTTTACAAAGAGTTTGTTGAATTACGAAATCAAAAGAAAAATTGTCAAGCAGTGCTGTCGTTTCTCTACGTTGATGTGAAGCAATGGCGGAGAGAAAGATAGTAGTGTAAAGTACATTGAAGTGGTTAGTGAAATAGATTGTTGTAAACGATTGTTGTATATGCCCGATAGTTGATGATAAACAAACATTGTCATATAATAAAGTAATTAAACAAAAATATAGTGAATAAAAAGATAAAAATGTGATTGTAGATAAAAAGAGTATAAGTGGATAAGCTCAAACATGTACTATATGAAAGATATAATAATGAATTAGTAAAATATAAAAGATATAATAATGAGAATTAGTAATATATAAAAGGTATAATAATGAATTAAAAATGATTATTGAAAGAATTAACTGTTTTGCCATTGTTAAAAAAAATAAAGTTGTTAAAATAATGTTGGAATAAAAATTTGATTATAATTGAAAAGTAAAAAAAAAATAAAAAAATAATTATTCAAGATTTTATACAAAAAAATATATAATATAATTAAAGGTTATTAATGATTAGATAAACAAATGGAGCAAAAAATGTCTCTTTTGAAGAAAGGTTAAAAGAAAACAAAAAATATTCGTTCCTGAAAAAAAGAAAGGAACATATTCACACAATGTCTAGGTGTAGGTCCAAGATTACTGGTGTCTTTAGTTTGACCTATGGGGAGGCAATGTGGCCCTATGTCGTTTTGGTCCGGTCTGAGAAGTTGGTCTTTGCCAGATCTTCCCGATTATATTATGTGAGACCAGACGGGGAGCGATCTTGATCCCTAAAATTGGATGGTATTGACGAAGATGATTGTAATATATAACAATAAAGGGTTAACATTATAAAAGATGGCGTTCTAGTTTAGAAAAAATATTCCATACTGGGCGTGAAAATAATGTAAAAGTTGTAAAACACACAATGAAAATTGAAGATATAAAGTTTTATGATAATTCAATATTAAAGTTCAAATTAATAAGTAAATTGGGTAATGATTGGTAAGTCAATCAGTTGATAATTGACAGGTTATTTGGTGGACACGACAATCTAGCATTCTGCTGTGCCAAGGTACGGCCTAATAAATTGGAGGTGTTAATGTTAACCTGACGCCGCTGCAACTGTTTATTGATGTTGGCGGACGTGAGTCACCCTGCTGGCTGGAAAAAAATCTCTCAGCACAGTGGTACTTGTCTATTTGAAAATATAGTCTTCTCGGTGTTCGCAAGCGTTGTGTCTCGACGATGTTGCGGACTTAATAAAAATGTTATTCAATGATGTCAGGTTTAGATGTGAATAAAAGTGCGACTTCAACGTAGACACGCTTTGGTGAGGTGTCACAGGCATGAAGGCGTCTTGGGCCTGTTAAGTGAGAAAATTGTTGTGGTGCGCTGTGACACTAGTGTGTGAATTGTATGGAAAGGTGTCACGTGAAATCTTCGTTCTTGGTACAGCATCTAACTAGTTTCCGAATAAATAACAAATTTTTTAGTCATGGGTGGTTGTTGTACGAAACACATCGAGAATTTTCAGATTGTTATAGAGGTGGTATGTTTATTGCGAAATCTTTGTGTTCGCGACGATATGGAGCTCGTGTGGTTCGAAATTGGACGTGTTAAATCGCGCGTTAATAGATGTGGCCAATTGGAGAAAGTAAGGTGGGAATGTGTTGAAGTTCGTTCCGAGGGATGTGTGAATTATTAATAATTATGCATGTAAAAAGAAAAGGACGAAGGAGTGTAGCTATGTTGGAATTTTTAACTTGTTTTGGGGAAGGACAGTTATATTTCTAGTTGTGCTTTTGAAGATAGTGTATCTTTCGATTTTTGTATTTTTTAAAAAATGCGTTTCACCTATGTTTATTAAATTTTGAATATATTTTTTAAATCGTTGCTTATGTTAGTGCGAAAATTATACTTGTAAAAGGGCAATGGCATGATAGTGACTTATCATTTGAATGGGGCGTGTACATAAAATAGTGAACATAACAATGATTTTTTGCAAAGTTTTGTGTATTTAATTAAGGCATTGGTGTTTTTTTGGTATAAAAATAAGGTATTAAAAGAAACACACAAATAAGTTTAGAATTATGATTCGAGTAATTTAAATATAATATGATTTTTTAAAACTGTAAGATTGCAAGTAATGAATTAAAATTTATAAGTTGCTTGAAATAAAGTAAAAATTGATAAATGATGGTGTACAATATTTAAAATTTGAATTGAAATGCTATAAAAATGGTAAAATTTGATTTAAAAATAATTACAGTAAAAATAAACATTATATTTATGGAAAATCAAGTTGTTAGCATGTAGAAAGAGTTAAGTAGATTTTTTAAAAACTCACAGTTTTTATGTTTGTTCAGTCAGGAGACTTGGTCTTTGGTTGTTGTCCTGATGACGTGGAAGGCGTCTTGTAGAGCTTGTAGAAGCTTGTGACTTCTGTTTGGCGATGGTGGCATGTCGTCTGGATGGTAGCGTTGTAAGGTCGAAGGTGGGTAACTTCTCACCGGCTTATTTTGCGGGATGTTCGGCTGTGTCGTTGGGGGGAAGATTGCTTGGTCGTTTCGTTGGATTGGCGTGCTTGTTCCTCCATCTTGCTTCTTGGCTCTTCTATCTATCTGGACAGTCTTTTTACCTTCTTCGTTGTGGTCTCCTTCGTTGTGGTAACCCTGTCGACTATCTGTAATATAATGTTGAATCGACTTATCTGTGATTAGGGATCCTGACGACTCTCTGTAATAATAGGTTGGGGTTTGGTGGACTAGCTGTAATATTGTGTTGAGGTTTGGTAAGCCTGTTGTAGAACCTCGTCGACTCTCGCTATAAGTTGTGGCAACCGAGGGTCAAACCTGTAGTAACCGCGAGGGACAGTCAGGGGTGGAGAGTTTTCCAGTGCCTCTCTGCACCTTGTAGGACCTTTAACAGTTCTCCCAAAGTACAGGCAGTCGTGGTCGAGGCAGAGTGGAAAACTGGGGATGTCCACACACAAAAAACGAAGAGACACAGTTGAAAGAAAGTTCCTTGAATAGATAAAAAGCGAGCCAAGAGCTAAGATGGAGATAGAAGATTCCTTACTGTTTTACATGGTGAATGAGGGGGAACTTGGAGACAACCGGCGACGCGCTGATGGGGAACTGGACTGAACTGGCTGTTGCTACGCGGCCTTTTTATACGACCGCTCTGACTAAGAGAATTGGGTCATGCACGTGTCGATGCTACTCGAGACACGGCACGTGTCGCTGATATTCGAGTCTGGCGCCTACCTGTCGGCTAACAATCTATCTTTAGAAGTTACTTTGGGATCTCTCAATCTTGCTTTTAACTTGGCTTTTAATCTATTATATTTTATTTATTCATCCTCAGTACATTACATATGGTGGTGCAAGGAGACATGTCAATTATGCGTATAATTAGTTCTATATACAACATGACAATCTTGTTATACGTATTACATAATATAAGGTTATTGGTTTAAATTATCATATATATATATAATATGGTTATATACATTATGTACAATGAATATGGCGTCTCTGTCAGCGTTGCAGAGTTGATGGAGAATCGCCAGCGGGTCTCCAGTGACACCATGCATTTCGCGATCTACGAAGAAAACGTAGATCGCGTACTTCGCCGCTGAGGAAATGGTGATGGCGTGGTCCTCGAGACCAACTGTAAATAGATAGACTCCTACAACTGAGAACAAGATTGGTAGTTATGGATTTGGTTCAAGTTGGATAAAACTAAAGCTTCTTTACTTTTTAATCTGAAGCTAGGATTTAGCTTGTTTGACAAGTTCAAGAAAGCGAGTTGTTTTGAATGTTCTATAGAATCAAAAATGAAGTCTGTGTGGGATACAGTCACTGGTTAATATTTTATTTCTTTAATAATTTCGAGAAAAATAGATTTTCTGTATTCATTCAGATCCCCTTAATGAGAAAAATGCATCGACAGAGAAAAAACAAAGTAGGTTCAAGAATATATAATAAACTTATATTTCTTGAAGCAGTGCCATCTAGATCTCTGACTTGTCAACTTCAAACAGAGATTTTCTTCGAAATTATGAATATAATAAGATGAGAAAAGGCATCCTGATCCTGCAAATAAAAGTTTCTAATGGCTTGCGCCATCTTTCGGAATAAATATCAACTATTTGTTGATTTTTAAAAATTATTCCAGAATTAGCTAAATATCCATTCTTGATTAATCAAGAAAATCTAACCATGTTGATTGATCTTATTGATTATTACGTTCTTTTTTAAAATATATACAATAATTTTTTTGTAGGAAGCATATCCTTATAATGGTGGAAAAGTTGCAATCTTCCGAACATAACGTTTTTATACTATAGGTATTAAATATGTTATAATACCTTGATAAAGGTTGGCGTTCAGATAACTGAAATATTGGTAAAATAAATTATATTTTTATCCAATATATGACTTTTTAATTAAAGATTTATTTATGGATTGTTCTATTTTCAAAACTATAGTTATGTAACTCTCAATATGTAAATAGATTGTCTCTTTTATAATGTTTTATACATCTATATTTTGTAGTGTTGTCTCTCTATAGTCGGTAGGAGAGCGTCAGCTCGGAGGCTTACATCCTTTCAAATAATAAAACGACATAAACTATGTCCAATACAACTTATTGTTTTTAATTTAATAAACAATATACTAAATGTATCAAACTCGTATGATCTAATTTCAACAAACCACAAATATATAAAATTCAACTCATTTTGCAAATTTATTTTGAATATTATAAAAAAAACTACTAAATTCTTTTGGAACGCTTTTATTTAGAAATTAACTCTGTGTAGCATAGTTTTAATTGAATAATTCTCTAATATCTTGCATATTCTCATTATAAAGTATCACTTAAAACTTTCTTTAATCTGTAAATTGTTTTCCTCGAATACACACAATACTTTACAATTTGATTTCATTTAACTAAATTTGCATAGCAACCCTTGGAAAATATTTCAAGTGAGTTGATATGTTTTCTATTTTCACTCAACACTAACATGCATACTAATTCTTGTACATTATGATGCATTAGCGCGCCATCTGTTATCAAAATTTGAAACTATTATAGACGTGTATGATTTCTTTTAAAAATAAACAATTTCTACTGCCCGCAGGGAGGGTTCACCACTGATGAGCCAGGGGCCCTCTCATTAATTTTTCTATTGCAGTAAGGGCAGTAGAAATTGTTCATTTTATAAAAAGAATCAGACGCGTCTATAATAGTTTAGAATTCTTGTACATATTTCAAATATCTTTCTTTTCTTTCAATGTTTAGTTTACCTTTAAAGTGCAAGTGTCACTAGAGGGACATAGCGCTCTATGTCGTAATAAAAAAAAAAATAAATTGAATAACACTCTTGCGAATTATATTGCCAAATAGAAAAACTATCCAATTGCCGAAACTATATATGTATTTCTTACACTATACATATACATATTATATATATATATATAGTCACGACCGTCTTTCCTCATCGGCCTCTGTCACGGATGCGCGCGCACAGGGAGGTCACGTGCTCGCCGGCTCCCTCGAGCCGGATTTGAACCAGCGACCTAAGGATCACCGTTGTAACATCTACAGTTGGGTAAAACACGGGCGTTGCCCGGGTCATTCGGCTAGTTAAGTATATTTATCTCAGAATCCTAGAGGAATAGTAGAAAGAAAACGTATATGGATCTATGTAAACAAAAATACCAATTTAAATCCAGGCTCACACACAATCTTTCCATTTACTATTTCTATATTTTATAGCCAATATAGACAATTAAAATAATTTTATTGAAATCTTGTCAATACATTAAAAAGTGTACAATCTTCACTATTTTAAAGAGATCTATATATGTGTGAAAAAAAACAATAGAAAAAAATTAAAATTAAAAGGTCAGGTGTTGATATAAAAAAAAGGCATATCCTGACGAAACGCATTCGTGGATGGCTTTTCTTGATTTATCAAGAAATTGGGTTGGCTAAATATCAGGGAACAGGCTAAATCAATGTTTAGTTGATTTCTGTTCCAGCCGATGGCCATCTGCCTTCTGAAAAGTACATGTGCTCATGGTGAGGATATGCCTTTTTAATTTTTAATTATATATATGTGCATGATACTATGTACAATGAATATGGCTCCTCTCTCACTGCTGCAGAGTTTGGTGGAGAATTGCCAGTGGGTCTTCAGCAAAACCACGCATTTCGCGATTAACGAAGAAAGCGTAGATTGCGTGCTTCTCCGCTCAAGAGTATTTTTTATACTTATAAATATACTTATAGAATATTTTATAGATCGCCAATTAATTAAAACAAAAGATTGTTATATACTCTTAAAATACTATTGTCTGTAAAATGTTGGAAAGTAAAAACCATAATGCAATTAAAATACAAAAAAATAATCTGGGTATATTTTAAAAGATCTGATTACAAGACGAAACATAGTGAATTAACTCTTGAAAACATAAAAAAAGAAACCCAAAATATTAATTTAAAACATTAAAATGGCATAAATATACCAAAGAGCATCGCTTGACCTAAATTCATTCTCTTTTCAACTTTTCTCTTTCTTCCTACCTGCCCTTTTAACAAGTTAAGAAATATTCAGCCAAATAATTTCGTGGTTCCATGGTGTAATGGTTAGCACTCTGGACTCTGAATCCAGCGATCCGAGTTCAAATCTCGGTGGAACCTTTTTTTTTTTTTTTTAATATTGTTGTTGTCGTGTCTAAAAAATGAACAGATGTTTCCGTACATCTCTATTACAGCATTCGCAATATTCTCTATCTTCATTGGAAAATGGATGCCGTTACCACATTAGTCACCTTGGACCAGAATTTGGTTTAATATTTGGAAGAAGCAATCCCTCTAAATATTTTGAGAATTTTTTTCTTTTTAACAGATCACGGTACGCCCTTTTTTTTATATAAGCATATTCAATGGATCGCTTTTTGACTCAAAATATAGTTATTCAGAGTTACCACGACTATCGGAGTTTTTTTTTTTGGAATGAATGAATGAAAACAGACTTTATTGACTGTACAGTCAATGGTAACACTCAAAGAGTCAATGGAAAATATTTACAACTATTTACAGTTATCCTGACTCTGTCAGGAGCCCAGAGGTAGCCCGAGCTCGAACAATTCCCTTTGGAAATTTTTTCGACAGAGGGTGTCCTCAGGGAGGGTCTGGATCATAGAATGGCAAGGCGGCCCTGAACTCAGATAAGCCTCTACGGATCAAGGGAACCGAGTCCCGAGTGCGCTCGATGAGCTTATCCAGGAATTGGGCGAGAATCCTCCCTCGCCGCGGCGTGAGTTCCGCGAGCACGCACTCCCTCACCTCAGGGTAACGGGCCGCATCCACGAATTCGCACGCGCCGAACGTTTGGAGAATGGGCTCCGAGCCGGGACTTCGCATAAATTCATCTACTGAATCCACCATGTCCGTCCAATAGTCTGGCTCCGAATCATCCTCCATGCAGACAGATGGTGGAGGCGGAGGTGTGGCCATGGCCGGTGTTGACTGCTTCACTTGGGGAGCGGGTGCTGTCGGCCGAGCGGGCCGAGGCGCAGGCAGTGTGGGTGTAGGAGGCACTGCTGGTGTTGTCCTGAGCTCAGCTTTGACTTGTCCGAGGACTTTGTACAGGTTGCTGGCTGCTCCGGGTCTCAGGTCCAGGATTTGCCCGATCAGGCCGACGAGGGCGTCGCACTGCGGAGGCGACAGGAGGGGTCCCTTCCTCTGCGCCTTGGTCCTCGAGGAGAGGAGGTCCAGGACCTCCTCCCGCCCAAGACCAAGGGCGTCCGTCTTAGCGAAGGACACGCTGGGGTGCCCCTCGATGAACGCATCGAGGTCGACTCTCGTTGCGTTTTTTGCCGATGACGTGGAGGACGCAAAGGTCTCCTCCACGATGGACATCTCCACGTCCGGTGTTGGGGCTGCAGACCCGAGGGTCCTCTGGGCGGGACCCCCAGGCGCCTGCAGGGACGGAGCAGGGGTCACAGGTGGAGGGGTAGAAGGCGCCTCCTCCATAGGTACGGCCGGGGCTACCGGCGGAGATGGTCGAGGTGCTGTAGATGTAGTTACAGCTCGGGCCGCAGGAGAAGTGCCGGGAGTCTCTCTGGCTGGACTGGAGGACGCCGGTGTAGGAGGCTGGGCCGCTGACCTCTGAGGCGGTGCAGAGGTGGTTGTTGATGGAACGGCGGCAGGAGTGGTTGGTGGGGCCAATCTGGTGTTGTTAGCTAGCCCTGCAAGCAGGGGGCAGTTGGCCCTGCGATGTCCTTGGCCACGGCACCTGGAGCACCTAATCCCGGAGGACAGGTATGCGGGCCAGGCCTCGCCCTTGATTGAGATGTCGAGGCGGGTGGGCAGCCTCTCGATGGTCATTCCCTCGCGGAGGATGATGAACGCCTCTCGGCGGCCGTCGTTGTAGACATATGGGCCAGCCTTCATCAGCTTGGGGGCGATGGATGTTACTCGCCCGAAAGGTGAAAGGGCGCTGATGACGGCTGCGTCCCCCACGAAGAAGGGGAGGTTGCCCACCGTAATTCTCTCCGCCCTCTTGCGGAACGGGAAGGCCCTGTGGAGAGTTCCCTCCACCTCGAGGCCCTCGGTGACGAGGCGCTCGGCCAGGCCTCTGTTGGCCAGTCCCACCAGGAAGTGACCGTTCATCTTGGTCATCTGGAAGACCTCCCTGGTCCCTCCGAGCATTCTATCAAGGGCCCTCATGTAGTGGTAGGGCTCCAGTTCAGGGCTGCGCTCTATATAGACGCAGTGGTCCTCTGTTGAGGACGTCTGCCGCGCCCGGGCCTCCGCGATGTGAGCCCTGGTTGTCGGGATCTCCTGTGCCCGGGGCGCTGATCGCGCCGATGATTGTACTCGGCGACCACTCCTGGCGCGTCCGCTGTTGGAGGATGGTGTAGCGGCCGTAGGCGAATTCGACGATTCGCGGCGCCTCTTCTTAGTTTTCACGACGATGAAGTCGTCGTCTGTCCCGGGGTTCACGACTTCGTCACAATCTGCCCAGTTTCTAATGGAGTTGCCCCCGTTTGGTCTTGGTCTAATAAAAGCATCCTTACCCTAAAAGGGACGAGGGCTCAATTGCATGTATTAGCTCTAGAATTACCACAGTTATCCAAGTAAATGTGTATGATCTAAGGAACTGATTTAATGAGCCATTCGCGGTTTCGCCTTGCTAGGACGTGTACTTAGACATGCATGGCTTAATCTTCGAGACAAGCATATAACTACTGGCAGGATCAACCAGGTATCCTTCGCTAGTCACTGCCGCGAGACGCCCTCGGGCAGCCTCGCCGGGACCACGCTTAGGGACGCAGCGCCCACCTCTCCGTGGCGGCCACCGCACCCTTGAAATATAGAACTCAAAATATAGGAAGAATTTACTTGACAAGGGCGAAAATGGGTTACCGAAATGTAGAAAAGAAAGAAAAAGTTGATGTGAATATTTAATCTTGTATATAAGTCCAACCTGCCATGATATATTTTCTATACTCATCACCCAACAGCTGCAAGGTCTGGAGGGGCCAACTCTACTCCACCAACTCGCCATATGTAAAATATCCAGGACAAGGTGACTCGAATGTAACAACTGTACACTGAGACGAAATAAATATTTTCTATAAAAGTTTGTCATGTAGGTTTATGATCAAACTGTGGACTTAGAGAGCTAATAATCTCAGGATAAGTTACTATCATGTAGAAATGAAGTTTACACTCTGTTCTTGAGGAGCATTTTAAAGAATTTTACTAATAAAACCTTTTAGGGTCTATTGTTGGATATTGTGGAACTGACTAGACTGGAATATAAAACGAAGAAATTTGGACAGATGGACTGGAGTGTACTACACTACAGTGCGTTCAAAATAACTTTTCATATATGTGATGCTAGATTTAAAATGCTTAGTTAAATTTATTTTAATTATTATTTTTTAGGTTAAAAATGATAAATGCGAATTAAATGAGGTTAGAAAATAATGATGTTTGGAATATATTAAGCTTTTCAATCCAAAATCTCTTTAAATATATGCAAAATTTCCATCGAGAAGTTGAAAAAAAAAGAAGGTTCCACCGAGATTTGAACTCGGATCGCTGGATTCAGAGTCCAGAGTGCTAACCATTACACCATGGAACCACGAAAAAATGCTTCAAATATTTCCTAATAATTTGATTTTAAAAAGGCAGGAGGGAGGGAGAGGTGCAAGAGGGGAAAATTAGGGCCAAATGATAGTTTAAGGTTGAAAGAGCACTTAAGAATTTTGACTTGATTTTTCATAAATTTCAAATAATTCAAAATTCACACACACACACACACAAGCCTTTATTAAGACATTCCGTCTCATACAGACGATTCTCCTGTTAGAAATGAATCTAAAAAGAAATTAAAGGAAGAAAAGGAAGAAATCCTCGCTCAGAAAAGAGAAAAATAAAACCGGGAAAGAATATCTATGTACAAAAGTTGAAACTATATACATCGTTTTTCGTGCATAGAACACAGTGAAAAAGTAGATTATTGAGTAAATGGTTGCATCTTGTGAAGAAGAAAAATAACTTTTCATATATGTAATGCTGGGTTTTAAAAGGCTTAGTTAAATTTATTATAATTTTTATTTTTAGGTTTAAAAAATGCTAAATGCGGGTAAAATGAGGGCATAAAATAATGGTGTTTGGAATATATTGAGCTTTTTAATTAAAAATCACTTTAAATTTATGTAAAATTTCCATCGAGAAGTTGAAAAAAAAAAAGAAGGTTCCACCGAGATTTGAACTCGGATCGCTGGATTCAGAGTCCAGAGTGCTAACCATTACACCATGGAACCACGAAGGAATGCTTCAAATCTTTCCTGATAATTTGATAAGAATAAAAAAGGGAGAGGGTGAAAGAGGGGGAATTAGGGTCAAATGATAGTTTTAGGTTGAAAGTGTATTTCCTTCCTTCATCTTTATAAATGTTTAACGAAAATTGACTTGATTTTTTATACTTCAAGTAATTCAAAATTTTATATAAAAGGTATTTTGTGATAAATTCCATCTAAAATATATTTTTAAAAGATTACCCCTAACTTGCTTGTCTGGCTTTTGGAAGATCTTTCTTTAAAGAAATAACATCAATGAACTTCACCCAAGTGTTCTTACAAACATATTAAATACAAAAAGATTTTCGTAAAGATAGAGGCTGCCTGGCCGGCATTCATAGTTCTTCAAATTAAAGATACTTTGACCAGTATTTGTTCGCTCCTGACGAGGACAAAAGATTTTTGTCGAAACGTCGAGGTAATAAAAAGATTTACTGGCCGAAGTATCTTTAATTTGAAGAAAAATATTTTCCTTATTGAAAAACTGGGAAGATTAAACTCTATATCTATATATATAAAAATGAATGTTTGTATGTTTGTTTGTATGTCCGGTATACAAATTCGCAGTAGTTCACTAATTCAAACCAAAATTTCCATACATAGGTAAAAAAATACGGGGAAGACGATAGGCTATTTAAAATATATATATAAATCAATTATTAAAACTATATATTCAACTTATTCTACTTAGCTCACGAACAGCGCCCTCTATCAAATATTAGATTAAATTATGCTGATGCGAACAAATAGATAATGCTAATAGCAAACAATTATAAAAAAAATCTTATCTAAATATATATCACTCGGGTAGATATGCACACTGGTCAATCCCGGGGCGAAGCCCGGGTCATCCGTCTAGTAATGATATATAAACGATATAAAATTACGAAACTATTATAGACGCGTAATATTCTTTTTTAAAATAAAACAATTGCTACTGCCCTTACTGCAATGGAAAAATTAAAGGGAAGGCCTGGCTCATAATTTTTCCATTGCACTAAGGGCAGTAGTAATTGTTTTATTTAAAAAAAATAATAATATTACGCGTCTAAAATAGTTTCGTAATTTGATAACAGATGGCGCGCTAGTGCATCGTAATATAGACGATATAAAATGAATTATCGATGATATCTGAATTATAATCGAACTTTATTTAGGGCAACGAGAAAAAGCCTCTTTGACTTGAAGGCTCGCCTTCGTTTTATTGTAATAAATAATTGATTGCTCTGCTCTGGAAGAAGAACCCTTATGCTCAAAACTGGGCAACTCTGTGCTTCACTTCCATCAATAATTGACAATATGACCCAGAATAAGTATATTGCTACGGCGTTTTATGGTTTCCACAAGTCCATATCTCAGAAGAAGGCCAAGTGACACTCACTCCTCACTTTCTTACTGCTACTCTTTTTGTGTTATTTTTCTTGCTTCCCTCTTTCTCTTTCTTGTTTTTTTTTTCTTTTTCTTCTGTATATATCGTTATTTCCTTTGTCTCACTGCTTTGTTCTTATGCATACCTCTGGTGAATCCTGTATAGGGTCAGTGGCCCTAAATAAAGGCTTTTTGTTGTTGTTGTTGTTGTAATAAATAAATCCATTCTTGATCAATTTCATTACTTGAATGCTCCTGTATAGTCTTCATTTTCTGGGAACCACACATCTGTTAAAACCTCATGTAGCTCAAGCAATACCATCTTATTGAGTGCACAAGCCTTTACTCTTTCTTGTCGTATTAAGGTTTTGTCATAATCTGTCCACAATATATAGCTTCAATGGTTTCTATATACAGATAAACAAGTCTATAGCGCCCCCTCTTGGGACTCACCAAAATAGGGTGCTATAGATAGATCACTTTTAATGTAAATCGCATCGTACTACGTATTTAAAATCGGGGGCTATAGAGAGGGAAACGCTATTTAGAGGGGCGCTAGAGATAGGTTTAACTGTATAAGGAAAGAAAAAATTAAAGCACAAGAGTTTCTTTTATAGATAAAATAATGAAAACTGGAAGGCTTCACCACTCATGAGCCAAGCCCTTCCAATATTTTTTTAAAATCGCAATAAGGACAGTAGAGGCTTGTTTTACATAAAACAAATCTCTCTACTGTCCTTACTGCGATAAAAAAAAAACAAACTTTGGGAGACTTTATTACTGATGAGCTAAGCTCTTCCAATATTTTCCATCTCTATAAGGACAGAGAGAGAGAAAATATATTTATTTACGGGGCTGCTAACCAAAATAAATTATTTTTGAAAAGCTATAAGGACAAAAGAGTTTTTTTTCTATAATGTCACAGAATAATCTGTGATGGTCTACTCGATTTATCACCATTAGTTACGTGACGTCAGTGTTTTATTTGTAAATATTTTGTTTAGATATATATCACTCAGTTATTTAAGATAGAAAATATAATTGTAAATAATTTTCTTATTAAAATAACTTTGTTTTATGATTACTCGTTCTAGTCTCACTTATAATGTTGATATGGAACTATCGAATACTAACATGAAGCTAACACCCCAGGACGGTGCAACAATAGGAAAGAAACTTTGGTTAATCAATGTTTTCTTTTCTTATATATAGATTGCGCGGTATTGCCCTATGGGTGAAAGGTTTCTATGAAACGGAAATATCTTTATTTACGGGGCTCCTAACCAGAAAGAATGATTTTTGAGCACCGATGGACGCATAAAGTGGAATATATATAAAGCACTGTTGGAGGGGCCTGGGGATGGGTGGCCAGGGGATCATCGCCAGGAGAACCGGGATGTAGAGGAGGATCAGGGGGGGGCAGGGTGGTGATCCGCGGTTTCTATGTAAATATGGTATATTCATTTTATTCGAGGGTTGATTAGTTTTATCCAGTCACATGCCATGAATCCACCAATCAGCGTTGAGTTAATAACCTAATCAGAGTACCAATATTTTCTTAGCTCAGTGGTTACAATGAATTATTTAAAGGTTGAGAAAAGACAAACCCCCCGAAAGCTCCCAATAAATATATTTTAAAATAAAACCTTGTGGTATGATTTTTTTAAATTTTGTGTCAATATCCAGAAATTGCCAAAATAGAGTCGGTGGACGAGTAGGTAACACCCTCGATTCCCGACAGTCATGAACCGGGATTGAATCCTGCGCTAAAATTTGTTGCAATTATCACAAACTAGGTTTTTCTTGTTGAGGGGTACCTAATAAAGTGATTTTGGAATAAGTAATTGCCAAAATTGAAATTATTAAATCTTTTTTTTTAATAGAGCAATTCATAAATTAATCTTTAATTAGGGGCATATATATATATTGGATCAAAATAAAATTTATTTTACCAATATTCCAGTTGGGGGGATAAATATATTATAATACCTTGAAAAAGGTTGGCGTTCGGCCAACTGAAATATTAGTAAAATAAATTATAATTTCATCCAATATATGCCTTTTTAATTAAAGATTAATTTATATAGTTATTGAAACTTTGATAAGAATCAAAAACTTCAAATTCATTTCTCTCATCAAATTATTTCTAGATCTCGCTCCCAATGATTCCTTCTTGTTCAGAGAAGATCATATAAAAAATTGCTTAGTTTTATTCTATTAAGCGCTTGTGTGTGCGCATCAGTACAATTAGATAAACGATCAAGGTTTCTAGATTCAAGTAAAGCTATTGCTTGAGCTACTTATCCCCATTTCTATCATTCCCAAATTCTACCATTATCCACTCCCTCTGTCAATATCCTCATTTTCCTCTTAACCCTCTTTCTAAAGAAATTTAAGGAAATAATGTAGTAATTTCATTGTGGTTCCATGGTGTAATGGTTAGCACTCTGGACTCTGAATCCAGCGATCCGAGTTCAAATCTCGGTGGAACCTTCTTTTTTTTTTGTATAACTTTTTTTTGAACGTTGTACACGTTGTATAGGTCATTGAATTCATGGTGGGTAGAAGTTAAAGACTGATTTTTACTGTAAGTATATCACATGTGAAAAGTATTTCGACTTTTACACTTACAAGTGTGCCAAGTCCTGTTTTTTTTTTTTTTTTTGGAAGTGATGTTGGACTGGGGATCAGGACGAGTAAAATGGCTTAAAAATGTGATGATTTTGATTAATAATACTTCACCTGATTGTAAAATTGAATGTTTTGAATGGCTCACTACCATCTATCTGAATAGGATATCAACTATCTGTTTTTTTTTCCAGAATTGGTCAATATATTTCACGTACAGGTTTAGGTGTGATGCAGTTTGTACGTTAACAACTCAACAAGCTACAAAATAACTTTATTAGGTACACCAGTCAAAAATAGAAACCTAGCTTATATTATTTACAGTGGATAATATGTACAGGTTCTTGACATATACTGAACTCATCCAAAAGTACTCACACCCATTTCCGTTTCTTTTCAATTCAAGAAAATGGCATTTTTAAACTTGCTGAACTGCGTGCTACTTCAAAATACAGCGCGCCTACGTCACAGGACGACGTGGCATTCAGGAGCTTCTCACCACTGGAGGCGCTGTACCTTTCCCTTCACTTCCTGTTATGCCTTCCTGTTGAAGAGTAACTTGCACATCGGCTGTTGCCATAGCAATGCCAGCTTCCTGCCAGACATCACGTGACCTGGCGCCGCTCCGGCCGTACCTGTGTATAAGTTTCAGTTTGCTTTGTTGTCTGCCCCTACGCTTGCCTTTTGTTTGACTCTCTTTGTTCCTCTTGTCATCTTAATATAATATTATTGATAATTAAACAATACTTTTCTGAGATCCAGCCTCTGATTCTCTTACACTTCCCTTGTACTGGCTGCTTGCTTATCCTCGTGATATACTAAAACTTATATATATTTCAATCTATTCTGCATCTGATTGAACCACCGATCCAACAAAACTGAAGTGTTGAAATAAGAACATTAAGGATCCAGGGAAAAGTTTCTTTTAAAAATATTTTTTTATTTAAAAATCTCTCAAGATTTCGAGCAAGAAAGCCCATCTACGGGAGAAAATATCTTGCATTATTGAGAGATTTTTAAATAAATAAAAAATATTTAAAATAAACTTTTCCCTGGATACTTTGTTGTTGTTGTTGTTGTCGTGTCCAAAGAAGAGTCTCAGATGTCTCCATGCATCTCCAACACAGCATCAGCAATATCCACTATCTTGGGTGTGTAAAGCTACTGCTCTGGGTCTAAGTCAATTTTCTGCAAGGCTACGGCCATTGCTGGGCATGAGAATATTGGATACTTAATGTTCTTATTTCAATATTGATTCAAGGGATTATTTTATCAAACTGAAGTGTGTGTGAATAGGAGAGTAGTAAAATATTTATATGCATGTTGTTCATTATAGTCTATTTATATTAAGTACCTGTTATTAATCATTAGTATTTTATATTAGCACATATATTTGGGAAATATACTTAAAGAAATAACGTGTGGGGTATATTGACCTAAATTCATCCTCTCTTCAACACCCTCCCTCTCCCTGCTTTTAACAAGTTAAGAAATAGTTATTCAAATTAAAGATACTTCGGCCAATATATCTTTTTTATTGTCTCGACAAAAATAATTTTATCCTCGGCCAGGCAGCCTCTATTTTTATGATAATCAAGACCAATTTTGGTCCCGAGGTATTCAAGATGGCAAGGCAACTAGAGAAGACTATGATAAAGTATGCAAGGACAAAACATTATTTATATTGTATTTTTAATTTGAAGAACTATGAATTTTTTTTCCGGCCAGGCAGCCTCTATCTTTACGATAAGTTAAGAAATATTCAGCAATTAAATTTCGTGGTTCTATGGTGTAATGGTTAGCACTCTGGACTCTGAATCCAGCGATCCGAGTTCAAATCTCGGTAGAACCTTCTTTTTTTATTAAAAAAATAAGATTATATAATTAAGATTAATAAAGCTTTTTTGATCGGTGGGAGGATGATCTAGACCAGGGGTCTCCAAACTTTCCAGCCTTAGGGCCATACTGATGGGGTCTTTCCAGCCTTAGGGCCATACTGATTACTCCAGTAAGTTCCGAGGGCCAAGATGGCAACACTGCATATTATTAATTTTCCTGTATTAATTGTTATGTTTATTTGTTATTAAATGTTATTATTAATTGTTGCTTTTGTGTGTGATTTAGCAGAATGGAAAAGAAGCGAAAAATTGATAGTGAATGCAGAAAATTCAAAGATCAGTGGAACATTCAGTATTTCGTAATTGAGTCCAGTAACAAGGCGCTATGTTTGATTTGCAATGAAAGCATAGCCGTTCTCAAAGAATATAACATGAAACGTCATTATGAAACAAAACATTCTCAAAATTACTCAAAATATACAGGAATTGTGCGGACAGAAAAATTCGAAGCTTTGAAGCGCGGATTGAAATCGCAGCAATCTTTATTTACAAAAGTCAAAACTGAACAAGAGGCGGCAACTCGTGCCAGCTTTCGTGTGGCTCTTGAAATTGCAAAACGTGGAAAACCATTCACCGATGGAGAAATGATCAAGGAATGCATAATTGCAGTAGTCGAAGAAATGTGCCCTGAAAAGGTAAATTTATTAAAAACTGTCAGTATGTTCAGCAAACACTGTGGCTCGAAGGGTAGAAAACATCGCTGAAAATATATCCTCTCAACTGTTCGACAAAAATGGACATGTTGAGTGGTTTTCTTTGGCCTTGGATGAGTCAACGGATGTGTCAGATACTGCTCAGGTGTTGATTTATATTAGAGGAGTAGATAAAAGCTATGAAGTGCACGAAGAACTTCTTGATATGTATAGTATTCATGGCACAACTACTGGTACCGATATTTTTAAAGGAGTTGAAATGGCCATTAATAAAAAGAACCTTCGATGGAAAAACTTGAAATGTATTACAACTGATGGAGGCAAAAACATGAGTGGGAAAGATAAAGGAGTGGTCGCTCTTGTGTCAAAGGCTGTAGAAAATGACGGCGGCTCAAAACCATTAGTCTTACATTGTATCATTCATCAACAGTCTTTGTGCGGAAAATGTTTGGATATGTCTGACGTTCTGAAACCAGTCATATCAACTGTTAATTTCATCAGATCTTTTGGGCTGAATCACCGACAATTCCGACAATTTATTGCAGAGATTGGAGAAACAGACTTACCTTATCATACTGCCGTACGCTGGCTTAGTTGTGGGAAAGTCCTTCAGCGCTTTTTTGAACTTCGAGCAGTAATCGAATTTTTTTTTTAATGAAAAGCACCGCCATCTTACTGAATTACAAAACAACGCATGGCTATGGAAGTTAGCATTCTATGTTGATTTGACAAAACATGTGAACGAACTGAATTTGAGATTGCAAGGAGAAAACCAGCATCTTCCTGATTTATACACTAATATCAAGTCATTCCGGATGAAATTGATACTGTTTCAATCACAACTACGAAGTAAATGTTTTTCACATTTTAAAACATGTGAAATATTCAGCCACACTACTGAGACTGAGTTTCCTATCGATTTTGCAATCGAAACTTTGAGTGCTTTGAAGATAAATTTTGATACTCGTTTCTCGGACTTTGATGCCATTGCGAATCAAATTAAGATTTTTCAGAATCCTTTTGATGCTGACATTGAAACCCTAGCCCCGGAACTTCAAATGGAAATGATTGATCTTCAGTGCAGTGATATAATTAAGAACAAATATGAAAACTCATCTTTGTTGGAATTTTATAAGAGTCTTCCACTGACACAATTTGATAATTTGCATAAATTTGCTCGTGGGCTGTTTTCCGTTTTTGGTACTACTTATTTGTGTGAGAAAGCCTTCTCCAAAATGAAGTACACAAAAAATGTATACAGATCTAAATTAACTGACGAGCATCTTAAATCTCTTTTAATAATTGGTACAAGTAAAATTAGTCCACAACTACAAACTATTGTCGGTGGAAAATCTCAATTACATACATCTCATTAGCATTTCATATGTCATGTTATAAGGTATGTGTTGTTCATTACTTACAATGTATAAAATGTAAGTTGGATTCATTTCAATAATTTGTTAGTTATTATATGCTGAAGTTAAATTTACTGCATAAATTATACATGTCTTTACTCATTACCATTCTGTGTTTCTTTATCCAACTTATCACAAACATTTTATTTGCTATAAAAAATATTTGTTCTCTAAAAGGAGTTTTCAAGTATGTCTCCGCGGGCCGGACAAAATCTGTCTGCGGGCCGGATGTGGCCCTCGGGCCGTAGTTTGGAGACCCCTGATCTAGACCGTTGGTTTTCGACTGCTACAATCCGGTCTAAAGGGGGGGGGGGAGTCCTATTGGAGCGTAGGACGGGTTTTACTAAGTCCGAACGGGAGGGCTCGGTCAGCAACCTTGCCAATGAACTCTCGGAGACGCCTGTGGGTGAGTGGTCAACCCCATTGTAGCCGGACCATACTGGCGGGCGCGAGGGGCCTACCAAAGGCCGCTCGGTGCATGGAGAATGCATCATTCCTTCTGGCTGTGTGACGTGGTTTTTCAGCGAAAAACAGGGGATGCAAGGGCTTTTGCTGCCTATATCGTCCCTGGCTTTGCCGAATTTCTATTCTGCTACAATCCGGTTTCGATTCCCGCATTAGGAACTTTTTTTCTAATAAAAAAAAAAATGCTGCAATGGCCCCCGATTCTTGCAAAAGTCCAACTCCACCAGCAAGTGCAAGTAACCGAAATGGGCTTTGGCACATTTTTGAGTGCAAAGCCGATCTGCTTTTCACATGTGTAGACATGTGGTGTACTTACAGTAAAAGCAGTCGCCTTCTTCTACCCACCATGATTATTATCATGGCCTGTTCCACGTGTACTAGGGATAAGAAAAAAAATCTTTTTATTGTTGTAAATCTGTGGCTTGATATACATTGATAAACATATGAAAAATTCTTCCTACTTGAAGCTCTTAACAAAGAGAATACTGAAGTTATGTTAAAATTGATCTCCGCATTACTCATATTTGAAGCAAGTTTTCTTCATCCATCATATTTAATTTCCCATTCCTACTTTTTATTGTATATCCTACTTTTTACGTCCCAAAATCCTATCCTACAGTCTCAAAGTGGTGGGAGGGTGTAAACGGGTAGCATAGGACGTCGGGAGTTTAACTCCTGGTAGGGCCACCCTGTGCTACATACCCGGCTAATGTATCAATTGGTAGCGTCTGTTCTCCATTGGAGCGGCTACACTCCATGTCAGGAGACCAAAAGAAGCAAAGTCACATTGAGTGGTACTTCCAGGTCTTCAGACCAACAGCACCCCTCTTTCCTTCTCCATGATTTCTACAAAGGACCTCTGGGAAAACCCTAGGACTATAATAGAAAAGCTTAGACAATGGAACCTAATGGAGATCGTTTAAACGACTTGTGGAATAAGCAACAACAATAACACTTTTTACGCTGATAGGTTTCTGCTATGTGTATTGACTTTGCCAATTCTCATAAAGAAAGTAATACTGATACAAAAAAATAACGCGCCATCTATAGATAACAAATGAAAACATTAAGACGTGAGTAATTCTTTCACAAATAAATCAAACTTCTACTGTCCTTACTGCGAAGAAAAATATTGGGAAGGCTTGGCTTATCAGTGATGAACCCTCCCAGCAGTTTCGCCAATTTAATCTACCAGACCGTTTCTTTATAGATTTTATACTGTATTAGATCATTTTGCTTATATATGCTATATTGAAGAATGAAAATACTGAGCTAGATTATACATATTTTCTCACATTTTAAAATTTCTCTTATTTCGCTGTGTTTCCTAGGAGAGCCCTGTATAGGGCTAGTGACCCTAATAAAAGTTTTTGTTTTTTTTTGCGTATCTTCACGAGTTCTCCTGTTCTTATATGCTTCTATTTCAAATGGGGTCAGTGACCCTGAATAAAGGCTTTTGTTGTTGTTGTTGCTGCTTTCTATTTCAAACTGACGCCATTTTCCTAGAGGTTTTTCTAAACACTTAACTGAAAAATGTCATGAGAAATTTTCAAAAATATGTTTAATGTATTTCATTTTTATATATCCTTGAAATTCTTCATTGAATGAGCAAAGGTTTATAGGGTTCTAGTAATAAAAAAAAAAACACGCAAAAAAGCCTATTTATTAAGACCAATCGCCTTATATACATGGATTCAAAACTGAGTCTGCAAAGGAAATAATTTTTAAAAAGGAAAAGTATTTGCATTTTTAAAGATTCTGGTATTATTTTATGGGGAAATGGCCAAACTTTTTATCAAACATGTTGTTTGATAATTTACCTAGAGTCTGAAAGATAAGATGTCTATGGAATTATCTATCAGTTAGCGACAGATAGATAACATTGTCACTGCTGCGATAGAGATGCATGGAGACATCTGAAACTCTTCGTTGGACACGACAACAACAACAATACAGTATACACACCCAAGATAGAGTTTATTGCAACTGCTGTGATAAAGATGCATGGAGACATCTGAAGCTTTTCATTGGACACGACAACAACAACAATACAGTATACACACCCAAGATAGAGGTCATTGCAACTGCTGTGAGAGAGATGCATGGAGACATCTGAAGCTCTTCATTGGACACGATAACAACAACAATACAATATACACACCCAAGATAGAGGACATTGCGACTGCTGTGATAGAGATGCATGGAGACATCTGAGGCTCTTCATTGGACACGAAAAGTACCTATATCATATATATTTCATATATTTTGAAAATAAATATATAGAAATATAATGAGATATCTTCATCGTGGTTCCATGGTGAAATGGTTAGCACTCTGGACTCTGAATCCAGCGATCCGAGTTCAAATCTCGGTGGAACCTTCTTTTTTTTTTTTTTGAAATTTATAATTGTTGTTGTCGTGTCTAATGAACAAATTTCTCCGTGCATCTCTATCAAAGCAGTTGCAATATCTTCATTGTAAAATGGGTGCTGTTATCATGGCACCTGTACGACTACTGGGCACTGTACTGTACGACTCTTTTTTTTACCTTTTGGTTTAAATATCTAAATTTCGTTTGAATATATCCAATATTGCGCATATATACTTACAAAATATATTAATTTTTGTGTAAATTGACTTTTTTTCCCTCTTCTTTTCTTTAATGGTTTGTAGAGATACTATTTCAATAGAGATAACTTTTTTTAATTCGTGGTAGTTCTCGGATTATAATACATGTATTGCTGTGTTAAATACAGACTTACCCAAATAAGTAAATCTTCAAAAAATCTGATTATTAATTCCTAAAAAAAAAAAATAATATCCTGATCTTTCAGGAAGTCCCAAGCCATCAGCAAATTTCAGTTGCACCATCAGGAGACGCCATTTTGGTATAATTTCGTCACCTGATCCAAGTATAATTTCACTTTTATACTATTTATTAGTTCTTTGTAATCTCTTCATTATATTGTGAAAAAAAAAACTGTCAAAATTCTGTTTCAACAACAAAAAAAAACGGTAATATACTAGGCGTAAGAAAGATTAAAAAACCAGATTTTGTTTAGAACTACAAGGTAATAAGACCAAATCAATAACTACATGGTTCCATGGTGTAATCGTTAGCACTCTGGACTTTGAATCCAGCGATCCGAGTTCAAATCTCGGTGGAACCTTCTTTTTCTTTTTTTTGGTTTTATTGTGTACCCCATGTAGTTTTAATCTATAATCCAAATTATACCACCGTATTATATTGTGTTTACAATGGGAAAATAATTTAAATATTAATTAATTATTGATCGTAAAGATAGAGGTTGCCTGGCCGGAATTCATAGTTCTTCAATTTAAGGATACTTCGGCCAGTAAATAAAGAACTGAATAAATAAATAATAAAAGAACTGTGTACAAAAGAAAGAAGTATCTGGCAATATGTACAATCAGCGTAAAATAAATCATCAGTTTCTTCTCTCTCTCTCTCTTTAAATATATTTGTTGTTATATAATTCAAAATATATCTACAAAAATTATTGAATTTAATATACATTTCTTTACTGGAAATAAAAATACTTGGAGCTATTACTATTAAATTAGATGAGCTCTACTCTTCCCCGGCAGACACCAGCTTGATACCTTAGTGTGATTGAGTGGAGATAAGAAAGAAGAAGACTATATTAAATTACTGTCGATTCTATAGTCTTGAAAAACAGGACAATCCAGTAAAAGATGTATTGAAGTTTGTTCCTCATGTCCGCAAAAACAACTTGAGTCTTCGACCGCTTTAATACATGGGTGAAAAGCCGGGTTCATATCATTAAGCTTGTATGAAATTATATAACAAAAAAAGGTTTGAAAAAAAAAAAAAAGGTTCAACCGAGATTTGAACTCGGATCGCTGGATTCAAAGTCCAGAGTGCTAACCATTACACCATGGAACCACGATGAAGAAACTTCATTTCTTCCTCAAATTTCTTCTGAAATAGGTTGAAGAGGAAAAGTGGGATGTTTGCTATAGGGAAAAAGGGAAGATTCATTGACCTTATAGAAATGGGGAGGGGGGGAAATGGTTTAAAAGTTTTGTCAAAAATTCTATCTTCATCTTTTTTCTTTACTTCATCCTTTTTGATACATATTTTAGCGAAGTAACTTTTTCATAAGAGCTTAATGAATACTATGGAACAACTTTTATTGCTCGGATTGTTTCAATCTCTTCGTGAATTTGCTAAACGCTATAATTTTGTAGATAACTAATTCGCTTATTTTGTGGGAGAATGATATTCAATGTGCAAAAAAAATTGCACTTAACTTTATGAGAAGTGCATATACCAATGTCTGTATTCAAATATCCTGGGCAAACAACAAAGAATATATCATTATATTGTGACATTATATTTTCTTCAATTCAAAAGAAGACAACCAGTTTACCATGGTTTCTGGCTCTATGGTCTTTGACAACATTTGGAAGGTTTTGACTTGAGGAATACCTATTGGATGTATGAAGGACAAAATTCGAAGCCAATATTCTGTTTTAAATAGAAACTCTTTAACCTAAAGTAATGGCGATACTTTATATATTGATATATATTAAAATCAAAAAAAGGCATATCCTGACCAGGAGCACATGAGCTTTTATAGATGGCAGAACGTCATCTAGTGGAACAGAAATCAACTTAACGTTTATTTAGCCTGTTCCCTGATATATTTGGCCAACCCATTTTCTTGATAAATCAAGAAAAGCCATCCACGAACGCGTTTCGGGCTGTTGGCTCTCGTCATTTATCAAGAAAATGGGTTGGCCAAATATCAGGGAACATGACTGGTACAGAGCAGGAGGGACAAACACCGGTTCTGTCCTCCCAAGAGAACAACAGCTTTTGATTTCCAGACTTAAGTCTGGTCATCTACGGACAATGCCTTTCCAGAATGGATGCAAGGTTATCCCACTATGTACTAAGAGAAATTCTCAACCTGCAACCTCAAAACACATTATTGACTGTATTGACTCATCCATTGATGAGCTCTGCTCGTCACCAGCAGACACCATCAAAAGTCTCTAGCTTTACAAGCTTGATACCCTAATATGATTGGGTGGAGATAAGAAAGAAGAAGATTCGTTCATGCTAGGCGATGGTCGCTGATTACCGTATGAATTGAAAATATATAAAATAGGGAAGAGGGATTCAATCTACATTTAAAAGCGTTTAAACATAAAAAAAAAAATAAAATAATAAAAACCTACTTAATCAAAAACACATTCCTTCCCTCTTCATTTCATTTTTAATCTGCTCTATTATCAAGTTAAGAATTATTTTGAACACTCAAGCCGTGGTTCCATGGTGTAATGGTTAGCACTCTGGACTCTGAATCCAGCGATCCGAGTTCAAATCTCGGTGGAACCTTCTTTTTTTATTTCATGAGTAGATAGTGAGAATCTTTAAATTTATATAATAAATTGTTATTTATATACTAAAAGCGCAAAAAAGAATGTATCATATGTAAAAAAAACTATTATTTTTATATTTGTTGGCTTTTGCCTGGCTGAAAGGCTAAAAATGAAACTTGCACCACGCTGACGAGGGCCAACAGCCTGAAACGCGTTGTTGTTGGGTTTTCTTAATTTATTAAGAAAAAGGTTTTAGCCATTATTCTCTCTAGAATAATAAGCGATTATTTAATGTTCATCCCGATAGATAGCACAAGCCCGCTTAAGAAACGGTTTGGACAGTGTCCATTTAAAATTGCCCACTTAAGCCGTGTCCGCTTAAGACAGTGCACGTTTAAGACAGAGCGTGTTAAAACAGTGCCATCTTAAGACAGAGCTCGTTTAAGACAGAGCGCGTTAAAACAGTGCCAGCTTAAGACAGTGCACGTTTAAGACAATACCAGCTTAAGACAGAGCACGTTTAAGACAGTGCCCGTTTAAGACAATGCCAGCTTAAGACAGTGCACGTTTAAGACAGTGTCCGTTTAAGACAGTGCCAGCTTAAGACAGTGCACGCTAAAGACAGTGCCAGCTTGAGGCAGTGCACGTTTAAGACAGTGCCAGTTTAAGACAGAGCGTGTTAAAACAGCGCCATCTTAAGACAGAGCTCGTTTAAGACAGAGCGCGTTAAAACAGTACCAGCTTAAGACAGTGCACGTTTAAGACAATACCAGCTTAAGACAGAGCACGTTTAAGACAGTGCCCGTTTAAGACAATGCCAGCTTAAGACAGTGCACGTTTAAGACAGTGTCCGTTTAAGACAGTGCCAGCTTAAGACAGTGCACGCTAAAGACAGTGCCAGCTTGAGACAGTGCACGTTTAAGACAGTGCCAGTTTAAGACAGGGCCAGTTTATGAAAGTGTCAATTTAAGACAGTGCACGTTCAAGACAGTTTTCGTTTAAGACAGTGCCAGCTTAAGACAGTGCATGCTTAAGACAGTGCCACCTTAAGACAGTTTTCGTTTAAGACAGTGCCAGTTTAAGACAGTGCCCGTTTAAGACAGGGCCAGTTCATGAAAGTGCCAATTTAAGACAGTGCACGTTCAAGACAGTTTTCGTTTAAGACAGAGCACGTTTAAGACAGTACCAGCTTAAAACAGCGCCAGCTTAAAACAGTGCACGTTTAAGAAAGTGCACGTTTAAGACAGAGCTCGTTTAAGACAGTGCACGTTTAAGACAGTGTCAGTTTAAGACAGTGCCAGCTTAAGACAGTGCACTTTTAAGACAGTACCAGGTTAAGACAGAGCACGTTCAAGATAGTGCCCATTTAAAACAGTGCCGGCTTGAGACATTGCCCGTTTAATGCAGTGCACGTTTAAGACAGTACCAGCTTAAGACAGTGCACGTTTAAGACAGTACCAGGCTAAGACAGAGCACGTTTAAGACAGTGCCCGTTTAAAACAGTGCCAGCTTAAGACAATGTCCGTTTAAGACAGTGCCAGCTTAAGACAATGTCCGTTTAAGACAGTGCCCGTTTAAGACAGAGCGCGTTAAACAGTGTCAGCTTAAAACATTGCCAGCTTAAGGCAGTGCATATCTAAGACAGTGCCAGCTTAAGACAGAGCGCGTTAAACAGTGCCAGCTTAAAACATTGCCAGCTTAAGACAGTGCCAGCTTAAGACAGAGCGCGTTGAAGCAGTGCCAGCTTAAAACAGTGTCCGTTTAAGACAGTACCAGCTTAAGACAGTACCCGTTTAAGACGGTGCCCGTTTAAGACAGAGAGCGCTCAAAACAGTGCCAGCTTAAGACGTTAACCGTTTAAGACAGTTCCAGCTTAAGACAGTGCCAGCTTAAAACAGTGCCAGCTCAAGACGTTACCCGTTTGAGACAGTGCACGTTTAAGACAGTACCAGCTTAAGACAGAGCACGTTTAAGACAGAGCGCTGTCATCCTAACCACAACAACAACGACTAACTAACCAGTTCTGACAGCAACAAGCTAACCATTACTGGTCCTTAACACCCCATCCATCATTGTTGGTGAGGTAAAAAACTTGAGATAATGTACCAGCTTTGTTTTTCCCATGTGTCACCTTCATCATTTTGAGATTATATAGTCAATATATTGTATGTTATATCATTATAATAATATATTTATCAATATAAATAATAAAAGTGAAAGGTGTGGGTTTGTATGATTGATACCATAATATTTAGCCAGTCTGGATCAAATTTGACCATGATTTATATGTTTATAATAGGAAACATATGTATATAACATTCTCTCGATTATTGCCTGATATTCAGAGAAATGAATATTTCGGCCTATTTATTTCGCTTTTATTGTTGATTTAGTCATCCCCATTTGTTGTGACAGACATTGTTTTATTTATAAAGAGAAAACCAGGTTTATGCATAGCATTTTATAATTGAAAATAGGATCAAGAAATAAATGTTTCATACTTTTAGATTGAAGCGAGATTATTGAAATTTGAACTGTGTGAATTCCTGCAGCCACGTACAGAAGTCGCCAACTATTCAGGTTAGTCCTAATATAAATAATTATAAGACACTGTAACTCTTTTTTATTTACATTAATTAAAGGAAAATCTTTAGGATAAGCCCTTTTTCAGCTAACTAAAACATATAAAAAAAGGCAATGGAGAGAGATTATATAGCATATATAAAGAGGGGAATTTATGTAAATAAATTAGAGTTTAAGAATTTATATAATTGTGAATGAATTTGAAAAGAATTAGCTCTATGAATAGGTTAATGAATTTAGTGGATAGAAAGAAATAATATGAATATATAAGAGGATTGTGATGGTAGCTGTATACTTTTGTTTATTGCTTTGGGATTCTTGATGGTTTCTATTGATTCAAGAATGGGTGTTGGTTGTGGCATTGTTAGACTTATTATTGCGGTGGACATCAAGCTGATGTCTCAAGGCCGATTTTTTTTAGGAGAGTTTGTTTCATGTTTTTGCAATTAATGTATTGACGCCAAAGAAGGTTGAAGTCTGGAATCTCTGGAGATAATAGGGGCATCTGAAAAGAAGACTATCCACAGTTTGTTTTATTGACAATTTGCGCAGGTGAGGTCGCTTTTAGAAAAATTCGCAACATCCGTTTGTACAAAGAAGCCATGACGTGTCAATATAGGGAATCCGCATCTACATGCTGCAAAGTTTGAGTTTTGGAAGAATGGAGGAGATTATTGATCCAGTCGAACTTGTATAATTCAAAACCTAAGGGACCCAAAAAAAATCGAATTATCCAAAAATTCGAATTAAAAACGGAAATTCTAGGGACCAAGATAAATTTTCGAATTATCAAAGTTCTACTGTATTTAGAAGGATAGCGGCGAAGTGACCTTCCCATGTAAGACAACGTTTTTTAGGATTATTGATCTTCTAGTAATTTTTTCCTTGAAAATCACGTTTTTCAGAAAGGGAAATTTGATAAGTTATCTGTGTAAACAAAACGCCCTGGCTAAGCGGTCCTGTTATCTCTCTAAGACTGCCAATATTCAATAGACGAAAGTGAGACAAATTTCTTGGAAAATCAAGAAACTGTTATCTGCCGATATCGACAGAGAGAAAATAGAGGTAACCCGGGCTCTTGGTGGGTGAATCGCCAACTACCCGGGAAAAAAGGTAATAACCTACAGCACCCGGTGTTCCCAGGTGGTCACCCTCCCAACTACTGACCAGACCCGACATTGCTTAATATCGACTTTTATCGACTATGCTTTTATCGACAGGATAATGAAGTATTTATTATTATTATTATTATCCCTAGTACACGTGGTACAGGCCATGATAATCATGGTGGGTATTTAGCGACTGCTTTTACTGTAAGTGCACCACATGTCTACACATGTGTAAAGCAGGTCGACTTTGCACTTACAAATGTGCCAGAGCCCCGTTAATGAAGTCTTATGTAACTGTATCCGAACAGTTGGCGATTTTCGTACGCTCCAGAAGTTCGGATAACAGCACAGAATGGTAAAAATATGTGATGAATGTCTTATGTATGTATCATATGTAAATTGGACAAGACACCACCACCATCATATGCAGCACGTATTTCATCAAAGAGTCCAGATTACGGACATTTAGTAGTATATATACATATAATGTACATGAATAGGTAATTAATTTTCGTGTAAGTAGCATAGTATTATTTGAAATTTTCTAATTTGCAGCAATTTCATGCACTTTTAGAAGTTCTTGTTCAATTTTTAGACGAATTAGAAGTATTCGAAAATACTTAATGTACATGTGCTCATGGTCAGGATATGCTTTCATTATTTTTAATATAAATATGTAAATACCTGTTTTCTTTCCTCTTTTCGCTCTCCACTTCTCCCACTCATATTTCCAAATCCATATTCTTATTTTCTATAGGATTATTCAAATAATAATCTGTATATATTTACCATGTGTATATAATCTTTCTCCATTTTTACCCCTTTGTATATTTCCCACTTTCATGGGTCTTGTAACCCCAAGGAGAATCCTCTGTAAGACCTGTGTGTCTTAATAAAGGTTTTTGTGTGTTGTGTATTTTTAATATAATGTATCAAATACATATATATTTCATTCTTTTATCCCTTTTTATCTTTTTTTTTTGTGGTATCAACAAGGTGAAACAAGACCAATTCTAAAGTATTGAGATGCTTGTGACGTTTCGGAAACAGTATTGTTACAATAATCAGCCTAAAGATAGCAAGACCAACTCCAAATTATTGAAATGTTTATGACGATTTGGTCTTGATACCGTTTTGATTGGTCTGATGATTGTAACAAATGCTGTTATGGAAACGTTCCAAACATCTATAATTTGGAATTGGTCTCTTGTTACATTTTGATTCTAATCTATAATTTAAATTGTACTTTATCGTTTTTATCTTTTTTTTTAAACCTTTTACCGGATAGTTGGCGTTCAGCTCTTCAGGAACCTGAGTCAAATGATCTAATTCTCACTTAGAACTTATCATTCAGATCCGTGCACAGGACACATAGGTTTAATTAGGAAAAATATATCTCTTGATTGTACAACTAAAAGTTGCTGATGGCTTTCCCCATCTGTCGGAATAAATATATCCTCTAATTGTTGATGTTTAATTATTCCAGAATCGGCCAAATACCTATTCTTGATCAATCAAAAGCTAACCACGTACACGTTTTGGGTTGTTAGCTCTCAATCAAGAATGAATATTTGTCCAATTCTATTAATAGAATGATTCAAAATTAACTATTAGTTGATATTTATTCTGACACATGGCTCAAGCTATCAGCAACTTTTAGTTGCACAATCAGGAGATGCCTTTGCTCTTCATTTATCCACATGATCCCAATACAAATTTCACTTTTGTACTATCTTTTCACAAGGCTTAATTAGGTTTCCTTTGCATAGCATCTAATTTTTTCATCATTAGATGTGAGAAATGGAAGCATCAAAGTACAAATGTTTCTTTTAAACATAAAACACACTTCTACTGTCTTTACTGCGATGGAAAAGTATTGCGAGGGCTTAGCTCATCAGTGGTGAACCTTCCCAGCGTTTTCGCCAATTTAATTATCAAATTAACCACTCGGAGGGTTCACCACTGATGAGTCAAGCCTTCCCAATACTTTCACATCGCAGTAAAGACAGTAGAAGTTTGTTTTATGTTTAAAAGAAACATTCGTACTTTGATGCTTCCATTTGTTATATATAGATGGCACGTTTATCGATTTATAATCATTAGATGTAAATACTTTTAAATATTTTCCTTTGCAAATTCCGTGTGTTTAATCCATGTATATATTTATACCCATCTATTCCTTCTTAATAAAGGCTTTGTGTGTTTGTTCCTCTTTTTCACTAAAACCTGTTATTCAATCATTCCTAATGTATCCTACATTTATACTCGGAGAATCTGTATAAGACTAAAAGGTCTTAATAAAGCATTTTGTCGATTTTTCAAAATCAAAATTTTATATTATAATAAAGAGAAATTTTCTGTAGTTTTTTTAATTTTACCGCTATGGGCAACATAACACTATAACAGTTAACAAATATATTTCGATTGGTTACTATTTTTTCACGTTTTTTTTTTTAAATAAAATTAATATAACCGCTTATAGGCGCCCAATCAAAAGAGAACTAAAATATACCCGTGTAATAACTGGGCGAAGCCAGGTTAATTATTAGCCTCACACACAAGTTAAAAATTATTTACCAAAAAAATATTTATGAAAAAAAAAAAGAAGGTTCCACCGAGATTTGAACTCGGATCGCTGGATTCAGAGTCCAGAGTGCTAACCATTACACCATGGAACCACGATGAGTTACTTCCTTATCTCCTTCGAGTTTCGTAAATAGAAAATAGGGGAAAGTGGGAGGGGGGAGGGGTAGAATTAGGACAAGCTCGAAATGTAGTAGATGATAGGGAGACATAATTACTTTCCTTTGTAAGAAAATCTATCATCTTGATTTTTTTCTAACTTCTTATTTCTCCAACTTAAATATAAGTATATTACTCTTTCATTAATATATTAAGAAGCATTTAGAATACCGTTTAGTATTAAAAATAAAATTTTACCAAAAGCAAAATTCGATGGCTCTTTCTGAATAATAGAATATACATATTTTTTATGAACTTTGTAAATTTTAATTTCTTTATCCCTCTTTTACCACTCCTTTTTTACACCTCTCAGGAGAATTTGTTTATAAAACTAAATTTATTAATAAAGGTTTTGATTAGCTCTGAAGAAGAGAATTTTCCATCAGATACGAAGGAAAAGCAATCAGTAGAAAAGTTTTGTAATAGTCGAAAACGGAATACTTGAAACAAAAGGCTTGAAATTTACATGTGCTATAGGGGCAATTAATCAGAATGAATGATCTTGTATAGAAACAAAGCCAAAGACAAACTTCAATCGCTTGATGAGGAAGAAAATATCGGTTCACAAATACAAGAACAATTTATCAGTAGTAAATTATTGCGAAGAAAGGGAAAACAAAGATACTAATCATATAGTTTATGAAGAACTGAATACTCCCTCAAATAATGCATTAGTCAATTAGTAGAAACTACTATTGAAGAAACAAAAACAAGAACAAAATACAGACAAATACATGGATGAAACCGGCATTTCGTACATTTTTTTAAAGCACATCCCTGCAAAATCTCCATACTTGGCCCCTATGTATTTTTTAATTATTATTTTAGCTTGCTGAAAACTGCTCTTAGATCTAGAAAACCGAAGAAGCTAGAGGGACTCTGGAAAGTTGTTGAGGACTGTTGGGATGGTCTTAATACAAATATTCCAAGACAAAGACTTATTTCTGAAAACATCAATGCAGGACTGCTGCTAAATGTCAAGGCATACATATAGAAAAGAATAAGTTGTACAAAAACATTAATTATTTTTAATTTACAGGGGAAGAAATCGCCATACATAATTTTGAAGAAGGAATAAAAGTTTACGGAAACGAGTTTCTTTTATTTGTGCTGTATAATCGGCAAGCTTTCGGAATATGACATCCTTCAACAGGCAACTATCCAAGAAACTAGAGGATAATATGTAAATACACGCAAATATTTACATAATTAGAAATTTTCTCAATGAACTGAATGAGTATTATACAAAAATATTTTTCTTGTTATCTATGTAAACAAATTAGTTTTGAGAAAAGAATGAATACAATAAAATGTAGGGAAAGGCAAAAACCATCTTTTTCCCGTAAACTTTGCTTCCTTCTACAAAATTATTATTAATAAAGCACTAAAATTGTTATTTAAAAATGGAACACACTCTGTACAATGAATATCCTGAGAAGGAAATACTGAAGTCTAATAGAAAGTTTCCGAACTGTAATAGAGAAGATGCCTATAGAGGACCAATAGATTTTGGTATACGATGAATGTGTATATAAAAAATAACAGTTTTCTGAATCATACAGGGGTAAAAATCGCTATTAAAGTATTATAAGAATTCGAAACTTAGACGCGTATGCTTCTTTTAAAAATTAAACAATTTTCTACTGTCCTTACTGAAATAAAAAAAATAATGTGAGGGCCTGGTTCATCAGTGTACTGGAACACCAGTATCTCATTTAATTCGTTTTATTATATACGGGGTTCTTAAATTGACTGTTCCATTATATGTATGTTCCATATGTAAATACCTGTTTTTTTTCCTATTTTCGCTCTCCACTTCTTCCATCCATATTTCCAAATCCATATTCTTATTTTCCATAGGATCATTCAAATAATAATCTGTATATATTTATCATGTGTATATAATCCTTCTCCATTTTTACCCCTTTGTATATTTCCCACTTTCATAGGTTTCTCCGTCTTGTAACCCCAAGGAGAATCCTCTGTAAGACCTGTGTGTCTTAATAAAGGTTTTTGTGTGTGTGTTTGTGTGTATATCGTTTTATTATATACGGGGTTCCATGTCGAAGAGAGCTAGCTCTTTCTTTGGCCTCTTTAGTACATTGACCATCAGTTTAGGCTTCTGCTCCATGACCCTGCGGTTGCATTCCATCTTGAAGAACAGGAATAGAGAGCAACATTTATGATTTTATTAATTTCGTATTTGGTGGAGCGGAGGCTTCCGACGTAGTAAACAGCAAGAGTGGCGTGTTCTCATTTCAATCACCACTGTCGGATCTTCGTTTTATTTAATAGTACCCTTAAACTTGAACTTGGGGAATCTTTTTTTTATCTTTGAAAGAAATCTACTGATCGATTGCCCAGCATTTCAAGATTATAGAATGAAGAATGAACTAGTTGTTTGGGAACTTAACGATTTGATTTCCGATAAAAAATCATATTTAAAGTTCAATTCATTTTGTAAATACATTCTAAACTTTCTACAAAATCTGGATCTCTAATGATTTCATGCGTTGAATAATGTAAATAACTTATGTAAATAAACTTTTCTCCTTGTTTGGCACAAGTATCCCTATATAGCGCTTTGGAAATAAAATAATTGGATAATTGAAAGGATCCTTTGATCTTGGGTGAATGTTGCTCATTCTAGTGTACTCATTTCAGTGGTGAACTCTCCCAGCGGTTTCGCTAAATTAACCTACCATACCGCTTTTATATTGAATCTTTCGATTTTACTTTCATACCGATACTGACACTGACCTATTGGAAATGGCATTTCGAATGAAATATGGACAAGCGTTTTGTGGATAGTAGAAATACATTCAACTATAAATATATAATATACTTTGAGCAATCACTCTTCCGTAAACTTCAAATTGAGTCTTTTATTATAACAATTATAACAGTTTCGGATTCTCTTAATAGATAGCGCGTTACTGTATCATATTAAAGTATGGTATGGAAGCAGAGCCGAAGATTAGGTCCGTGGGCATGGTAAAGAATACCAGAATATCCCCGTAGATACTGGCAGCAATGCGGGAGGTTGCGCGGCAGAAATATCGCAGGCGAGATCCTAATAAAGCAGACGAACTCGTCCCATTCCCTTAATTGTCCCCAGGGTGTCTTTCCCGACCTGCTCCGATGTCCAATCTCACTCCCCTCGCCCCTGATGGAGGACCGACCTGGCTGCGGTTAGCGCCGCAATTGCCGACTACCTTTTTACTTATCTCTGAATTGTTCACGTTGTAATGGTCATGATAATCATTGGGGATAGTAGGTTGCGACTGCTTATATTGTAATTCCATGATGAGTAGAATGTTTTGAGACTTCTTGTACTTAAATATATCACATGTCTACATATATGTTTCAATCTATGGTGGGTAGAGTGTTCTGACTGCTTGTACTGTAAGTATATCACATATCTACACAAGTAGTAGCATTCCATAAATACCATGGTTTCAGGCTATGGTACTCATCAGTACAGGGATGGCTTCGATTTCATAACATCCTACGAGAAGAGTTTATGAAATCGGTCGAATTTGCCAAAAAGGTGTTTAAGCTGGTATTGAAGTGAAAAGGGTCATCTATATAATATTGTATTAAACTATTCTGTTTATATATATTCGGAGTTAAGATATTCAGGATGCGATAGCTATTTGAGAAAAATATGATGTCCATGGGAAAAAAATAAATAGACAAAGGAAAAAAAGCATTTATTATATATTAAAGTTTTTTTTTTATAAATGAACACATACACCTATAGGACGGAATCATTCAATGAACTCACCATCAACGGCAATAAGAGCTTCTATACGCTGTCGAAACCGACTGAAAGCAGTAATGAGATGGGTATTGGGAATGTTTGCCATTTTATCTACTATAGAAGCTCTGAGAACTGTGTTGTGGGAATGACTATTGGAGTCCCTTCAACTATGCCCCACATGTAATAGTCTAGCGGATTGGCATCTGGTGAGCTGGGGGCCAAATTTTAGGTGTGACATTGATGATGATCTTCTCGTCTGAGTAAAAACAGATCATTCCTGGCTCCTCGGGATGTTTGAGCTTGTTGAGAAGGCACTTGGCTCTGATCATGCGGTTCACCATGATTCTTTCGAACATGAACTGTTCTCTTCGCATCACGTATGATTTGAAACGGAGGTCCTCATGAACCACACGTCGGATGGTAGCCTCATCAACCTGCAGCTCTCTGGCGAGTGCCCTCATCTATTTCCCAGGGTCCTCATCGATGGCAGCTTGGACACGGCTTATAAAGTCTGGCGTCCTGATATTGTCAGAATGTCGACAATGTCGTTTTATTTAGGAACCTTCCGCCAAATCACCTTTTGCAGTAACGAACTTTGAAAACAAGTGATCGGGCGACTTTCAAGAATGCAGTAGTTTCTGAATCGATGTGTCCTGCAGCCAAGAAGACAATAACTGCATGCATCTTCATTTCTTGTGTAAGAGTAGGTTCTGCCATGTTTACCCGCAACAAACCATACTACTATAAGACACAGTGTGGCACCTTAAAAGTGTGTTCTCAAGATGCTGCCGTGATGTATCACTGGCCATAGCCCACCATGGTAGTCAACATATTGAAGCGATGCAGCAGAGAAGTAGAAGGGAAGAAGTGGGAAAGCCAAGAGAAGAAGACAGGAGAGTCCAGCTGGCGCCGTCGTCGTGAAGGGATCAGCCGAGTTAGCGGCCGGCCTGCCGGGGGTGTGTGCACCGAGAAGACCTAGCAGTCTGGGGAGAGAAGTCTGTCTGGTGACAACGGGACCTGCAGTCGGAGAGAACGGCGGTGACAACAGACGCAGCAGGTGGGCTCCGGACGAGTGGCCGTATGGACTGACCGGGAAGACGGTAGCGGAGGAGGATCCCTCTAGTGGCGGACATTGAAGGCAAGTCAATCTCCTATGTAAAGTTGTTAATATCCCTTTTAAAGATCTGGTAATAAATTTATAGTACTAAGCTGTATCCAAAACGAACCCACATTGTCTTCTCAGAAACCTTGCACGCAAACATCGACGGCTGAGAAAAGTCGTAACATTTGGTGTCAGAAGTGGGGTACAGCTTAGTTAATTTTAATTGAAGATTTTATTTTGCGCTAATTTAAAAAGAAAAATGGAAAGACTAACCGACCTCGAAATTGAAAAATTCACAAAATTGCTCAGTCTGATAAGCCAGAAAGTAGATGAGCTCGGAGAAAACTTGGATACTCGATTGAGCCGACTCGAGCATATTCTTGAATGTCAAACGTTCTGCCACACCCATGTTCTGCGAAGTTAAGTTCAATGTACTACCGACAGAAAATCCGGATGGCTTTTAAAAAACAATCACAGCAACCAATAGCCCACGTATTCTATGTCTAAGGGGACAAAAGACGATCCCAGGTGATGAAGATCCCGACAAGACCATCACAACAAAGATCATCACGTCAGGAGACGTTGTAAGTGAACTGCCAGAATCTACGCTAGAAGATTCTCCCGTGATCCAGAAGTCCGAAGAGTGTCGACAGCAGGAAATGATCCAGACTGGTTGTGTAGCGGAGGATGGTGAGCTGATCGCCTCCGACAACGGCTGTGGCACGAGTGTTTTGTATAAAATCAAGCGGACGGAAGGAGAATGCCCTCAAGGTGATATACAGAGCGAAAATTCCACCCCTGGGATTATTTCTAGAATACTCCAGGAAAACAACAACGATCTTGGCGAGCTGCAATGTGACGGCGTGGCTGACTTCTGCGACAGTGTCAGACTGTCAGGGACTACAGCGGCGATCCAACTGGACGGGACGAAGCTGGGTGCTCCGTGGAAGTGCGACAAGGCTAGATGGTCGAAGCACCCCGACTGAACGGGATAGAGCATTGGACGCTCTGTGGAAGTCCGACGACAATGTCTGTGACGCGGAAGTCGCGCGCAATGTGTCAGCGCCGTCGTCTGCAATGCAAGCTGAAAATATGTGCCAAGAATGTGTACCATTCATCTTCGTTCCTTCGCCCGACAAGGTGCAGATCAAGCAGCCACCGCCTAAGAAAAGTTCTACCGACCTTGAGACTGCCACGGGATCCGACACCTCCAGAAAGTTTAAGAAATTTACAGCCCTGTGCGTGGTCGGCACTAAGAAGCCCAGGTTTGAAGGGTTTGGAAAGAGAGAGCCTCTAGAGCAAGAGAATGGGAAACCTAAAGAAGAAATGGGAGGCCACGATATGGAAAGCGTGGATCAGGTGGGCGAATCCACTGTAAAGATCGGCGATCTACAGCCCCGTCGTGGAAGGAAGCGGCGAAAGCGCAATACAAACGATCACAACCCTTTGTACATTGCGGCAACAGAGTGTTCTCAAGGAGAATTCAAAATATCAGATGGAAGCATCGTAGGCAGTGAAATATGGCCGCCATCGTGTGGAGAACCACCTCCCTGTGCTAGACAGCGAGACCAATCAATGGCGTCGGCACTGGTTGAGAGTGGAAAGAAAGCCCGAGTTGAGATGTGGTTCTGCAAACAAGGGCTGGTGTTAACCCTGCCGTTACGCTTCCGGGAGGCTGACGACCCTTAGTGAAATCTCTGGTGAAATCAGCCTTTTCGGGACGAAAAGGATTGAGAAGGGGGCAGTGAAGCGATGCAGCAGAGAAGTAGAAGGGAAGAAGTGGGAAAGCCAAGAGAAGAAGACAAGGAGAGTCCAGCTGGCGCCGTCGTCGTGAAGGGATCAGCCGAGTTAGCGGCCGGCCTGCCGGGGGTGTGTGCACCGAGAAGACCTGGCAGTCTGGGGAGAGAAGTCTGTCTGGTGACAACGGGACCTGCAGTCGGAGAGAACGGCGGTGACAACAGACACAGCAGGTGGGCTCCGGACGTGTGGCCGTATGGACTGACCGGGAAGACGGTAGCGGAGGAGGATCCCTCTAGTGGCGGACATTGAAGGCAAGTCAATCTCCTATGTATAGTTGTTAATATCCCTTTTAAAGATCTGGTAATAAATTTATAGTACTAAGCTGTATCCAAAACGAACCCACATTGTCTTCTCAGAAACCTTGCACGCAAACATCGACGGCTGAGAAGAGTCGTAACAATATCTACATATAGTCACAACATATGAATGTATTTACATAATTTTCCGTTCTATATCCTTTATTATAATATTGAGAATAAAAACAATAGCAATTTTTCTACGAAAAACTTAAACCTAAATCGTGAAGCGGTTCATTTCGCGCGTGCGCGAATTTTAAGGTGAATTTTTATTTCTTAAATAAAATAACTTCTACTGTACTTACTGAGATATTGGGATGTCCTCAGTGGTCAATTCTCTTAGCGGTTTCGCCATTTAATCAACTCAGACACATATATAGATAAAGTGTTCACAAGATATTTATAAGTTTGTTTATCAATCGTATCCTTGAATGTGATTACCTTTGTACAATCAAAAATTACTTAAGCTGAGCTAATCCAACCTTCAATCCGCTCTCTTCTATTTTTTTCACTTATTTATTCAAACTATTTGACATTTGTGCTATTGCGTGTGTTTCATCCCTTTGACGAGTTATTCGGTACGTTTTTAAAATACAAATTAAATAGTGCAGTTGTCTCTAGCGAAAAGATGAGAAAAGGGTATTACATCAAATGACTATTTTATAATTAATTTGACTATAATGTGTATTGAATGAATTGAATGTCAAGACATCTACTGATCGATTGCCCAACATTTCAAGATTATAGAATGAAGAATGAACTAGTTGTTTGTGAACTTAACGATTTGATTTCCGATAAAAATCATATTTTAAGTTCAATTCATTTTGTAAATACATTCTAAACTTTCTACAAAATCTGGATCTCTAGTGTTTTCATGCGTTGAATAATGTAAATAACTTAAGTGAATAAACTTTTCTCCTTGTTGGCGCAAGTATCCCTTGCGGGATATAGCGCTTTGAAAATAAAATAATTTAAAATTGTAATTAAATGTTCATTCTAAGTCAATAATTTCTGTTTTTTTCTCGCTACTTTTCATACAAAACTTGTATATTTTTTTTAGTAAATTTTCTAAAAATATTCTTCAAGCATATTTATCTCTCTTTATCATATAATTCATAAATATTTTCCTTTTCAATTTTTTTTGTCAATGTTAAAATTTATATCTTAACGTATTCTATTCTCTAGAAATTCAATATAGCCAATTTTTGTCTTTACTCCTTTTCTATCTAGGGAAAAAAGGGTGATAAAGAAATCTGGTTATACATGGGATAAAAAGGGTTAAGTGAACAATATAGGGGCCATATTTTAATTGTCGTCTGCTTTATTATGAAAGGGGCCATATTTTATGAGGGGTTCTGTCAATATTGGGTCTGACATTTACGATTGGGTTTTATTATCAAGGCTTCTTTTTGTGTGCAAATTGGGCTGAACCAAGACTAGCAACACAAGCCATTGTATTAATGCAAACTGGTTGCAATTCACGAAACTTTCCTCTGAATTCCAGAAAATTCTTAGAATAATGCTTTCCTTTTCTGAAAAAAAAAAAAAAAGAAATCTCTTTCTTGTTCTCCTAATTCGGTTTGCACACAACGATAGTTTTTTTCTTTTGAAATTGAAACTATTTCTACTTTTCTTTTTTACATATATATATATATTTGTAGCTTTAATTATTTGATAAAAACTATTTAGTTTACTAATTATTAATAGGTTAACTAGTAAAATATATAAAAAGTGAAAAATTTAGTTCAAATAAGAAAGATTTTCCTCTCTGATATAAAGTTTTTTTTTTCTTTAAAAAAATGATTTCCTGTTTACATGCCTCTAGGCAAATTAGAGTTTAATCCTGTGAAAAGAGAAAGTGGATTCTTCTATTTCTTTGTTTGCTTCCTAGATTCCTTTTTTTCGGATTTTAGTTTTATCTGGTAACACAGTGCACAATCATAGAATTTTTATAATTATAAATATATATATTTCACAGATAAGTGTGTTATAATATTATACCTAATATATTTTTTAATATAATAAAAATATTTGAAAATATATTTTTAAAATTAAATTTCGACATATAAAAAGATAGGATATAACGTTTTTTTTTAAAGAAAATATTTGATTAGAGAAAAAAAGAGAATATATACAGAATATAATGAGTTTGAATTGTAATCATTTTTATAGTACTATATTTAACATTAAATTAAAATATATAATAAATTTTTTCGCTATAATATTATATTTTTCAAAAATATTAAATTAATTTAAAATTATTTAAAAAATAAAGAGATGGCAGAAGATTCGGAATGCCTGTTTTATCACTCAGTTGTACACCTTTTTAGTAGTTTCCCGCTAATATTATTTATTAGAAGTTCATTAAAAAAACTTTGAATTTCTAATTCTGTTTATATGTAATCTACATTATTTGAAGTACATGGGATATTCTTGATGTTTTTTCATAAAACTGGGGCAAGTGGCTTTTGTAACTGTAATCATTTTAGACAAAATTGTTCGCTTCAAGGAAACTATTTAGCTTAAAGTGTACAAGACAAACAAAATTATTAGAATATGATTGCTTGATCCTTTATTCTGTGATGGTAAAGTTTAGCAGCACCTTTTTTTGGGTTGATTTAAAAAAATATTTTTCCACGCATGTACAAAAAGATAATGCGCTAGCTCCTGAGCTAGCATTCGGCATATAATACATGTATATCGGCAAACCTTTGAGTAGGAAGAATCAAAAATTACAATTTACAAAATTTCAAAGTTTTTAAAGAGCTACATTCGGGACGACCATTAATGATGTCGAGTATTCGGTCCTGTATATATATATAGGGAGAGTTTCCTCGCGGATACCTTACCTAAACACAAGATTATTCTTGTCAAGTTCCTCAACACAGTCATCGCTGGGGATTCCATAACTCGCAAGTCTGAACTCAAGACGATTCTAAGCTCCTGATAGGATCCAGACGTACCTTCGGAGAAGGCCTCGTCTGATGTATATATTTTCTCTACTATTTTAAACTCTGTAAACTCTCTCTTGACTGTTGACTAGATGTCAATAAACTATTTTTAATTGTCAATTGTCAAACAATTTTTTCTTGCCAAAAATAAATAGTACACGCATAAATAATATTTGCATATGGAACTATATAAAGAACCTCAGCTTCACATCCAAAGAGCCGCATGTGGCTCGCAAGACACAATTTGCCGACTCTTGCTCTAGCTTATCCATATACATTCCAAAATTATTCTTAATCTAAAAGAATACACAAAAGTAAATAGTTGGTTGAAAAATATAGAATTATTAATTATATTCTGTGGTAAAATATCTCTCTCTCTCAAATGGATTTAAAAGGCAACCATTAAGAAGTATGCTTTATTTATGATTGCATAAAAAGAAAAAAGAAAGAAAAAAAAGGAAAATCAGTTTTCATCCTCTTCGTTAGGGAAGATCAAAATCACCAAGAAGGTGATTGGCCAACTTCAGGAGTCCTTTGGCGATTAAGTCCATTTTAGTGGTGTTTTTATTGGTTTTTCTGATTCGTGGAAGTTTCCAAATAGATGCACTTTCTACCATTTCTTCCAAGACGTCTGGTCTTTCAAGATGCAAGACTTCTGGAAGCCAAATGATAGCCTCTTTGTCTTCTGAATTGAAGCAGGCGTCAAACTTTTCAGCTCTTTCACTTCGAGGCCTCGATTCTTCCTTTGGTTGCGAGATTTCAGCGTCACTATAGGATTTTTCGACCAATGGTTTGTTTGCTTCATCTTGTTCTTCATCGGAACTTTCTACTTCTTTTTGAAACTTTCTAGTATCGACTTTTTCAATTTTGAATTCATCGGCTGAAGCTGAAAGAGGTCCAATAGTGGTTGTGCAGGTTACAAGATCATCGTTATTATCTTGAACTGGCTCTTTTTCCCGAACTTCTTGTTCAGAATACGACCGTGTTGTGTCGTCCAATGGAATATTTCCAATTTCAATTTTCAAATCTGTAATGGAGCTTGACAGAAGAGTTCCAACGGACATCAGCAAATTGATTGCTGAGTTAGTCTTAATCACATAATTCTTGTGCTTCATGGTGATCAGCTTAGATTTCAGAATAAGGTCTGAAAGGACTTGTTTGAGCTGATTGATTTGTAGAACTAGTCGTTCTTTAGCTCTTCGTTCATCTTGGAACTTTGTTTTGAACAACTCGCGCTCGGTTTTAAGGATGTGGATTTGAAGTCTGAAGGTTGCCTTCTCAGCGTTAAGGCGCGTGATCTCATCACGCGCCTTGGTACCCTCGCTGTAGTAAAGGTAGCTTCGCTCCTTTTCTTCTTGGAGCAGCTGGATGATGGTCCCCAGCGTGATCTTCAGGGCCGAAATACGGCCGAGGCTTTTCTTTAGTAGCGCTGCTACAAAAACTAGCAGCACTACTAGTGCAATGATGATTGCGGTGCTGATAATGGTCATTTTAAATAGTTATTTAAAGCATTTGCGCTTTTTTTCGCTTAAATATGTTTAAATCAACAAAATTAGTTTATTATTGTGAATTTGCAACAATGGATATTACAATAATGGATATTTATAAGAAAATTTTATATAGTGAAAGAGAACGCCTCCGAAAGATATTTAATCTTGAATTATTCGTATTGAATGGATGTATCGTAATATTTTACCATTCTTTATGTTAGAACTTATATAATTGGGTTGAGAAATGATATTAGAGATTTCTACCTCAGAAGACAAAATGACAATTATATTTCGTCTAAACATCATTCTGACAATGTTTTCAAAAGAATGCCGAAACATTTGAATTCGGGTGTGTATTAATCTTAAAGATATTTTTAATGAGACTAGAGTTTTTCTTTATATAGAACCGTAAATGGGGGAGAGAGAGATATATGGAGATTGAAAATTCTTTATTAAATCAAGTTTATTACATAGAGTAAGCACACACAAAGCTTTATTAAGACCAGCGGTCTTATACACATTCACCACAGGAAGAAATAATAGATGGAGCTCCTATACTCCAGGCAGCGCAGCACCCAACAACAGACTCCTGGTCCGAAGCATGTCCAATGGCCACACGTTCCTTTGTGCATACGCCATGGTTAGCGTATCACTGAACAGGCTAGTGTGGAATCAGCCGCGTTTTAGTCTTCGCTTTCCTCGTCCAAATGGACCACGGCATTCGGCGATTCTATTAATCTTCTCCGAACGGTGACTGCGGCTTTGTAGAATTTATATAAACAAAAAAAAAAAGACCTTGATCAAACGTCATTGCATTCATCCGGTTATAAATTTGTTGCCTATCGGATTGAGACATGGATAAATCACCCAAGAGTTACATAGAGTAAGCTCAAAATACACTACACCTATATATCTGAAGCCACTAAATACAGGATAAGTTTGGAGAAATAGGGCTTGGTAATCAATAATGATGGTTATCCAGAGAGAAAGGGGATTGTACTAATATTTTTGACGCTTTGAATTAACGTACAATAGCATACTCGTATCCATTTTTTCTCATTCGTCACACGATACAATGCAAGAAAGAGCTTCTTTCTTCTGGGCCGATTCTGAAGTAACAATTCACACAGATCAATTTGGACTTTTTGACATCTTTAGGCTTCAATGCATGCGGTACTCAAATACTTTGCTTTTGAATCTTTTCAATGGATTCCAAAAAGTCTGAATATCGTCGATCGATCAACATTTACTAATTCTTCAATGGCCATTTGCTTTAGGACTGAATCTTGCTCCAGTAAGAATTTCACTCTGTATCTACAACCATTTATAGATAAAGATAGTGTGATTTTTTAAAAAGAAGGAACCCTCAGTAATCTAGGTATTGAGGGATAAAAAAAAAAAGCTTCCAATGTGAATTTCACATTTCTGTGAAAAACAATCAAGATAATGAAAATTTGATTAAGTCGGAAAATTAAGAAAAGGCAATTTGAGAAGACTGAGTAAAGACTTTCAAAATAGAATCGAATCCTCAAGGTTGGTTAAAGGCTAAAGCTCCTAATAAAACAGCCATCATATAAAGATTATACCATATTTACAATATATAAGCGTAGTACACATCTACATTCAGAATGATATAGAATCCTAATATTTAAATGTATATATATATAATGAAAATATATCCAATTTATAACGAACCATGGAAATTTTAAGGGATTTTTATCAAAAATTGGCGCGGTTGAAGACTCTAGCTGTCATTGTGGCAATGCATTCCAGGAGTCAAGACACCTACTGCTGTAATGCCCACTCTTCTTCACCGTTAGACAACAGACAATAAATAATGTTGTAGATCTATATCAATTTGTAAATAGCAGAGAGAATTATCATAGATTTAACTATTTTTGTAAATATGTTTATGATTATCTTTCAAACCTGAAAGGTTCGGGTTCCTGATATATATTATTGTTTCTCTTTTTATTTTTGATTACCTTTTCTTGTATAATATGTTCATAACTGTTTCTACTTTAAAAAAAAGTAAATCGACGCAATTATCCCTAGCCGGGATATCGCGTTTTGTGTGTTGAAATAAATAAATAAATGAATATATATTACACAGTGTAATCAGTAATTTATAATATATATAACAGGTTATTAACATATTATAACAATTGAGATGGCATTCTACAAAGTTATTTTAGTAGTAGATGTTTCATAAACCTTTACAGTTTTGAAAATGTTCTTCTTAAGCCTGAGATATAGTAAAACTTTATCATAAAATGTATAATCAGATAGAATCACACACACACAAGCCTTTATTAGAGACTTGCCCCATACATATTCACCCAATTGGGTAAGGTAAAAATCATCTTGTGTTATTTACATAGAAATTGAGCTGGCTTTACTCTTCGACTCAAATTCATTCACTTGTTGACTGGTCCTTACATAATGATGATCTAAAAAAAATATACTAAGCTATTGCTTTAGATTTGGTTGCTGATATTTTTGAAAGCAATACGTAGGGTGAAGTGTTGGTACATTTAATTTGTTGATATACTAATCAGATATAATCTCTTAACGGCGTTTATTCGTTTTATGTACTCATGTAAAAGAGCAGAGATGCCTGAAAGCTCGATATTACGTCAAAAAAGATAAAAGAAACACATCTACAGAAACCTATGGTATTATTTAATTTATATCCAGGAGATTTGATTCAATAGATGCTATATTAAAAACAAACCTAAAACATAACAATGTTTCAAACTATATTAATAAATAGATATTACACAGAATAATCATATATATGTAACATGGTTTGTATTTATTTATGTAAAATATTTGATTATTCTTTGATTTTTCTTCATAGTTAGGTAATCGAAAACACTGTTCTTTTTTCTTCTTTTTGTAATTTTACATAAGTAATTTTTGTTTTGCTTATATATTATGATTAACCGTGTTGTAATATAATTAAATATCAAAACACAAAGTGACTATCCTTTATTTCTAAATAGGAAACGTTACTAAATATTGTAGCAAAGTATTTAATTTTTTATTAACAGAGCATCATTTTTTTTATGTTTATGTTTTGCTACTCTGTAAACTTCCCTCGTTGTTTATCTTTCGTTTATCATTCATAGTTTGTACTTGCTTTAAATAAATTGCTGTGTCTTCCTAAAGTTTTTGTCTTTCCTAATTTTTCACGTGGTAATATAATATTGTTGCACCAAGTTGCAGCTTTGCCGGGTCGTCGACCTTGGTTTCTTCCTTCTTAGTGTTATACACGTTTCCCGAGCGGGTTTCCATATTCAAAGCAAATAAATAAAAGTAAATAAATAAAATTAAATAAATTACCTTTTAATGTTATTGCGTTTATTTATTCTTGTCTTCCTCTTAGGTCGTGATCCGCAGTCTTCGTCTAGGTCCTCTCTCGCTCCAATAACCAATCAAGATATATGTACAATAAAATATTACAAAATGAATGAAACTATAAAAAGGAATGATAATAATCTAAATAATCTGTTTTAAATAAAAATAAATAAATATATAATTTAAATTTTAAATATATTAAAAATAATATTATAAATAATTCTAAAAATACGCGCATTAATCATGATGCAACAATATATATAACAGTTTATTAACAGATATTATAACAATTAATATATCATTCTATTGAACTCTATTGGTAGTAGAATTTTGATAAACCTTTACAGTTTTTAAAGTGTTAATCTTAAATCTGAGATACAGTAAAATTTCATAAAAAAAAAAAGATGTATAGGTTGAAGACTTTGATGCTATCATGAAATTAACATCGTAAATATAGCGGCTACCTGGCCGGCATTCATAGTTATTGAAAATTAAAGATACTTCGGCCAGTAAATCATTTTACTACCTCGACGTTTCAACAAAAATATTTTGTTCTCGTGATGAGCAAGCAAAAATTAAAACTTTTTAACGCCTTGCCAAAGGTTTTAATTTTTGTTTGCTCCTGACGAGAACAAAAGATTTTTGTCGAAACGTCGAGGTGATAAAAATATTTACTGGCCGAAGTATCTTTCTTTTCAAAAACTATGAAATTGACATTTATTTCGTTTTGAAGATTTATTTCCCAGTTTCGGTATACCTTCAAAAATTCGGAGATGTGACAAGCTGAGGCTCTAGTTACTTGTAATTCCAGTTGGGATGGCTGTGAAGTGAAGCCATCCTGGGCAGTAATTAAAGACGACAGGTTCAACGAGAGACAAATAGAGTCCCAGAAATAAGTCCATCGTCAAGTTACGCTGACGTCCCGGGACTTCCAGAAATATCTTCATGGAGTCTAACGGATTCTTAGAGTCCCCCATCTTACTTCTCTTTTATTATTTTAGGGACTCTCTTTTCATTAATAGTATACATACTTTATATAATGGTAAATCGTTCTAAAAATAGAACAATCCATACTTAAATTTCTTTCTTGGTTAAAAAACCTTAATTGCTAACTATGTATATATTTGTATTTGTTTCATTGGTTATTTTATTTTATTTTTTTGGTTTCAATTGTTTCTGTGAAATGCAAGATGTGTCCAATAAATAATGAGACCGATCAAAAACAAAGAAAAAATGAAACGTGATAATTTTTTAAAAGTCTATTAAAAAATAGAAAGCTTCAGCTACACTGCGGTATATTACATCACCTGATTGCGCGCGCAGTCGATAAATTGTAAGCTTGTAAAAAGAACGCCTTGCATAACAACTTCTAATTTGTAATGGATAGAAAATTCGAACAACGAATTTGTATTAAATTTTGCTACAAAATTGGAAAATCGGCTTCAGAAACTTTAGATTTGTTGAAATTGGCATTTGGAAATAAAAAGGTAAATAAGCCCACCACATTTAGATGGTTTCCACGATTTAAAAATGGAATGGAATCGGTGAAAGATGAGAAGCGTGTTGGACGTCCAATTCTGCACAGGAACCCTGAAAAGGTGAGCCAAATTTGATAAAAGAAAATCCACGAATAGGGTTACTGGACATTGAGGAAGAAACAGGGATATCAAAATCATTAGTTGGATCGATAATTAAAGAAGACTTGCAGTTAAAGAAGACACCTTCAAAATTTGTCCCTAAAATGCTCACGATCCAACAAAAGGAGAATCGCGTTGAAGTTGCCAAAAAATGCTTGAAATGGTGGAAGAAAACCCTAATTGGAAGGAAAAAGTAATAACTGGAGACGAGACATGGGTTTACGGGTATGACCCGGAAACAAAACGCCAATGCATGGAGTGGAAAGGAAAAGATGAACCAAGAACGAAGAAATCCCGACTTTGCAAGTCAAAAAACAAAGTCTTATTGGTCACGTTCTTTGACATAAAGGGAATTGTGCATTATGAATATCTAGAGGAAGGTCAAACAATCAATAAGGAATCTTATTTAAACATTATGAGACGTGTACGTGAATCAATTCTTCTGAAAAGAAGTGGAATATGGAGTTCCAAAAATTGGATTATCCATCATGATGATGCACCACCATACACCGCTAGATCTGTACTGACTTATTTGGCTAAACACGGCATCCAAATACTTCAACAACCTCCCTATTTTCCAGACCTAGCTCCAAATGATTTTTTTTCTCTTTTCAAAAATCAAAATGGCTCTAAAAGGAAGGAGATTTGACACTAGAGAGTCCATCATAGCGAATTCAAAAAAGGTCTTGAAGAACATCCCGAAAGATGCTTTTTCTAAATGTTTTAAATCATGGGAGAAGAGATGGAAATTATGTATAGATTTTTAATCATTCTATTTTTCTTTATTTTTGACCACTCTCATTATTTATTGGACACACCTTGTAGTTCTCTGATTTTGGTGTTGTTGCTTGACGTAAGCATTCTTTGTGGAGATATCGCGTCTGATTTGATAATAAATAAATAACATATTTAAATCATTAGATATTAAAAAGGCATATATTGGATTGAAAAAAAAAATGCTTATACAAAACTGTAATGCCTTGATAAAGGTTGGCGTTCATCCAACTGAAATTTTGATAAATGAATCTTTTATTCAATCCAATATATGCCTTTTTATTATATAACTAGCGGACGTACCCGGCTTCGCCCGAGGTTTTACCCGAGTAAAGGTTTGTCTAACGAACATTTGTTAAAACAATTCTCTATAAACTTATAAAAAAAAAGATATATTTTGATAATTTGAAACTCGTAAATTTGAATCTCTCGATAAAGTGAACATTTTTTCCCGGTCCCTGTGTGCCGTGTCATCCCGAATTTTGTCTTTCATAATTTTCTACATTACAAAATCATCGTTTTATCTAGTGAACATATTTTCCCGGTCCCTTGAAAAATACTCGATAAGTTGAATAAAATCATGGTCGTTTATGGAAGATGGACGTAGTTCCCGGAGGTCACCCGCCCCCCGCGCGCCAGGACCTCTTGATCCCTCTGATTGGCCGGCGGCCGGACGGGGGTGGGGGGCTCTTGATCCCTCTGATTGGTCGGTGGGAACTTGGACTGACCGGCCGGACGGGGGGCGGGGTGGGGGGCAGACCTAAGCCTATCTCCGTCGCAAGGTGGCGCTGCTTGCGAGTTAAAGCTACAAATCTGCAAATAACTCTAAGGATATTAAAGATATTCAAGAAATTATTTTTCGTAAACCTTTCCGGGGATATGCCTAATAATATCCCAAATTTTCACGGCGATTGGATGTATGGTTTTTGAATCCATAGAGGACACACACACACACAGACATTCAATTTTATATATATAGATAAAGGTGAATATCTTTTAAATTTACAGCTTACTTGCATAACTAGGAAAATATGGAAGTTTAAAATTTGTCTGGTAAAGCTGTATGAGAAATAATCTCAGAGTTTTTTGCAGTGTGTTGGTGCATATAATTTGTCCGAAGTTGATCTATCTTAGTTTGCAAATTCGGGATTGAATTAATCTAACAGGATTGGATTTATTGAAGATTAAAATGTTTGTCCTGTCATCTGTCCATGGCACTCTGATTAGCTTTCTCCATTTCCTTGTTTTTCCTTTTTTTCTGATAGTCCAGTGCTTATAAATAACCACAGGAAATACCAATGCCTTTATAATTCTCTTCTCATGTATCCTCTGTATGTATCCTTTCAATGAGAAAACCAAATAATATCTTGAAGAATCCCCCAGGAAACGACTTGCATATTCCCGTTTTCTTCTGTAGCTTTTCTCAGCAGGGAAACTCCAGTTTTAGTTCTTCTCTAAATATCTTCAATGGTTAATCTGTCAGCCCACTTTATGTTCAACTAGACGAATGGCCCGGGCAACGCCCGGGTTTTACCCGAGTGCGAATATATTTTAAAAACGTTGTCTTGGGTGGTCGCTATAGACAGGGTGGTCTGTATAGACAGGTGTATGTATCACACAGCTGATAACAGGGTTGTCTAGAGTGGCCGCTATAGACAGGGTGGTCTGTAGAGACAGGTGTATGTATCACACTGCTGATAACAGGGTTGCCTAAAGTGACCGCTATAGACAGGGTGGTCTGTATAGACAGGTGAATGTAACACACTGATGATAACAGGGTTGCCTAAAGTGACCGCTATAGACAGGGTGGACTGTATAGACAGGTGGATGTATCACACAGCTGATAACAGGGTTATCTAGAATGGCCGCTATATACAGGGTGGTCTGTAAAGACAGGTGGATGTATCACACAGCTGATAACAGGGTTGTCTAGAGTGGTCGCTATAGGCAGGGTGGTCAGTGGTCGCTATAGACAGGGTGGTCTGTATAGACAGGTGGATGTAACACACTGCTGATAACAGGGTTGTCTAGAATGGCCGCTATAGACAGGTGTATGTATCACACAGCTGATAACAGGGTTGTCTAGAGGGGGGCAGGGAGGACACGTGTTCGCCGGCAGCCAATGGGCGCGCATTCTATACGTGAGCTTCAGACAGAATAAGGCAATTATATATATAGACTAGACGAATGGCCCGGGCAACGCCCGGGGTTTACCCGAGTGCGAATATATTTTAAAAACGTTGTCTTGGGTGGTCGCTATTGACAGGGTGGTCTGTATAGACAGGTGGATGTATCACACAACTGATAACAGGGTTGTCTAGAGTGGTCGCTATAGACAGGGTGGTCTGTATAGACAGGTGGATGTATCACACTGCTGATAACAGGGTCGCCTAAGGTGACCGCTATAGACAGGGTGGTCTGTATAGACAGGTGAATGTAACTCACTGATGATAACAGGGTTGCCTAAGGTGACCGCTATAGACAGGGTGGTCTGTATAGACAGGCGGCTGATAACAGGGTTGTCTAGAGTAGTCGCTATAGACAGGGTGGTCTGTATAGACAGGTGGATGTATCACACTGCTGATAACAGGGTGCCTAAGGTGACCGCTATAGACAGGGTGGTCTGTATAGACAGGTGAATGTAACACACTGATGGTAACAGGGTTGCCTAAGGTGACCGCTATAGACAGGGCGGTCTGTATAGACAGGCAGCTGATAACAGGGTTGTCTAGAGTGGTCGCTATAGTCAGGGTGGTCTGTATAGACAGGTGTATGTATCACACTGCTGTTAACAGGGTTGCCTAGAGTGACCGCTATAGACAGGGTGGTCTGTATAGACAGGTGAATGTAACACACTGGTGATAACAGGGTTGTCTAGAGTGGCCGCTATAGACAGAGTGGTCTGTTTAGACAGGTGGATGTAGCACACTGCTGATAACAGGGTTGTCTAGAGTGGCCGCTATAGACAGGTGTATGTATCGCACAGCTGATAACAGGGTTGTCTAGAGGGGGGCAGGGAGGCCACGTGTTCGCTGGCAGCCAATGGGCGCGCATTCTATCCGTGAGCTTCAGACATACAGACAAACAGACAGAATAAGGCAAATATATAAGTAGATAGGCTTCTATATGTCAAATGTATTCAGTCTTTTAAATGAAAAAATCCTTGCGCGATTCTTTCCATTTATAAAAGCTTATAGATTGAAATTTTGCCGGCAGGATAATGATCTAAAGAGACAAAGGTCGCCTCTCCCGTCAAAATATTATTATAAATTTCCATCTATATTTTAGCCATAGAATTGGCCCAGCCACATTGCCAGCTAAACACCTCTTTGGCAGATTGTCAAAATTCCATTAGATTCCATGGATCTCATGGAATAAAGTCCGCCCTTGACTGACGAGGGCCATTAGCCCGAACCCATTGTCTCTAGTTGGACGCTTTTCAGTTTTCCAAAGCTGGTGTTATGGCTTTGTCACCAACCCGAGGCCGCTAGTTTGCGGCGAAGGTCAATAGATGGCGTCAGGTTTTGACGTCTATTTCGACGGGAGAAGCGACCTTTGTCTCTTTATAAAAGCTTATGTTTATAGTTTGCTTGAACGCCATTCTAAGATTGCAGCTTTCAGTGTAGCATATATAAACAGAATGATCCAATACAGTATTAGAGCTCTAAGAAGCGGTCTGGTAGATTAAATTGGCGAAACCGCGAAACATTCGCGCTTTAATGCTTTCATTTTATATAAATAAAATGCTTCTTTCTGTCCCAATTGCGATTAAAACATATGGGAAAGGCATGGCTCATCAGGATATGCCTATATATATATGTTATATAAAGGTATTATTTAAAATGTTATATAAAGGTATTATTTAAAATGTTATATAAAGGTATTGTTTTATTTAAAAATATATTTCATAGATACAAATACTCTGTTTAAATCGACCGCCAGAGGTCACGCTTTCTCTTTAAATACTCATTGTTGTTCTTCTCCGCTGGCCGGCTCAAAACTTTTGTACATTATGTAAATAAGCTTTTCTTTTTATTCTTACGCCTTAAGCCAGGCAGTACTTTTATTAAATTATGTTTTTATATCCTTTATATCTATAAAAATGAAATGCGAAATCGATGTTTGTTATCGCATCACGCAAAATCTACTGACTCAATCATTATGGAATTTCGCATGTAGGTAGCTGAAGATTTCGTTTAACATATAGGCTATTCAAAAAACGAAAAGGTTTAATGTGCTATTTTTAAAAAATGTTAAACCAAAATTCCTTAGTTCAAGCCTTTTACCGCTTGGCGGCGCACTGGTCGCGACGATAAATGAATCTGATTGGTTAATAATTTTACACGTTGTTGTTTTGTAATTTTACCCGATTAATGTGTGTCTTTAAAAGGTAAGATTATTTTTATATATTTAAACTCTTTTAAAATAATTTTAATCGATCATTATCAAATAAATACGCCCCCGGAACCTGGGTTAATTAAAACTGTATTGTGAAATTTCGCACGTAGGGAGTTGAGGTTTTGGTTTAACATTTAGGCTAAAAGCACAAAAATTGCATTTCGAAAAACTTTCTTTTCCTTTTTTGAAGGTAGATTTTATTTAATCATTTAGTAATATTTTTTCAATTTAAATTAATTGGAATTATTATTTATTTCGCAGCTTATTCATATATTTTGCTTCGTTTAATTTTAATTAGTGTAAATATAACGATCTACATCTTTAACGATAAGTGTAGTATTTTATCTCATAAGGTATATTATTTTTAGAACAGTATTCTATTTTTTTTTCTTTCTTATATTTAGAGTGCGTATAAATTTTATTAAAGTTGTAAAAAGTATATTTATTGAAAAAAGTATGTTTTACAATATAACTTGCTACATATATTTTACTATATGTTTGTTCCATGTAATATGTTTATGCTCTAATAGCATTTATATATATTTATATGGTTCAACCATATTTTTATATGAATGCATTTAGATATATATCCTGACCCATATAGGGTTAATTAATAACTCATTTGACATTTTACCTTTATTTATGGTCTTGACAATATATATGTAAAGCTTTTTAGGTAAAAAAGAATTGAGGTATATTTTGAAATATAGATAAAAATCACAAGGAAGCAAGACCAGATCCAAATAAATAAATTATGTGTGTGGTTTCAGAAACAGCATTGTTACCATCTTCAGACAAAAGTACTGAATACATTCAGTAATTTTGTCTTTATAAGGTGACAATGCTGTTATTGAAACATCATACATAATTCGTTTATTTTTTATTTGGTCTTGCTTTTTTGATATTTTTAACATTGCCCTTGACTATTTGAAAATGATGCAAATTTCCTAATTATTTTATGCCATTTTAAAAAGTACATTCTTTTGTAATAATATCTAATTTCCCACATTTTCCTAAAACTGCCAACAATAAACTAATAAAAAAAAAAATCCAAGTCTGGGTATTTCAGTATTGCAGATATATTACATTTTTAAAAGTTGTTTAACTATAGATGTACATGCCGGATTAGGTGCCCTTAAAAATGTTTAATCTGGCTGTTTCTTCTTGAACTGCCGAGAGTGAAGTGGAGAAAGTGAAATTTTCTGGTTGCGAGGCCCATTTCCCTTAATTCACACTAATCCTTTGATTTTTTTTTTTTCATTTTTTAGATACCAAAGCCAAGTTTGGTTACTTGCACTCACTGGAGGGGTTTGACTTTTTCAAGAATCAGGGGCCATTGGGGCAATTTTTTTTTTTCAGAACAAAGTGCCCAAAGCTGGATTCGATGATCCCTGGTCGTGGTTTTTAAAAATCAACAGTTTAGACCACTCCTCCAAAAAAGCACTCTATACATTAGATGTGTTTGTGAAATTGATCTTATATTTCAGATTATTTTTACCAGAATTTTTAATTTTGATATTTGCAGTTCATCTCCATTGTGCTGAAAGAAAATTCTTTACTTAAAGTTTTAAAAACAGTTGGGGGCTCTATTCATTCAAGAGTAAACCCCACTCGAACAATACCCGGGCGAAGCCGGGTCCATATATCTATATAGGCTCAATTTATTGGGCAGTTTTTTCAACCAAATTAGACTTTTTTTTAGGCCTTCTTCCATTGTCTTTTTTTTTTTTTTGTTTTGCTGTCATTTGTTTAGGTAGTATTTAGATCAGTGATTCTCAACCTTTTTTTTGTTGCGGCATTATTTTAAAGATTTGAAAATTTGGCGGCACAATTTTAGAATTTCGCGGCACACTTTTGCTAACTTGAATGCAAGAAAATTCAAATTATGTATCAATATTTCTATGCAAAATCTAAGTAATATACATCTCTAACATTCAATTTGCTAATTTCGTTATTTTAAAAAGTAAAAAAATGAAAAAGAAAAAAAGAAAAACCATTACAAACGTGAACATAATCATATGCCTAAAATTCAGCGACACATTTTTAGAATTTTGCGGCACACAAAATTACCGCGGCACATTGGTTGAGAATCACTGATTTAGATTTATCTGCTTCATAATATGTAGCTGCTCATATATATCTATGTATGTTCTACTCATATTTGTTGTGCATATTTTTTCAGCTAATTGTATTTTTTTTTTTACGTCTTCTTCCATTTGATTTTTTTTAATCAGTTGTTTTACGTTTTCGCTGAGTTTTATGCATTTTTCCCCTCCTTTCAGAATATTTCTATGCTTTTTTTTTATTTTGGCCTTAGTCATGAGTCGCGCTTATTTTAATACACTATTTTTGATTTTTTTTTTTCAATCTCAGTCCTTTATGTTTTACATTTTTCAGTTATCCTTATTTTTATTTTTACTAATGCTTTGTGTTTGTAGGTATGCCAAGCCATAGGAGAAGCAAACTTTCTCAGCGTTCCAATAGCTCTAGGGTTCAGCATGCTTCAGGGTCAAACATTGCAAGTAGTTGGTGTGCATCTTGAGTCTCCCTGTTTCTCGCATGGGCAACTCTATGTAGCATGCTCCCGTGTTTCCAGCCCTAAAAATTTATTTGTCTTTAGTTCTACTTTTAGCAAGACACGCAAAATTGTTTATCAGGGGGCTTTGATATAGATTTTGACAATTTTGAAAGAGATTTCTTCGAATAATGATTTTGGGAAGCTTGACTTTTGTAACTACATAATTTATGAATAATTTGTTATCATTATTGCTCTACTGTAGTTTCATCAATAAAGCTTTTTTTACTTTATTTTATTTTAATTTTTTCACATTTAATTCATTTACATAACTCTATTCTTGAAAATTGTTTTTTTATGGTATCAACATTTCTGGTTCAATTAAGGTTTTTGTTAGCCTGCAACACACCTTATCATAGCTCATTGCATTTATCAGGATAACTTTGCTGTTTTGATTTTTACACCATTGGTATTTTCATGCCTCTATAATATTATATTTGTTTGCAGAATTTTATAGACAATTTGGTTTGGGTTATATACTTTAAGAATTTGTAAAAATATAAAGGTCAAAGTTTTACAACAAAAAAAAATTTTGGAACACCATTTCTCTCCCATTTAATTTAATGATGCTCCATTTATGATTTTAAGAATTGCTTTATTTTTATGCATGTTATTTTTAAAATTTGTGTTAGCAAGACATGGAATATTGTTAAGTTAATGTATTATTAACATAAACTTTACCAACCCGTGAAGCGTTAGCTCCAAGCTTTTACCACTGGGGGCAGCACTGTTAGAGCTAATAAATGCTTTCGATTGGTGCTTACTTTTACATGCTGTTTGTTTTTAGACTAAATTAATACACATCAAGTTAGCATTTTTTCATTCTTCAAAAGTTAAGATTCTATCTTTAACGTTTCATAATACTTTTAAAATTAAAGCCGGAAATAATATTGCTTTTTCCCATCCTGCAGGTCTACATTACACTGCAACAGCTATCATAACTCTGGCTTTTGGCATTGATATTTATATAATGTGAAAGTACTGTTTGCTACCTTAAGCTCTGGAGAGATTATAATGTGTCTACAGATCCATCATGTGGAAATCACACCATAGTGAAAATGCATTTAGCTGGTAGCAATGTATCACATTTGTAGACATGTGGTGCGCTTACAGTAAAAGCTGTCGCTACCTACCCACCATGGTTATCATGGCCTGTACCACGCGTACTAGGGATAATTACAAAAAAAAGGAAGCAAGACCGAATACAAATAATTACATTATGTGTGGTTTCAGTTACATTTTGGCTATCTTCAGACAAAGGTACTGAATACATTCAGTAATTTTGTCTTTATATGGCAACAATGCTGTTACTGAAACATCACACATATATATCTATTTTTTTATTTGGTCTTGCTTTTTTGGTATTTTTAAAATTGCCCTTGACTATTAGAAAATTATGCAAATTAACTATTTAGAAATGTAAGTGCCGGATTAGGTGCCCTTTAAAATGTTTGCTCTGGCTGTTTGTTCTTGGACAGCCGAGAGTGAAGTGGACAAAGTGAAATTTTCAGGTTGTGCCGACCATTTTCCTTTATTCAAACTAATCATTAGATTTTTTTTTTAATTTTTAAGAATAAAAGCCCTGTTTGGTTACTTGCACTCACTGGAGGGGTTGGACTTTTTCAAGAATCAGGAGCCATTGGGGCAATTTTTTTTTTCAGAACAAAGTGTCTAAATCTGCATTCAATGATCCCGGGTCATGGTTTTTAAAAATTAACAGTTTAGACCACTCCTCCAAACAGCACTCTATTCATTAGATGTGTTTGTGAAATGGATCCTATATTTCAGATTTTTTCACAAGCATTTTCGATATTGCTGTTTGCAATTTATCTCCATTTTGCTGAAAGAAAATTCATTACATTGAGTTTACAAACAGTTGGGGCCTCTATTCATTCATGAGTAAACCTCGCTCGAACACTACACAGGCGAAGCCGGGTCCAGTCGGGTAAAACCCGGGCGTTGCCCGGGCCACTCGGCTAGTATCTTATAAGCTCAATTAAAGCAATATCTAATATTTACTATTTTTATTATTTTACTTTCAAGATTCTTGCCACGACTGCACCACCATACCATAATCCTCAACAATCAAGATAACCAAAATCAAGATAATCTCAACAATTCTAAATACAAGCAGAAAATCTTTTTTCTTTATATAAGATATATATATATATATGGCATATGGACTATACATTATATGAAAAAAAAAACGCAAATATATATTTAAATACTAATTTATTTTAATCTAAAAGTTAATTATATAGTTTGAATTAATTTTAAGCATTTTAAAATTTCAGCTAAGTCATTTGGATAATTATAATTCTAGTGTATAGGTGTAAGTTTGTTTAAAGGTTTTATAGGCATGAAAATATGAAAGTGTAAAAATATGTGTTGAAGACAAGAAAAGAGTCGAAAACTTTTAGAAAAAGTTTGTGCAATTTAATAAACACTTCTATAGGATTTACAACGCCGCGTATCGGCCATTACAGAATCACTCTGTTGCCAAGTTTAACATTAAATAATCAATAATCAAATTGTTTATAAAAGTGGGACAAGTCAACAAAAGAGAATATAAAAAAATTCAATATTTCTATTATTATTATCTTATCATTCATTCACTTTAGTTACGTTTGTATATCATTTTAAAAGAATTTTGCAAGTGCATTTAGAAAAAATTCTATTTAATTTTATCTACTTTTTAATATTTTATAATATATATCATTATTATTTTATTGTTTCCATAAGCGCATATTTTTAAATTGATTCTTTTCATTTTGAATAATTTGAATTTAAGATCATTTATATTGCGATATTAAATTATATTTAATTATAGTATTATTATAGAGTTTATTTAAATACATTATTTTTTTCTAATTTCTAAAAATAGAGTTAATTTATTTAAAATATATTTTAAAGTGTTTCGTTGTATATATATATTTATTTATTGAACTAGAAATAAATGAAATACTTGTGAAATTTTCAAGATAAAAATATGGTCCAACTTCATATAGAAAAATATATACTTCTCAATATCTTCAACATTTTAAAAATTTAAATATAATTTTAATTTAAAACAATAATTTTGCATAGTGATATTGAAAGAGTTTCCTATAACCATTTGTTTTAATGCTAAAATTAAAAGAATAAATATTATATACTTATTTGCTTTAAAATATTTGAATAATAATAAAAAATCAAATTACACACAATTGCAAATTTTATATATATATATTATTACAAAAATAAAGAGAATTACATATACTTATAAAAATATTATTTTGAAAAATAAATATGAATGAGAAAAAATACGGTTTTTAAATATTCTTTTAAAATAAATAATTTCTTAAACTTAAATGTTGATTAAATCTGATTATAACCATTTTATATATAATATTTATATGCTTAAATAAATATTTTGTTGAAAATATGAGAGTTTAAATAGTATTCGATTTTTAAAAATATTCATTTTAATTTAAAATCAAAGGCTTCAGTAATGTAAGCAAATTTTCTCAAAATGGCGGATGCGTGTTATTTAAAAGTATCGTTTGCATTTCAATTGTTAAATTTTCAATACTGGAGAGGAGTTTAACCTCGACAAATAGGATTAACCTGTGACCCAAATTAATTTTGAGAGTAGTGGAAATGGGGGTGGGGGAAATTTCATGTTAAAGGTTAGTGAAACGGAAATCAAACTAGGCTTTAGTTTTGGCACCAAACGATTGTTTGCCAAGTCATCTGCTTATTTTAAATCCCTTCAAAATGATAAATCTTTTAATAAAATTTACCTAATTGTATCATTTCAGTGAAACTGGCATTATTTCTCTTGTCATTTCGAAAATTTTATATTTATTTTAATAAGATTTAATAAATTCTGAAATTTATCACATGATTTTTATAATTTGCTCTCTGTCTTTTGTAATTAATTAAATATTAATGTATGTAGGACGGAAGTGAAAATACTTTTAAAATAATTAATAGCATTTTTTATATGTATTAATACCTTCTACATATAATATTGGTTATAATATTAATCTGATTATATAATAAAACATTCTGTTCATATTATTATATTAAAATATTTTATTGCATTTTAAAAATATATATTGATGAGTATAAAATGTATTATTTTATATATATTTTACCTGCATATACGCTGAATTCATAAAATAATAAAAATATATTTAATTAAAAAGGCATATATTGGATCAAAAATTATTTATTTATTTAAGTAACTAAATAAATAAATTATTTTCTATTCAATATATATGCCTTTTTAATTAAAGATCTATTTATGGATTGCTCTATTTAAAAAATACATATATATAAATAAATAAAAATAATTAAATGTAATCATTATTTCGAATATTTAGATTTATTTTGTGTATCTTAAAATATAACATTTTTGTATATATATCGCTATAATATATGATGGCTGTGACACTCATAGATATCTAGATAATGATATATATATATTGCATTTATATACATATTGAATATATGTTATTATATTACCTAATATAGTATTCTTCTCTTGTTGATTTGTCCCCATAAAATAAAAAAACAATTAGGTCAAAGAAATTTAAAATTATATTTACAGAATTAAAAATATATTTTGAAATTTGAAAAGTAAAAGAATATTTTAAGAACAAAAAAAATATTTAATTTAAATATAAATAAAATATTTGAAACATTATAAACAATTATAAATGAATCATTTACTAAATAATATGTAATAAAATATCAATTTCACAACGCTGTACACAGGATTGCCAACTTGAATGAAGATATTTGGATATATAGGTATCTAAACTAATATATTTGACTCAAAATATAAAATAAACAATCATTTATTCAATTACTTACCTGAAAAAATTCTCTAAATAAAAAATCAAAAGAAAAAAAAATTAAAAAATGACTTAAAAATTTTTGGACTAGCAAAATATATTTTTAAAAATGACTATAAATTTATAAGTATTGCACATTTTTGTACAACATAATTTTTCTCTAAAATGCCGATATTTTAAATAATATTTCAAAAATTTCTCAAATTTTTTTTGAACATGTTTTAAAAAATATCTTTTTCATTAATAATATTCATTACAAAATATGTACATCTACTGTGTTTCTTTACATTTTGGCTCTTTTCATTTATATATATTCTATAATATATACATACTAACGGAATATAGAAATGTGTGGGATGCATATAACATATTTTTCTATGTCATATATATATATGCTTGGTGACTATATCAATTTATACATATATTTTGTATAAACATTTTAGATCTTTGCTTTACTCTACTCTTGCTGTGGAAAAAAATGGACAAATATTTAGAAAAAGACATTTCGTTCGTTTGCTGAGGAAAAGGAGCATTTTCAGCAAAATGGCTGCCAAACCAAAATAATTTTAAGTGAGTTAAAGATATGTTAAAATTAGAATAATAAAATTAATAAAATAAAATATGGAAGCACGCCTGTGTTTAGAAAACAGAATATTTATTATTAATAAAAATAATTATTGATAAAAATTAAAAAGGAGGAATTATTCAATGGAAAACCAGCGTGACCGAATAAAATAATTTTTCTTGATTATCTGTGCTTAAAATTCAATATCGATGGCGTATGTATTTTTATTCGTTTATGATCTGAATATTATCTATGAAATCATTTAAGAAACAAACAAAATTATTATTATATGAGAAAATTCTTTTGATTATATATAAAGAAATTATTGCCAATTTTAATAAACATATATCTCAATGTATGTATTATTCGTCTGCCTTGATTATTAGATCAAAGATTGTTAGAATTGTTATATATAATTATGACAGTTAGATTATAATCTTGTTCTAAAACATGGTCCCAAAGCCTATAACTGGCCCATGATATTTTAAAATTAATTTCAATAAATTTCTTACAAGAACTTAGTAAAGGTTGAGAATGATCGCTTACTATGGACATTTTCTATTAATAAAATTTCTAATTAGGACATGGTTATTGTGTGAAGTATAGAAAGAGGTCTTTCTTAAGCTTCCATTCAGAGTACAGTGACGAAATGACTGAAAATTAGATGTTATTTCATAACACAGTTTACATAATACTTCACAGGTTACCACAGTACTGTATGCAAAATTTCTCTGCATACAACAGGTATCCCATATACATTTTCAAGTCTAGAATCCTAATTGTATGTTGATAACTAATGCTATGACATACAAATAAGACATTATTTTAGATATTGACTATGAAAAAACTCTCTTTATTAATACATTGAAAAAGTAAATTTGAAACAAATTAATTTTAAAACTCATTACTATCTTCTATTTCCGCCAATATCAATATAAATTTTAACATATAATACTAATTGAACTAAGAAACTGAATGTTCGAATTTATTTCTTCAAGAGCATTTAAGCGTGTGATTAGATTTTTAGTGAAGATTTTCATATCACGCGTTGACGTGTGATTGATCTTATATCACGTGTTAATGCGTGATTTGCAGGCAGATAGGGGAGTTAAGACAATGAGGAGGTGTTTGAAACAAACATTCTGTGTTGTAAACGCGAGCGTGCTCTCAGAGAGTGAAGATAGAGAGAGATGTGTTGCAATGAGAGAGTTAGAGCTGTACAAATCACAGTAAGAACGGTTCTATACACGATAACTCCCTTCCTTCATGAGGCACTCAGACATGGTCAGGTGTCAGGTCACCGTAGAAGTATGATCAACACCAGCCACAGCCAGGAACTCCATTCTAATGTGGGTTGCCCAGCACTCAGCAGATACTCGCATTCCCCTGGAAACATACACACACAATCACTAAGTCTTATTTACCTAACTTACTGACATCAAATCAAATGAAGCAGTCGAAGACGGCGTAGTATAGAAATCTGCACAAAAATAACTAAGTTCGAGTTTAAATCCATTTACAATTACAATTATTTTATTTCCAAAGCGCTATATCCCGCAAGAGATACTTGCGCCAAACAAGGAGAAAAGTTTATTTCCATAAGTTATTTACATTATTCAACGCATGAAAACATTAGAGATCCAGATTTTGTATAAAGTTTATAATGTATTTACAAAATGAATTGAACTTTAAATATGATTTTTTAAATCGGAAATCAAATCGTTAAGTTCACAAACAACTAGTTCATTCTTCTTCATTCTATAATCTTGAAATGCTGGGCAATCGATCAGTAGATGTCTTGAGGTTTGTTCCTCAATACCACAAAAACAACTTGAATCCTCCACTGCCTTTATTCTATTAAAAAAATTTGAAATTTTCGTGGTTTATTTACAATGAGCAGAGAGAAAGGTAAGTCTGTCCATCCGATGAGCAGAGATCAGTTACTGGCTTTTGGCCATTTTAAACAATATTTAGGAAGAAGTCCGACAGTATAGCTGTGTAAGTGAGAACTGTCCCAATTTGGAAATATCAACAAGCAATCCAAAGTTAAGTTTCTTTCACCATTTTTAAAATTTCTCTAGTTTTCGAGCTAAAATGCCCCTTCCACAGGAGCATCTAGAAGTATAACTTCCAGTTATCTATATACGATTTGTTAAAACTACTGGTTTAGCTTACTACCCAGTTACATAGTAGCCGGTAAAGCAGTCTTTAGTTGTGAAGCGGACTGCTCTATGACAATAAATAATTATTTTTCACAAAAAGCTCAATTAATTAAGTAACAACTTTCTATATATTTATAGTAAAGTAATATATATTTATACAAAATTAATATATACCGAATTGGAAACGATATATAAGAAATTTCGAAGATATACTTGTAATCTCTTTCATTTATTCAATAAAAAAGTTTATACATATTTTAGCTGGCGTTATATTCGTCTGTTTTGAATTATTTTACAATTATTCTATTTATATATATAAATTATATATAATATTTCATATAAAAATTATTTTATATTAATATATATTTTCATTTGAAAATAAATATTAAAAATCATAATAAATTTTGACTATAAATATTGAAGTTAAAATGGCATGTTCAAAGAATCTTTTGGTATTTTATTTTCCACCCAAATTAGTCGGCAGAAAGTAATTGTAATTGTTTAAATGTAGCAATTCTCCAATTGGGATAATTGATTTTCACTAAACACAAAGTTTCTTTTTTTATTTTCTGACATTTTTTAGCTCATTTCATTAAATAATTACGTTTTGCAGGTTGGTATTCTTTTAACAGCTCATTTAAATTCCAACGTTTTTGTTTCATATTAAAGTTAGTTCTCATTTTTTAAGGTTATTTAATATTCCTATATATTTTATTTAATTTTTACTTTATTTTTATAAACTCTCTTTTTATGAAATATATTTGTGAAATTATATAAAATTATAATATATAAAAACATATGTAGTGTATTTGCTTATTGAATTATGGATATGCAAATATCCTGTTTTGCATAATGGTTTTCATAGAATTTTGTATATAAATAGCGACAGTTTTTAGCTACCAGCAGTCAGTCAATTTATGTTAATAAACGAGATTACTGGAGTCCGTTTGCCTCGGTAAAGCGACACCTCACTCTTGGTTACCTTCCAACCTTCTAGGATAAAACAACATATATAAAAGAAATCGGTGGATGAATGGTTAAAACCCTCGATTCCCGACAGCCATGAACCGGGATTGAATCCCGCGCTGGACATTTTGTTTCAATATGTGAATAACCTTCACATATTATTCATTGTTGTAAATATCATAAACTAGGTTGCTCTTTTTGAGCGGCACCTAGTAAAGATATTTTGGAGCAAGCAATAAAAACACATATTAACATGCATCATAGGTAAAAATATATACATATAAATATATTATATATTTGAATGTAATTCTACTGTCCTATAAGCTTATGTCCATAGTTTTCTTGAAAACTATTTCTGAGATCCCATCCTTCAGTGCTACATAAATAAGCAGAATCGTCCAATACAGTATTAGAGCTCTGAGAAGCGGACTGGTGGATTAAATTGGCGAAACCGCTGGGAGGGTTCACCACTGATGAGCCAAGCCCTCCCAATATATTTTTTTCATCGCAGTAAGGGCAGTAGAGGTTTGTATTGTGTATAAAAGAGGCATTCGTGCTTTTGAATCCTTTCATATAAATATATGGTGTCCACGATATTCTTTCGTTTATTAGCTTTTAACTACTTGCCGCATGCGCAATTCATTTCATTTTTAACGTCGTTGCGTGCGCACACACAATGAACCAAAAGATTCCCAGCTATCTATTTAAGGCTCTTTTAGATGGTTAATTTTAAATTTGAAAAAGTTGAAAGGCGAGATTTTTAACGAATCTATCGATATAAACACGCTTACATGTGTGGTGGTTCGTTTGATTTTTAAAAAAATGATTCAATTATTCATTTGTGGTATTTTAATTTATTTAGGATAAAATATAAATATTGATAAAATGTTATAAATTAATTATCCAGTAAAAAGAAGTTGAAAAATGTTTGATTTAAATGGATGGATGAGAATGAATGTCTGCCTCTGATGGCCGTCGATTTCGAATCTCCCCGCGCGTGCTTGCCACGTCACCGCCGCCACCGCGCATGCGCGCCGACTTGGCGTCACCACCGCCGCCGGCAGAGTTGATGGTGGTTGAAAGGCCGTTCAAAATTGGCGGTGGGTCAAAACACCGTCACACCCCCCGGCTCCCAAGGACTCCCTGTCCTTGAAAGATCGAAGTTGAGAAGCATGAGCCCGGTACACTCGTCCTTCGGTGTCTTGGATGTCATAGACTAGACTGCTGATCTTCTTCTTAACGAAGAAAGGGCCTTGTTGTCTTGGGCTGAGTTTAGACATGTGTGGATGGTGCTTTGCAACAGTCCTCAAAACTTGATCTCCCTCAGAGAATTCCACATCTGGATGTTTATCATCATGAAGATTCTTTCTATTTATTTGTGCTTTTCTGGTATTCTCGCGAGCCAGACCTCTTGCTTCTTCTAAAGTAATGGGATGGTCAGAAAAAGATGGTGATTCACCAAGTCCGTACAGAAGAAACTTTGGGCTGAATTTTGTTACTTCATGTGGTGTCTGGTTGTAGGTCTTGACAATAAATGGTACGAGTGTCGACCATTTTTGTTTCGGTTTCTCCAAAATTGCAGCTCTCAATCTTGTGAGAAGGCTATGGTTAGCCTTTTCTACCATTCCACATGTCTGAGGATGGTATGGAGTAGCAAGGGAATGGGCAATTTTATTTTCCGACAGAAAATTTTTGAAGCTTCTACTTGTGAAATTCGAACCATTGTCCGTCAGAATACGTTTGATTGGTACTTCAGAAGATAACAGCTGTCTAAGGATGTTGAGGATGGCAGCTGAATTGTTGGATGCTGTGAGAGATGCCCAAATGTAACGACTATGGTGATCTATGATGACCTGGAGATACTTATGTCTGGTGTTCTTGGCTTCATTTCCCAAAACAATTGTATCGGGTCCAATGAGGTCAAATGGTTGGAGGTCGCTGTCCGGTATTTGGTAATGGCCGATTGTCGGTTGGTTTGACTGTTTGCTGAGCTGACAAACTTTACATGAGGAAACATACTCTTTTATGGTCCTGAGCATTTGTGGCCACCAGTAATATGTGAAAATCAGCTTCAATGTTTTGTTTTTTCCAGGATGTCCAAAGCCATCATGAAAGTGATGAAGACATTTTGCCCGTAGGGAATCAGGTACAACTGCTTTGGAATGGCCTCGAATTCGTATAGAGACAATGCCACTTTTAATTTGAGGGTTCTTTACAAATCGCAAGTCTGCCTGTTGTTGAGCAATCTTCATCTTATCTTCGGTTATGAATGTGCACACTGGATTCCTGGAAAGTGCGTCAACATGTGTTTGCTGTCCTCCTGCTCTGTGTATAATGGTGAACGATCTAGAAGATAGCTCCATTGACCATCGGAAAAGTCTTCCCCCAGGGTTTTTATGATTCAATAGCCATTTTAAAGCACTATGATCTGTGACAATTTGGAATGGCTTGTCTAGGTAGTTGTTGAAATGTCGGACTGCTTCGATGATGGCAAAACATTCCAACTCTGTAGCGGTGTAGCGTGACTGGGTTGGGTTGAGCCGTTTTGAGAAATAGGAAACAACCCGTTCTCTACCACTGGATGTTTCTGTGCAAGAATGGCACCAAGTCCTTGCTCTGAGGCATCAGTGTAGAGCTTACATGGTAAGGTAGGGTCATACATTGCCAGAACTGGAGGTTGTGTGATTAAATTCTTCAAAGTTTCAAATGCTTTTTGGTGAATTTCAGACCAGTGGAAAATTTTATCCTTCTTCAATAAATCTGTTAGAGGTTGTGCTATTGAACTGAAATCTTTTATAAATCTCCGATAATAACTACACAATCCGTGAAATTGCTGTATGTTTTTGACTGTTTTGGGGATTGGGAAACTTTTAACGGCTTCTATTTTCCGAGGTGAAGGTGTAACCTGATTGTATTTGATGATATATCCAAGATATTCAATTTCTTCTCTGATAAAAGAACATTTTTGAAGCTTGAGCTTGAGGTTTTGGGAATATAATTTTTCTAGCACTTCTGATAGAAGGTCAAAATGTTCTAAAGTTTTAGAATATATGATGAAATCATCAAGATAGTTGATGCACCCTTGTACATTAATGGACCAAGGGTTTGTTGTATGATTCGCTGAAAAGTAGCAGGGGCGTTTTTTAACCCAAAGGGCATTACTAACCACTCATAAAGCCCTTCGTTGGTGATGAATGCTGTCTTCTCTGTGCTGTCTGGAGCCATTTCGACATGCCAATAACCTGAAGCGATGTCCAACGAAGTGAAGTATTTCGCTCCCTGAAGACGATCGATGACTTCTTGAATGTTAGGCAGAGGCATCTTGTCGTCAATGGTAAGGGCATTGAGGCGGCGGTAATCAACGCAAAGCCTCTTTTGGCCATCCGCCTTTGGTACGAGGGTGACTGGGAAGGCCCATGGGCTTCGACTGTCTCGAACTAGTCCTTTTTTCTTTAAATCTTCAACCTGTCGTTTAATCTCATCATACTCTGACGCTGATCTTCGATACGGTCGAAGTTGGATAGGCGGATGAGGAATGGTATGGATGTTGTGTTTTGCTATTTTGATTTTTCCTACATCAAAAGAATTTTCACTAAAAATAGTTGTATATTTTTGTAATATCTTGTCAAGGGTTCGATTTGTTTCTGGTCTCAAATGATTCGCCTGAAATTTACAATTATACAAAGATGGTCCTTTAGTAGTCACAACACCATTCTTGATGTCGACATGAAGATTGAACAGAGTTCCCACGTCAAGACCTAGTAGGAGGGGGTACATGAAGTTTCTGAGGATGTGAAAATCTATCTGATGGGTGATGTGACTGATGGTAAGGTTGACTTTAACGCGACCAAAGCTTCTTGTTCTGGAATTAGCCTAATTGATGTAAATGGATGATGAGGGTTCCATTTGTAGGTTCAAATTTTTGAATTGGGAATAGGACATTATACTGATGGTTGAACCTGTATCAATGAATGCTTGTATGGGGGTGGAGTTGACTAATGTGTTGATGTTGATGAACTTGAAGATTGGCCGCTCTATTAGTTTAAATTAACTGTTGGTAAATCAGTTGAGTTTGAAGATGAAGGGTCGGAAGTAGCATACAAATTTGAGGGTTGTTCGTTTGCTGCACTTTCTTTAGGGAATGTTTTGGGTCTATATGGGCATTCATTATGCCAATGAAAATTATTTAAATTTCGCATTTTGCAAAATCTGCATGGGTATGGTGGCTTCGGAGGTAAAGCGACGTAAGAGGTAGGATCTTTACATTTATTATCGCTAAAGGTTGGTTTGGAGTTCTTCTGTATGGAGCTAACAGCAGCCTCTAATTTTAAGGTTGCACTTACCCAAGTCTCTATATCTTCGAAATGTATTGGGGCTAAGCTTATCTTCCATTGTGCTGGTAATCCTTCCGTCAACATCTGGATCTGTTCATCTTTGGATAAGGAAGTTTGTTTTAGAAGCCGGATTTTGGACTGAAAGTAGTCATTGACGGATTCATCGCGGCGTAGAAACCTTCGTTGTGCATCAATTAATGGTGTTGCTGTTGATGATCCAAATCTTGTAATAAATTTTTGTTTGATGGTTACCCATTGCTTAATATTTGTTCCTGCAATTTCATCAGCATACCATTCTAAGGCTCTTCCTTCTAGATAGTAAAAGAACAACTTTCCCTTATCTTCATCTGTAACATGTAATTCAAAAAGTTTTACCCAGCTCTGGGCACGAATATCCTTCTGATCCCCGCTGTATTTTTGCAATTTTAAAATATTTTCTTTGGACATAATGATATTGGATATTATTTTTATTTAAAAAAAAAAAATATTTTTTTTTCAATTTTTTGCTTAAAATTATTAAAATCCAAATTATGTTCACAATTGACTGAAATAAATATAATAATAAAATGAATAAAGTATTTTTGATGCTTGAATAATTGAATATCCTTGCCGGCTGCGCCAAAACTGTGGTGGTTCGTTTGATTTTTAAAAAATGATTCAATTATTCATTTGTGGTATTTTAATTTATTTAGGATAAAATATAAATATTAATAAAATGTTATAAATTAATTATCTAGTAAAAAGAAGTTGAAAAATGTTTGATTTAAATGGATGGATGAGAATGAATGTCTGCCTCTGATGGCCGTCGATTTCGAATGTCCCCGCGCGTGCTTGCCACGTCACCACCGCCGCCGCGCATGCGCGCCGACTTGGCGTCACCACCGCCGCCGGCAGAGTTGATGGTGGTTGAAAGGCCGTTCAAAATTGGCGGTGGGTCAAAACACCGTCACACATGAAAATAAAAAATATGTAAATAGTTGCTTTGAGAAATGCTGATCCTCAGATGATACATAAAAAGTAACAGTTAGACATAATTTATCAATCTAATATATAGAGATAATAAACAAAAATTGTCCGTTTTCTTGGATATATTTCCCTTCTATCTAAGAAAATATGGGAATTTGTTTTCAAAATATGTTGAAAGATATTTATTGAGAAGTCTTCTGAAACAAAATTAAGGACCTGAAAGGAATTAAAATATACAGAATATATACTCATGGACAAAAAAAAAATAGCTAGGTGATAAGCCTTTTATGTCACTGGCCAACAGCTTTTTTTTTTAAGGAGACAGAGGAAATTTTGTTCACACTTTGAATATCTCGTGTCTTTAATAATGGTCACTGTGTATCACATATCTTTCAGAGATATTGTCTGAATACCGATATACATGCTGAAAGGTACAACTTACTTAAGTTTTGTCCATGAGTGTTAATCAGTGAAAACTACTTTTATTTAAAAATCTTGCTTCGATGAAAGAAAATTTAGATGATATAGTTCAGCTCATCAGTGGTAAAACATACAATGATAGAGCCGGTCTGTAGAATAATTTGATCAAACTGCTGAAAGGGTTCACTACTGATGAGTCAAGACTTCCCATTTAATTTTTTATAACATATATATCACAGGAAGGAAATTTTTCTAGAAGGAAATTGATTTATAAAGCAAAGGTCGCCTTTCTCGTCAAAACTGGCCGTCATAATCATCTTTGACTTAGCCACTTTGCCAGCTAAGCACTTCTTTGGGTGATTGTGAAGGTTCCATTAGATCTATTGCGGATCTCATGGAATTAAAGTCCGATTCAGACTGACGAGGGCTAATATCCCGAAACCATGGTCTCTAGGTGGACGCTTCTCAGTTGTCAAAAACTGGTGTTGTGGCTTTGTCACCGACCCGAAGCCACTAGTTGCGGCGACGTTCAATAGATGGCGTCTATTTTTGACGTTTAATTTGATGGGGGAGAGATGCTCTATGCTTTTAAAGATCACAGAAAGGATTACAGAAGCAATTTTTGTTAATTTATTCGTAAATAAAAGGAGAAATATGGGGGGAAAGATGTAGAATCTATTTAATAACGTCCATAGAAGCAATGCACAACCAAATATAATAGTTGTGACGGTCTGGAAGTTTGACCGGTGAAATCACTGAGAGAATTCACTACTGATGAGTTAGGTTCCTCTAACTTAAAATCCTCCACCATTTCTTTCTCTATTGGAGTAGCGATATAGAAAGATTGTAGAAAATTGTTGATATATAAGACAATTATAATATGATGCATTAGCGTGGCATCTTATATGAAAATTCGAAATTATTATAGACGCGTATGATTCTTTTGAAAATTAAGCAATTTCTACTGCCCTTACAGCGGTATGGTAGATTAAACTGGCGACACCGCTGGGAGGGTTCACCACAGATGAGCTAAGCCCTCCCATTAATTTTTTTCATTGCAGCAAGGGCTGTAGAAAGTTTTTAATTTTAAAAGAATCATAGGCGTCTATAATAGTTAAAAATTTTCATATAAGACAATAGCACCTTCTGGAGATCTAGCAACCCACTGAAGACGCTGAGAACTATTTCAGAAAAGAAAAATATAGCAATAGAACTCTATAATTTCTACAGATCAATTGTAAATAGATTCACACGCAAAAGAGGTAGTGAGGAAAGTTTTAGAATAGATGTGTAAATAAATCCTTTTTCAAATAAAGGCTCACGTGCACATGGGGAAAGGGAGAGGAATTGCTGCATTATTTTGTTGTTGTATGGCGAATCCATACAGGGCAATGGGCCCTAATAAAAGCCTTTTTGTTGTTGTATGGCGAATCCATACAGGGCAATGGGCCCTAATAAAAGCCTTTTTGTTGTTGTATGGCGAATCCATACAGGGTAATGGGCCCTAATAAAAGCCTTTTTGTTGTTGTATGGCGAATCCATACAGGGCAATGGGCCCTAATAAAAGCCTTTTTGTTGTTGTATGGCGAATCCATACAGGGTAATGGGCTCTAATAAAAGCCTTTTTGTTGTTGTTGTTTTATAAGACAATAGCAAAAAATAATTTCACTTCTCACTTTTCCGAATACAGCTAGAGATATAATTCAAAAGTAAAATACATTCCAAAATTTCGATAAAAATCCTTTTCTAATAAAATAAAGAATGCTTCCAGGGCTAAGTTATTTGTATAACTTTTTATTTTCACAAGCTTTCGCACTTTATCAACCTTTCAACAGGAGTATCACATTGACTATACTAAACCCCGACATGAATTCTCATTATTATTTACATATTTCAAAACTTCATGAATTCAATTGCCATCTATCGATAAAATTTGTAACAAATAAATTTACTTACAATGTGTTTCTTTTTAATAATATCATTAAATGAGATATATCAAATGTCTGTAGAGATACTATTTGATGTTATTATTGAAAAGAAACACATTGCCATTAAATGTATTTGTTACAAATATATATGTTATATAAAAAAAATAGATTTCTGTTGATTTTTTATTATCTTAAGGATTATGCTAAGTTAATGCAGTCGTGGTTGAAATCTTGAAACTATAATAATAAAAATGATGAAGATTAGAAATAGCTTTAATTGAGCTTATGGGATATATAAAAATATAATTTGATAAAATTAATGCCTGTCTTAAGGCGAGTAGAACAAGGAAAACAAAATATTATTTACATAATGTACAAAAGTTTGAGCAGGCCATCGGTAAACAACAACAATGAGTTTTTATAGGGGAAGCGTGACCTCTGGCGGTCGATTTAAAAGAGTATTTGAATCTATGAAATATAATTTTAAATAAAATAATATTTTAATATAACGTAATTTGTAAAAAAAAAACAATAAAAATATAAAAAAGGTCAGGTGTTGATATTAAAAACAAAAAAGGCATATCCTGACCAGGCTCACATGAACATTTCTAGATGGCAGAGCGCCATCTACTGGAACAAAAATAAACTAAACGTTTATTTAACTTGTTCCGTGATATTTGGCCAACCCAAGTTAAAGCTGCTTCTGGCTCTAAAGCTAGCTCTGCCATCTAGAAATGCTTATGTGAGTCTGGTCAAGATATGCCTTTTTTGTTTTTAATATATATATATTTATGCACCTTATCCCAGTACAATATTACATTTGTACTATTTTTTCACATTGTGTCGCGGTCTCACGCAATTCTGGCCTTAACTACCCGTTTCATGATTTTCCAAGATGCCTGAAGGACCAGTTTTTTTGGTCGTTGAAGTACAGCTTGCACCACGCTGATGAGGGCCAACAGCCCGAAACGCTAACGAGGTTAGATTTACTTGTTTAATCAAGAATGGGTATTTGGCCAATTCTGGAATAATTAAAAATCAACGAGAATAGTTGATATTTATTCCGATAGATGGCGCAAGCCATCAGCAACTTTCAGTTGCACGATAAAGAGATGCCTTTTTCATAATATATACATATGATATTAAGAGAAATCTATTACAATATTCAAAGAAACATTTTTTTTTGAAAATATATACCTCTTAAAGACGCGCAGATTGAAAGATATCATTACGATACATAAAAATTAATTTAATAAATCATAAATACACGTGTATATCCTTCTTCATTGCATCGAAAAACTCTATATATTATATAATAAAAAATATATGTAAATATAATTATTAAATGAATGTAAAAATAGATTAGGTTAATACACGCTTCGTTAGGGAGTTAATATAATTAATTTCAATATAATATATTCAATAGGAAAATATTTAATAGGATAATAAATTAAGATGTGGAACATTATAATAATTTATTATGATGTTATATATTCTATAATTATATATTTTAATTATTATGCAGAAGAGCGTAAAAGGTCTGCAAAAGGATCAATATATGAGGAATTCAAATATAGATACCTCAGGAAGAAAATATAAAGGCGGATATTTGAATGATACAAAGTGCTATTTATCGAAACCCCACCTTTGACAGTCCCAAGCCCGGATTAAAAAGGAGGGGGAGCAGTAACATACTCACTAAAAAACTTGGGCTCAGCTGGCCCGGCTGTTAGCACCCTGTAAAGGCTCCTAATCCAGAGATACAGGATGAGCAGTGTCTGTACTCCATGTTAGGAGCGGCTGTACATGGCCTCTCATGTCAGAGGCGGCCATTTCTTTTGGAGCTAAGTCGGCCTGCTACTGAGTAGTACTCCCAGTCTTAATGACAAAAGCAGATGCATTCTACTTCACCTAATCATTATGGTTGTCTAATTTAAAGAAATACTTTAATAAAATGAAAGAAACTCATCTTCAGAAACCTGTTTGATTGTTTAATTAATGTATAGGAGATTTAAATCAATTTATAAATACCACCTTAAAAAACGTAGTAGTTTAGTTTTCTACTTATCCAGTAAAAAGTTGTTGCCTGACAATCTTTATTTTCTCCATGTTTTCTCGAGGCCCTCCAGAATGTAAGCACAACAATATTAAAACAATACACTGTTTAATCTTTAATTAAAAAGGCATATATTGAATCAAAATATGATTTATTTTACCAAAATATTTCAGTTGGCTGAACGCCAACCTTTATTAAGGTATTATAACATTTTAAAAAGCATTAGCGCGCCATCTGTTATCAAAATAGGCCCTCCCATTAATTTTTCCATTGCAGTAAGGACAGTAGAAATTGTTTTATTTTGAAAATAATCATACGGGTCTATAATAGTTTCGTATTTTTATTATAACATATAACAAGGTTGGCGTTCAAGTCAACTGAAATATTGTTAAATAAATGATATTTTGATCCAATATATGCCTTTTTAATTAAAGATTTATTTATGGATTGCTCTATTTTCAAAACACACTCATTAATGTAATCCAACTTCAACAAATCTATCTAACACCAGTACCTACAAGTAAACAATCGAGGTAGTATCACTTTGTAAGTTCAAAATCGAATTGCATTCAACATGTGTAGCTATGTGGTATACTCACAGCAAAGACATCAACAAAATCGTTATTAGATATACTTTAAGATAAGTATCAAAGTGCATCATTTTGTCAAGAATGGGTAATTATATAATTTACATAAAATTGGCTATTTCACGAAAGAGTAACCTCTTTAACTGGGTAATTAAATTCATGGTTAATAGGGTGTTGTAATTTGCTTGTATTACAAGTACGCCATATGTTTACACAGGTAGAGTACCAAAGTAGGTATAGGGATTATAACTGTTTGTACTGTAAATAAACCATATGTATTCTAAACTATTATAGACCCGTATGATTCTTTAATGCCGCTTAGATGTTGAATCACCAGAGCATCTTCTTTTAACTTGCCCTCTGACTAATCAAATTGTATGTAGATACTTTGAAACATTACCAAATTCTCTTTGTGTATATACTCTATCTTATGAGAACTTTGTTAAGTTTAGAACTATTTGTACAATAATTTACAAAACAATACTAATCCATCGTGTAAATAATTAATCATATATATGTAAATAATACTAGCACAGCACAATAGTCCTTTGGACTTCGTGCTTTTGTAACAATAAATAAAAATAAAAAAATTAATAAATTCTTTAAAAAATAAAACAATTTCTAAAATAATCATACACGTCTATAATAGTTTCGAATTTTCATAACAGATGACGCGCTAATGAATCATAATACCATATGTTTTGAAAATAGAGCAATCCATAAATAAATCTTTAATTAAAAAGGCATATATTGGATCAAAATGTTATTTATTTTACCAACATTTCAGTTGGCTGAACGCCAACCTTTATCAAGGTGTTATAACATTTTAACATTTTGTTGTTGACACACTTTAAAATGTTATAATACCTTGATAAAGGTTGGCGTTCAATTCAACTGAAATATTGGTAAAATAAATGATATTTTGATCCAATATATACCTTTTTAATTAAATACGATATGTATGTTATGATAAATTTGTTTTATATTAGAATTTTGTTAGCATATTCAAGAATACATGGGTATGTTTGTTATATTGCAGTCGTGGTATTAATAATAAAAATAGTTTAGATCATTATTTGAGCTTATGGAATATAGAATACATAATTTGAGAAAAGTACTATAACTAAACCATGATATTAATAAAAGTTGTGATTTTTGTGTTAAAGACTGTTCCTGATATTTCTTTATCACATTTTGCTTAATTCCTCCTTAACTTTTACCTATATATAGATAACAGTGTGTGTTAGATATTTTATTTGTAAAGCTAAATTATCTTTGTGAAAAAATAGTACAGATATGTGACATTGTACTGGGATAAGGTGCATAAATTAAGAAAAGGGCATCTCCTTATCGTGCAACTGAAAGTTGATGATGGCTTGCACCATCTATCGGAATAAATATCAACTATTCGTTGATTTTTAATTATTCCATTTATTACATATTATTGATTGGCCCCAATTCTGGAATAATTTAAAATCAATGAATAGTTGATATTTATTCCGATAGATGGCGCAAGCCATCAGCAACTTTCTGTTGAACGATAAGGAGATACCTTTTTCTTAATTTATCTTTGTAAATAAATTATACTTACTCGTGAGCATTTTTATCTCTCATCTTCCTTATTGTGACAATATAACGTTTTAACCAAAATTCTCGGTGGGTCGGTGGAAGGCTGGTTAAACCGTTTGGTTTTCGAACACTACGACCCGGGTTCGATTCCCGCATTGGACACTTTTTTCTGATTAAAAAAAAAAATGCTCCAATGGCCCCCGATTCTTGCAAAAGTCCAACCCCACCAGCGAGTGCAAGTAACCAAACGGGGTTTTGGCACATTTGAAAGTGCAAAGTCGAACTGCTTCTCACATGTATAGACATGTGGCGGACTTACAGTAAAAGCAGTCGCTAACTACCCACCATGATTATCATGGCCTGTAACACATGTACTAGGGATAATTAAAAAAAATTCTCTACATTTTTCACAAGCTATGAACATTTATATGCAATAAAGTAACAAATTAAATAACGATAAAAATAAATTAGAGCATTAAAGAACAAGTGATGTTATAAAAATGATGGCTAATGCGAGAGATTTTTTATTGTGTTAATTGAATTTTCCAAATGAATTAAAATGTATAAATCATTGTTGTGATTTGAAGGAATACTTTGTGTGTGTGATTGAAAGTTCATTTCAATTAATATTTTATTCGAAACTAATGAAGATTATCGTTATATCCGGGATACCGATCATGGAAATTTTAGCAACTATCGGCACGGTGAAGGGATGCTTCTGCGGAGGTGAAATTCAAGACTCGAAACATCTACTTCTGGAATGTCCAATTTTTCGGGATTATAGGGAAATAAAATTTGGTGGCTTCGGACAGGTACATGAATTTTTAGATGAGAAAAGAACATATAAAAATTTCTAATCAATTTTGTAGATATATATACAACTATCTTTTATAATACAATATGCGGCTTATGATTGTAGAACGACATTTTAAAATTATCCGCATGTGTTTCTTTAGAAGGAATAAATCGAAATTTATTTTAAGGAGAAATAAGCGGAACACTGTGGGTTCGATTCCCATACCTGGACACTTTATTTTTCCGTTTATCATTACTCTTCAAAATTCATCCATTCATACCTCATCCCTAAGGTTTGAAATAATAATTATTTCTCCTTAAAATAAATTTCGATTTTTCGTTCAAAAGTAACACATGCGGGATAATTTTCAAATGTCGTTCTACAACTATCTTTTGAACTGGGAAAGAGATTGAAGGAAATTTTGAGGGAATTGATTTTATATGTTTGTCTTTTTTCTCCTTTCTCCTTGTATATAGCCAATTTGATATGATGTTAGAAATGTATTGACCCAAATATCCCTGAGTTTGGGATATCTTGTTATAGGATGTTAATTAATTTATATTTTCATGAAAACCATTTCTGAGATTCCATCCTTCAGTGCTGCGTATATAAGCAGAATCGTCCAATACAGTATTAGAGCTCTGCGAAGCAGTCTGGTGGATTAAATTGGCGAAACCGCTGGGAGGGTTTACCACTGATGAGTCAAGCCCTCCCAATATATTTTTTCATCGCATTAAGGACAGTAGAAGTTTGTACTATGTATAAAAGAAATATTCGTGCTTTTAAATCCTTTCATTTTATATGTATAGATGGCGCGTTATTGCTTTGTGATAATTTATATCCGAGATATCGTTTTATTTAAAATATATGGTTTTGATGACCTAAAGACCTTTTCTTTCAATGTGAGATCAAAATTTTGACCTGATTCGCATCAATAAACATTTTAAAACTAAACAAATCGACTATCTATTTACATAACTAAATAAGCACCTATGTAAATTCACAAATGCAAACCGCCCACTCACTCATCCTACGCAAATAATTTCAAATTATTTCTCATTTAGAATAGATAACAAGCTCATTTATATTATTACAATTTAATGTAAAACAAAACCCCTCGAAACAAATTATAATCAATTATTTCTTCAGAAAATTCATTACAATTTCTCATATAACTAATAAATATATTATTTTTTACAAATATTACCATAACAAGAACATAATTAGTTTAACAATCTTTTAAATATACATAATTTCTTTCAATTTCCATAAAATTAGCATAATTTCATATAGAAATAGGCAAGCAAACGAAAGAATAAAATGACTAATTAAATTGCATTGCTCATTAAATCCCACAAGACGATGATTGTAAAATTTCGTCTGCTATTTGTTGGCGTCGATTTGAAAAAAAAAGAAGAAATTGAAGTGTTTTTTTTTCTTTTTGCCCTTCAATTTATTTAATTTGCTTTGATCTTAATCAAGTTTCTTTAGCTAATGAGGAACATTCCCAATTAACTTAAAATATATATTTATTTATCCTGAATTATGAGGGTTTGAATTATTTTTAAAAGAACGATTATTGGTTGTTTAAAAAGTCTTACAATTTTAAGATTTAAGATGTTAAGGCCTAAAAGATATGAGTGTTAGTTATTTGAATGAATTTGCGTTTTTAATATATATGATTTATTTATTTATTTCGACTTAAAGCGCTATGTCCTCCTAGGGACACTTGTACTTTAAAGATAAACAAAACATTGAAAGAAATAATATTCGAAATATGTACAAGAATTAGTATGCAAGTTAATTAGATGAAAATAGGAAATTAAGAATCAAAATTAATTGATAAATTTATGATTAAATAGATTATTCAATGTGAAAAAAAAATGCGTACGTGGTTAGCTTTTCTTGATTAATCAAGAATGGGTAATTGGCCAATTCTGGAATAATTAGAAATCAACGAGAATAGTTTATATTTATTCCGATAGATGGCGCAAGCCATCAGCAACTTTCAGTTGCACGATAAGGAGATGCCTTTTTAATAATAGATTATTTAATGTTAAATGTCACTATTCATGTTAAAATTGTGAAAAAGTATTAAAATTACAATTATGTTCTCACAATGAGTATCTTTTTTATTTAAACACGCTAGTTTACAAACCAATTCAAAATTTTCAGTTATAAATATCCACGCTGCGCGCGTTTGTTTTTTGTAAATATTTCTGGTGGGATCAAGTCGATATTATTGTAAACCCGTTGAAGAGCGATTAACGCTTGAAAGCTAGTGTTTTTTTAATAAAAAAAGATACTCATTGTGAGAATATAATTGTAATTTTAATACATGTCACTATCCTCATTTTCTCCTTGAAATATGATTATTAGTGAAAATTAGTTCGTTTTTAAGCTATTTATGTGTTAAAAATTAATTTCAAAGATTTATATGTGAATATTATTTTTATATTTGAGAAAATTCCTATTAGTTTTCTACGACTCTCTCTCTCTCTGTGACATCGAATCAAACGACCATCAGTGGGATTCGTCTGATGAAAATAATATTTAGTTTTACTTTCTTTTTCTTCTATTAACCTTATATAATCTTATATATACGATCAATAAAAGTATATTTAATCTCTCTATCTCTCGCATCCCTCAAGAAAATATTTTTCAAATTTGTTTTGTATTTTCTCCTAAGTAAGAAGTTGATATAAATAATTTACGACTAAAAAAAACCAATATGCAAAATGGTATTTTCTACAAGGTTTACACAATTGTTATCTTCGTCAATATATGCATAAATAACCAATGAAAACATTAAGACGCGTATGTTAAATAATTAATTATTAATACGGTATTCCATCTCTAAAGAAGCGGTCTGGTAGATTAAATTGGCGAAACCGCTGGGAGGGTTCACCACTGATGAGCCAAGCCCTCCCAATATTTTTTTCCATCGCAGTAAGGGCAGTAAAAGTTTGATTTATTTGTGAAAATAAACATTAGCGTCTTAATGTTTTCGTCTGTTATATATAGATGGCGCTTTATTGATTTATGTAATATGCATAAATGACTTAATAGTAAAATATCCGGTAATTCAACATTACTGTGAAAATACTATAGTGGCTTCTCTTCTATCCTGCCTATGAAGGTTAAATTGAGGATATTACAAGATATGATTATCTCTAAGTAATTCTGTAAAATGGAAGGGTTCTCAACGACAACTCTCTCTGTAAATATTGTAGGAATATATTAGATAGATACCAATTATTCCTTCATAATATATTTTTATTATTAGTATTATTATTATCCCCCCCTCTAGTACATATACGTAATATTGTTGCAAATGTCGACGTATGGATAAACTGGCAGTCGTGTACGTGAGGCGATTGTTGATGTTCTTCCCACACGCGGACAACAAGAAGCAGAGGCAGGGCTAGATGTTAGCACCGAGAGTGATCGGGGACAGCCCACGGGACAGAGGTAGAGGCCATGACACAAACATGGATGCCTATCACAGAGACATGGAGAGAGAGAGGGACCGAGAGAGACAGCAGCGGTCTGCCGATGGATCTACTGTAGCACACACCGCGCTGACCCCCTGCCAAAACTGTCCTGTTGACAGGGGTCGTCTATATAAAGCCCCTGGAGGGAGGGGAGCCTCCATCTGGACTGGGCGTTAGCTTTTTCCTCCCCTATGGCCCGCAGCTGACCGCTCTTTGGATCTTTATTTTGACGTCACCATTTTTAGTTTAAATACAAATAGGGGTTTACAGGTTATATAAATAAAATAATTAATTGCATCTATACAAAATATGGGGGTGGTAGTAAATAGGAACAGTGTACATTTTCATAGAAAAGTAAGATCTTATAAAGTATCGGCTCTAACTAATTGGGAGATATGTGAAATATACTAAAAGTTTCATTATTATACAGTTAAAAATATACTATATATAGATGGAAATTTTGACGGGAGGATATTGATTTAAAGAGACAAAAGTCGCCTCTCCCGTCAAAATAGGCGTCAAAACTAGACGCCTATGTATATAGAAGTCGGTGAACGAGTGGTTAAAACCCTCGATTCCCGACAGCTATAAACCGGGATCGAGTATAAAAAATCCACGGTTTTCACCATACATACATTCTCCAACTCCTTCTTAATTTCGTAATTTTATTGTGTCCCATAATGCGCTGTGTTTAAGAATAAGAAGATCGAAAAAATTGGCAAAACAGCTGGGAGGATTCACCATTGATAAGCCAAGCCTTCCTAATTTTTTCATCACAGTAAATATATTAGAAGTTTTTTTATGTTTAAAATAAACAATCGTGTATTAATGTTTTCATTGTCTATATATAGATGGCGCGTAAAATTGGTTTATATTAATCAAATTTGCTATTTAAGCTGTGGCACTCTAAATATCCTATGAATATGATATTAAAGGATATGTGTGTGGTGTCTATATGCTTATAAAGGTTGTACGCCATAGGTCACGATGTAAGAGAGCTAAATGATTTAGATCAGGGAACAAACTATGTTTCACTTCTACAATTTTACCTCTCTCTATTACTACTATTTTATTCTAGTACTTATCATACTATAAATCTATCTAAACACAATCATACTATCTATCTAGGTCAAACATTATCTCCTCAACCGAAAATCTATATCCATTATTCTCTCTCTAATCTAAAATATAAAATCAGAAAATATCTTGTTGGGAAGGGATCTGAAATCTTTTGAGTAGGAAGAGTTAAAAATTACAATTTACAAAATTTACAAGTTTTTAAAGAGTCACAACATTTTTCTTGCCAACAATAAATAGTACTCGCATCAATAAAGTTATTGATGCGAGTACTACATGCAGCTTTACTTTCAAAGAGCTGTATTTTTAAAGCCCGTTGAAGAGCGATTATCGCATGAAATCTAGACATTTAAAATAAAAAGAAATTCATTGTGAGGAAATATTTTATAATTTTAAAAGTTTTTCACAATTTGATCATGAATAAAGAGCCGTAATAAACAATTCGATATTAATACGGCCCAGTGGAACATACATTCTGGAATTGACACCTCTCTCTCAAAGTGCTAAATCTAACGTTCTTTTGATACAGTTGGACAATTAGAAATAGAATTACATTTTGTATTAAACTGATGATATTAACAATTCGTGAGATAGATTCACAAAAAATAATAATTAATAAAAATTGTTGGGATTCGGCCAACGGCTTCTGTACATATTGTCAAAATATTTTTGGATATATATTTCTATGAATAGTTTTTGTTATGTTTAATTATATTCGGCAACATTGTAAGTGCTATATTTAGAACTCTCGTTTGTTTTTGCATATGTAGTTTTGTAGATTTAGAGAGAGTTTGCTGCTGATTGGTATGTAATGTTTTTGTTTTAAAATTCTATTAATGTAAAATAGGTTGACATGTAAATTTTTTCTATTCTGTTATAAAATAAATATGTTAATCTAAGATGTCTTGATTTTGAACGTAGTCAAGTAAGAATATACCCTGACATCGATCTAGAGAAGAATATTTTGATACTAGATAAATATTTAAAATACCGTCAAAATTTCTGTGAAATTTATTCTGAGAATACCATTTAAACTTTACCGTAATTGTGCTTTAAGAACTTAAGACCTATCTGTGTACGAAAACAAAAGTCCAAAAAAAAAGAGCTGTATGTGGCTTGCTAATTGTAGGTTGCAGTCCCCTGATCTAAGGAGGGGTAAAGAGAGAAGTAAGAGACTTACCAGCCGCAGAAATGTTGAAGGTAAGATTGCCAGAGATACCGGGGACAGCAGAACGGTGACATGTGTCATGCAAGCCTGACACCTGGGTGTGCTTGTCATTACCAGAGTACACCTGTCACATGACCACAACTCAGTCTAGATCCCATGCTGTCCAGTCCATGGACTTACGAAGCAATACTTGGACCTTGATGACTTCTGACCCGTAATGAGGTAGACTCTTCCATTCTCCTCCCAGTCCCCGTGGCAGTGGAAGGCTTTACACACAAACTCGCAATGTCATTCTAAATGTAAAGAATACAAGGTCACAACATGACGAAAGGATTATATTATACCCAAGTTACATAGCGAGATCATACACAGAAATATATTGAGGATAGACAACATATCTTGAACACTGAGGATACACTGCTCTCAGTTTCTCTAAATAAGGAGCCCATTATAACAACATCATTCAAAAATATAAAGAATATAAAAAGTCTTGCAATATCATCTAAAGATGAAAAGAATATATAATAGAAACGTATCCCTATATTGATAAGAGGAATCGTTTAATTTAAAGTTATACTCGCAGAGGCGCGATCTTATAGTATGATGTAAATAAGTTAGTTATATAGAATTAATATGTATAGTAAATGTGATGCAAATTGATGCAATAGTTTGAATGCATGGCTCATTCTTATAGTTGTTTTCCTATTTCTTGTAGAATATCTGAGGCTTGAAAGCTAGCCCACGTCTTTATATTAGCGAATATCTTCCTCTTCTCATAGACTACGAGTATATTGAATATAAAATAATCAAATATGATTTGTCTCAACTTTCAATATATGATCAAAATGCTTTTAAACCAGATGCTCCAAGTATAATCAGATACATTTGAGTGCAAAAATGGATGAATTATTTATTAAAACAAATTTAAAATATCAAAAGTTTATCCCGTTTGGGATTCTATCTTTTTTTCGCTCAAACCTTTACAATGTACATTTTATAACAAACCACGGGATTTCAGAGAAATTTTGGCAACAATTTGAGGTGTTGAGAACTCGAGCTGGTATTGTGACAAGAAAACCCAGCTGAAGCGTTAAAGCTAACCTATGTATTTATATTGTATAATAAATATTCGAAACTATTATAGACGCTTATGATTCTTTTTAAAAATTAAACAATTTCTATTACCCTTAATTGCAATAGAAAAATTAATAGGAGGGCCTGGCTCATAAGTGGTGAACCTTCCCAGCAGTTTCGTCAATTTAATCCACCATTTTTTCAACGATAATTTTTCCATTGTAGTATGGGCAGTAGAATTGTTTAATTTTTAAAAAGAATCATACGCGTCTATAATAGTTTCGAATTTCCATAACAGATGGCGCGCTAATGCATCATAATATTGTATAATAAATAAAGATAATGCAAGAGACATTGTATTTGTAGAGTTAGAGTTATAAATATAGATGGAAATTTTGCCGGGAGGAAATTGATCTAAAGAGACAAGGCCAAAGCTGGTGTTGTGGCTTTGTCACCGACCCGAGGCCGCTAGTTGCAGCGACGGTCAATAGATGACGTCTGGTTTTAGACGTCTATTTTGACGGGAGAGGCGAGCCTTGTCTCTTTAGAGTTAAAAATGTACAAGACTTACACTGCAGGTCCCGGGAAGAAGCGCAGAGCGTCAAAAAGTCCAGTGTCGTGTGTCCCCTGCAGCCAACTACAGTAGCTGCTAGGTCCCTGCATATCTCGGACTTCAACGCCCCCTTGCCTGGGTGGACTCGAAGTCCTCGGGACCCCACGAGAGGAGGACAGACGCTGTGCCCAGGGGTATGCGCTGGAACACAGATAGATTTCTGGGCCACGTTCTTTACATTCTAATACCTTTATATATATATTGCAATGATAAAATTGTTTGATATAGAGAATTTAATTTAATAAGGTTTTCAAGGATTGGAATTCATGAGCATTTGCTTGATCTTGGAATCCATGAGTATGTGATATCGCAGTCGTGGTAACAGGATAATATTAATAAAATAGTTATTAAAATATATTTAATTGTGCTTAAGGGATATATAAAAAACAGAATTTGATAAAGTATTGCCTGGCTTAAGGCGAGTAGAATAAGGAAAACCAAATATTATTTACATAATTACAAAATGTTTGAGCCGGCCAACGAGAAACAACAATCGATTTTATATAGGGAAAGTCCCGACATCTGGTGGTAGATATAAACAGAATATTTGAATCTATGAAATATAATAATCTATGAAATAATTTTAAATAAAATTATATATTTTTAAATAACATATATATATATATAAAGGCGTACCTAAACCCGTGAAAAAAAAACTTTTTTTTCTAAAATATTTCTCCCTCTCTTTTTATAAGATCATCCCAAAAGTTCGTCTTTTTCGTAAAACCTTTTCTTATTACTTGGCGAATAATATTATTACGGCGAATACATAATAATACATAATACAATTACTTTATACATAATATATAAACATTATACATAACGGCGAATAATATTGGTATTTGAATTTTTTTGCAAATGTTTTCGAACTTTTGGGACGACCTTGTATATCAATTCTACCTCTTTATAGCTCAAAGTCCAATACTTCATTTAAGATAAAACTAAATCTAGAACATTTCGTGATTGGTAAACGAAAGATAAACCCTTTTATAGTATCTAATACAACTTACATTAAAAAAATATAACTTAGACAATATAATAGCGATAATCTATTATCATATACACTTATTGAATAACTTTTTTATTTTTAGAATTATGCTAGAAATCAACTAGAAGTTGAAATTCATCTGTAAATTAAATCGACGTTATAGAAAACTGCAATTAATGCCTCAAGAGTTATATTTTAGAGATAGTTAGGGCCTTAAATCAATTTATTGCATAGCAAAACTCCATTTTGGCTTTCTTATACTCAAATCTATATAAATAATGTTTATAATAAAATAAATAAAGCTTCCAAGGCTAAGTTTCTTGTGCGATCATTTTTATTTTCAAGCTTTCGGACTTGTCAGTCCTTCAATAGGAGTATAACGTTAATAAATTACTGATAAATACTATCTTTATATAAAAATTATTATTTGCATATTTTAAATACTTATAATATTGAAAGAGAGAGAAAATATATTACATTCTTTGTGTGTGTTTGTATATATTTTTGTATATTTTTCTCTATCTATAAATATGTCTACAATATTTTTATAATCTATTCCATTCCATAATCTATTAGAATGGAAGTTCGTTATAAAGTTAGATCAGAAGTCACCGCCATAGTTATAACTGCGGTATATGCAAATTGGCTCGGAAACAGGCTAATTTGCATATTGCGTTTGTTACCCTCATACATGCGAAGACGGGTAATTTGGAGCCATCAGGATATATTTAGGTATTGCTAAGTGAATTCACCTATGTCCCAACAAATGACCATAGCTCAATTCTGAATCGATTCTATTTGTTATTGATTTAAATCTCTTGGACATTAATTAAACAATTAAAAAAGGTTTCCGGATATAAGTCATCTCAAGAAACCTTTTGACGTGACAACGTCTTAAATTAGGTTGCGGCTGGGAGTCACTTATGAAAAAGTGTAACGCCCGGTAACGTTACGATGAGTCACCGAACGAGAGTGCTGCGCGCGCAGCGCTAGAGAATTAGGCGCATTGAATCGGCGCATGCTTGTCTCTGTCTTTGTCTTTCTCGAACGTTCTTGGCGTTGGAAAAACAAGAAAGCGTCATAATACAAGTTCACACGTGTGGTTAAAGTATCGTCAGCTGTGTCTGTAGTGAAAATGTGGAGTGCTTAGATTCGTCATTTACAACAACTACAACAATAAAGGTAAATAATTGTACACTGATATTTCATTATCGTAAACTATGATTGATTGATTAATTGTTAGATTGACACAAAAGTTGAGAAACTGAGTTTATAGGTTATGTCATACTATTGATAAATGTTGATAGTGTTAAGTAAATTATTAGTTTAAAATTAATTAATTAATTAATTATTATTTTACAAATTTTAAATAGTTTCAAATTTATTTAGCAAAAATTTGAACCTTCGATCTGAATAAATGTTTTGATTTTCGAATTGATTCTTTAAAATTACAAATATTAAGAAAAAGTGGCAGATATAAGAAAACTTTATTTAAACTGTGTTTAGCAAGAATTTTAACATCTAATTTAAGTAAATGTTTTTATTTTCAACTTCATCATTTACAATTACAAATTTTATTTAATTTCAAATTTATTTAGCAAAAATTTGAACCTTCGATCTGAATAAGTGTTTTGATTTTCAAATACCAACGCGGCTGGTGGAGTGGCGATCTATCGTAAATTATCATCGACATCTACGGCGGAAGTGTTCCAAGTTGCGATTACAGACGTAACTCGTGTCATTAAAACCAAGGGTGACATGTGCATGACTGAAGTTACTTGCTTCGCCGCTAATACTAGCTTCAAGTTTATACTCGGTGCTGTATATATTCATCCAGGAGCTAGTATGCAGGATATTGGAATGTTACTATGGCAAGGACTCGGTCCGTACATTCACAAAAGCCAGTACGTGCCACCGTTCGTGCAAGTTGATTCTAGTATACCGATTCTTCTGTGTGGTGATTTTAACAAAAACGTAAAGCCTGACAACTCGTTTCTTAAATTCATGAAAAATACGTATAATCTTGATTGCGTATCAAACGTTTCTAAGTCAACTACGTTAAAAGGAACAACTATCGACTTGACTTTCGCAAGACACATTACAGCAGAAACACTTCCTTTCATTTCATATTTCTCCTATCATCGTCCTATCCTCAACAAAATCACTCAAATAGGAATTAGTTAAGTTTAAGTTTACATGTACAATGTTTTAGTAAACAAAATATATTTCTATAGTTAAAATTTGTGCAATTCTTATTTTCATTCAATTCCTTGTTCCTATTGTGCAATTTAATTATATTCATATCAATAAATATTCTACCGTTGTCACGTAAAATCTTCGCCCGTAAAACCGACTTTACAGGCAACCATTTTTTAAAAATTATTTAATCTATTTGTTATTATTTTATTAGGGTTATTTTTTGCATGTTTAATGTTTGTGTTTAATAGGTATATCTTGCAGAACTCTTGTATATTACAAAGGGTAAACCTAACCGAACCTATTGTAACCGAATTTCACTTATTAAGCCTATCCTCGATTCCTAACTATCTCTAAGTCTTATTTACAAATGAGTTAATTTTCTCAGAACTGAAGCAATTCGATTAGTGAAAGAAGATATGTTACTTTAAACCTAACCAATTTAAAGTCCAATTTGATTTAGAAAATGCTACAAACCTAATCTAATATATAGGCCAATTAATATACTATATCATACACAGTCCCTATCTTCCAACCAATAAAACCAAATCTATGACCATGTGTTAGAGCAGTGATTCTCAACCACTGTGCCGCGGTAATTTTGTGTGCCGCGAAATTCTAAAAATGTGCCGCCGAATTTTAGTCATATGATTATGTTCACGTTTGTATTGGTTTTTCTTTTTCATTTTTTTACTTTTTAAAATAACGAAATTAGCAAATTGAATGTTAGAGATGTATATTACTTATATTTTGCATAGAAATATTGATACATAATTTGAATTTTCTTGCATTCAAGTTAGCAAAAGTGTGCCGCGAAATTCTAAAATTGTGCCGCCAAATTTTCAAATCTTTAAAATAGTGCCGCAACAAAAAAAAGGTTGAGAATCACTGTGTTAGAGTGTCATGATTGGGAACAAAGAAAGGGAGACAACATACACAAGTTAGGGCTCGGAGTATGAAGAACTGACAGGTTAAAGAGTAATCTCCGGTTTAGACTAATGTTTCTTCTTTAAGGACTTTGGTCTTCCTAAAGTTTTCTTTTACTTAATATGTTGTGAATTTATTCCATTTTATTAGTCTTTACCATAGGCGTTGAATTTTATCTTATTTTATAAGGCTTCCTCACAGACGTTACTGATTTTTTTTTCAAATTTTATAAGGCTTTATCACAGCTGATATTCCTCAAATTTATAAGGCTTTAACACAGCTGGTTTTCCTCAAATTTTATAAGGCTTCAACATAGACGTTACTGATTTTCTTCAAATATTTTATAAGACTTCAACACAGACGTTACTGGTTTTCTTCAAATTTTATAAGGCTTCATCACAGATGTTACCGATTTTCTTCAAATTTTATAAGGATTCAACACAGACGTTACTGGTTTTCTTCAAATTTTATAAGACTTCATCACAGACGTTACTGTTTTTTTTTTACAAATTTTATAAGGCTTCATCACAGATGTTACTGGTTTTCTTCAAATTTTATAAGGCTCCAACACAGACGTTACTGGTTTTCTTCAAAATTTATAAGGCTTCAACACAGCTGGTTTTCTTCAAATTTTATAAGGCTTCAACACAGACGTTACTGGTTTTCTTCAAATTTTATAAGGCTTCAACACAGCTGGTTTTCCTCAAATTTTATAAGGTTTCAATACAGCTTGTTTTCATAAAATTTTATAAGGTTTCAATACAGCTGATTATCTTCAAGTTTTATAAGGCTTCAATACAGACGTCACTGGTTTTCTTCGAATTTTATAAGGCTTCAACACAGCTGGTTTTCCTCAAATTTTATAAGGCTTTACTCCAGAGGCCGCTGATATTCTTCCCAATTATATATGGTTGAATCAGAGATTCCGGCGTCTGAAGAATGAATGTTCCGCTATGTTATTAGAGAATTAGAGGTTGGCGGAGGCAAAACTTGCCGTGAAAGGTGTTACTTGAGAGCGTCTCTCTAATTTGAAAATGAATTATTTCTTTCTTCATATATATAATTTAATTTTGCCTTTTGGTTTTATTTTGAGTTGTTATTTACTTTTAAGTTGTTTGTTTCACATTTTGTAGAAGGTCATTCTGAATGAACGCAGAACGTGAAAGTAAAACCCCGATGATTATACGTACGTCCAATCGAAAGACGAGCTTCTAATATAGATAAAATTGAGTTATATAGAGTTTGGGTATATGGAGTATAGAGAGTTTGAGTTTGAATTTTGAGAAAGAAAGAAATCGAGTAGACGAAATCGTTAGTTTTGTCTATTTGCATTTGTTAGTTCCCAGGTTTCCTTGCAATATTCGAAATTATGATTGATTTTAGTTTTAAATTTTAGGATTCAAGTCTTTTCTTCTCTTCATAAATTGATATATTCTTATATCTCAAGCTTCTAAATTATGTTCTAAAGTAAAGATCGTTCAAATTTTAACCGTTGAAGCAAAGTATTTGGACACACAGTGATTCGTATTCAAATTTAGTCAAGAGTTTTTCTTTCAAAATTTATATTAAAATAAATGTCCATTGTTGATAGTTAAATCAATGATTTGAAATGTGATGTTAAACATTATATACGATATATCATTTACCAAAATGCACTAATTTGATAAATAAAATAGCCTATACAGAATTTTGCTTCCACAATACGAGTATGCAATACTAGCCAACATTTTAGAAATAAATATCTAGCAATTATTTCTCAAATATTTGAACTTATCATATAGTACCTGTATAATGTGTATTAAGAAATTAAAACTATAGTTCGATTAAACAGCTTTTACTAAATGCTTTAATTATAACTAAAGAGCAATTCCCAAAATGCTTTGAATAGTCTAATCTGCTTTGAAAGTTCTTTGTTTTTAAGGAAAATTCTCTCTACGAAGGAGAGTTTAATTTCATTTTATATAATTTTTTTCATATATATAAATAAAACACGAGAAGGAATATGCATTTGAAAGCCAAATTTGAAATAAAATCATACGATTTCTAATCAAAATAAACTTTTCAATGTATGAAAACGCTTAAAACAGGTTGAATCTACAATAATATTTAGTCGAAATTATAGTATACGTGTACTCTATTTTCAGTATTTCTATTGCATAGATACATTTTGAACATATCTTAAGAGAAATTTACATGAAGGATTAAGATTCTACAATAGGAATATTTATTGTTTTTGTAGTGTATTTGCATATTTACATGTTGTTTGTTGCATGTTGTTTTGCATATGAGATTGGCGTAGCACACATTTTTGTATGATAAAAAGGCATTCCATTGTATCCTATTCAAAATCAGTTGTTTTCTCATCAAATTAAAACAACCATCGTTTTTTTTTCTCGAATTAATAGAAGTTATTAATCTTAAGTCATTATTCGCAAACATTCCACAAGCTTAGAACTCAACTTGAACTTTATCTCAAAAGATTTGGGGGGATATCAATCCATGCAGAAAGAAGCGGTAAATGATGGGGTGTATATAGTAGTTCTGTTGTAGTCTTGTAGTCTTGTAAGAGCTATATATAGGAGAGGTAGCAATAGAAGCCATTTGTCTTTGCTTAACTTTATCATCCTTTCTATTTTCAAGTCGCAAAACTTCGTTTTCTAAACTAAAAAAAAGTATGCAAAATTTTGCTTTTAGTTAACTTTGGGGTATGACTGAAATTAAAGCTCAAATGATCTTTTTGATAATTTTTCATCATATAGAGCGAATTTCTACAGCTATCAAACGGAAGGTGATGAAGATGTTGAGATAATTTGGTTCAATCAGTGGTGAACTCCTCAGAGGTTTCATCAATTGAATCTACCAGACCGATATAACTCTTGTATAGTTAATAAGATTAGCATGCTTTGATATTTACAGAGAGAAGAAGAGGATGCTGCAACTTTTAAAATTATAAAAATTCCGACAATCATATCTACTCCTTTCTTCAAATATCAAAATTCTTAAAACTTACAATCCTGATCATCAATGCTAAAGACACATTTGATTATTTCCTGAAATTTGAGAGATATCATCAAAAATAAGTTTAAAAGATGCAGCATCACCTAATCTTTCCTATAAACTATTGAAATTTTCATTCTGCTTATATAGTTTGTATTTTAAGGCTAATTTTCGGTTATGGAGTTTAATGAAGATTTTGTAATAAGCTTTTCTTATAGACATTACAATTGAAAATACGAATTATTAGGGATTTAAATATTTGTCGATAGTTCTAAATTTATAAAATGGGCATGAATTAGGTATTTTTGTGATGGAATTTGGTGTTTTAGGAATCTGGTACGAAGGTGTGGGAGCAAGGGCTGTAGCTAAATTTGGAAGAGGGGGTTGAGTGAATCCATCTGGAATGCCTGGAAGGGAGGGAGGGGTCCGTGTGTTTTTTAGAATCTCTGTGGGGAGGTGACAGGTGGGGGACTCCATCAGTCTTCCACGGTCCGCTGCTGGCAAGCTGTTACGTCGCTCCACATTTGCATATCGTGCTGTCAGGCGGAAGATTGTCTTTGGCATTGATCAGGTGTGTAGGCTAATAATTGGATGATCTGCCATTCTTTCACTGCATCTGGTGATTGTCTGCAGGACTTTTCCGTGAGCACATTAGGCTATTCTTTTCTGGAAGAGCTTTTTCCTTAACGTAATTTTATCATGGGTTATATATTGTTTGAAGGCTTTACTGTGAAGCCATTTTATCATGGACAGATTTTTTGTCTGCATGACTTTACCGTGAACACCTTAATATTATGTTGAGCTGTTCTTGCCAGCGGGGCTTCGTCTCGAACAACATTTTATTATGGACTGATTTTGCCTGCAGGACTTTCCCGTGAGCACATTAGGCTATTGTTTTCTGGAAGAGCTTTGTCCTTAACATAATTTTATCATAGGTTATATATTGTTTGAAGGCTTTACTGTGAAGCCATTTTATTATGGGTAGATTTTTGCATGGCTTTGCGTGAACACCCTAAATTTATGATGACTATTCTTGTCTGCAAGCTTTGTCTTGACCATCATTTTATTATGGACTACATCTTGTTTGTAGGGATTTGCAGTGAAAGCCATAATATTAAAATGGAGTATTTATTTAATTTTTCACAGAATATCAACTTTGATATTTTTTACTCAACAAATTTCTCTCCTTGTACCTCTATCTTTAATTGTATATAAATAAGATTGAATAGTTTCAATCAAAATAAAAATTATCTCATTCTCAATTTTTGATTTTTCTCGTAACAATATTATGGGATAAATATTTGTATGAAGAATTGTGTTTGCCGTGAACGCTACGATTTTAAAGGCTGATCTTGTTTGCAGATACTTTACTTAAATACAAATTATTATCCTATTATCTTTCCTAGAAATTGATTTCAAATATTATAGTTATGTGATGAGAGCCAAGTTCATATAGCTTCTGGCGATTGTTTTACAAGACTTGGTCTTTATCGTAAAAATACTATACTACTTTGTATGCTAATATAATATTAATCTTGACTGAAGAATGATTTGAACTATTGTATTTGTGTATTGAAACAAAGCTTTTATAGTGTCTGACGATCTTCAGAACTTGTTGTGAATACCACGTTTCTTTTCCCATCTGGTCTGGAGCTTTGAAGAGTCTGCAGTGGTGGATCTTTCCAGGGTTTTCGTCATCATAGTACCATCCCTGGACACTTTATTTTTCCGTTCATCATTACTCTTCACAATTCATCATTTCATCATCATCATCCGCCCCAAAATGTGGACGGGTTACACTTACATCGCCCGCTCAAGTCCATCTGTGGACTTTTCCAGACTCATCTTAAGAAGGTTCAGTGGTGGGTCTGGTAAGGAGAGCAAGTCAAGAGGTGAGTCCTGGATATGTACAGGTTATAGATACTGTAGTGAGCAGATAGTTAAGGAAAGGTTATGAAAGTATAAATTGAAAGGGTACATTAGTGCTAATTCATCCTTTCATACTTCATCCCTAAGGTTAAAAATAATCGTTATTTCTCCTTAAAATAAATTTCGATTTTTCGTTCAAAAGAAACACACGCGGGATATTTTTCAAATGTCGCTCTACAATAGTATGAACTGTAGAAAAGCGTTTATAGAACAGGAAATTTTATTTATTCATATGAAATTTTTACAAAATATTTTCTTGCGTATTTTTAAAAGTTTATTGGGCAATAAATTTATAAAGAGGGAGCAATCCCTGGAAATATTTCGAGAAAAACAATTTTTTTTTCATAGATCCAGCCAGGTACACCCATTTTTAAATAAATATATTTAATGAATCGTCTTTTGACTCAAAGTATTAAAAAAGGCAAAAAAATCTGTGAATACATAAATATAAACACACATAATCGAAAAATATAAAATAAGATTAAACTATACATAAAAATGCATACTTTTTTAAAAAGGACCAACGTTTTCTTTTTGTACTTGAGGTACAACCTGCACCATACTAACTAGGTTCAATGGCCTGAAATTTGTAGGTGCTGGGGTTTTCTTGATTTATCAGGAATGTGGTGTAGTCAAATATTCTGGAATTAACCAATATCAACGTTTAGATTATATTTATTCTGATAGATAGCGCTCTATCATTTGAAAATGCTTTTTAGCTCCAAATATATGCTCATTTTATTCTTATATTCATATCTTTGGCAATAAATTTGCAACAAGAATGTTAATAAAGTCAACAGAAAGAAGCTCAACCAAATAGAGCTTGAGTAATTTCTGAATAAAGTAAAGGAGCTTTACAAATTTTTCATTTCTCAACCAAATAGATAACTCTCCAACATATATCCTTTTCAAGCTATATAACGAAAATTCAAACTCTATAAAATATTCTTATACATTATATATTGGCAAAGCATAATTTTATGAGGTATAGGCTACATTTTAAATTGATAATAGAAAAGTTAATTTTGTATCGAAAAATATTATATCGGAAAGTTATTAAAGGATTGCAAATAGAATGATAGAAACGAAATTATTGCATTTTTGGTATGTATAAAATATTTTAAAAGAAAGAGAGAGAAAGATTAAATATTTCTAAAATAAATTCAAGTGCAAATTGAGACATGAATTTGAAGTACTATATAAACAGTTATATTCTTCCTAGTTTATGCAAACCTTTAGTATTTCACATTCTATATGAATATAATTTATGGATTTTATAAATTTCAATCAATTAAAATATTGCATAAACACATTTCTATTTGTATTCTTATAAGAGTTGCTCCGCTCTCTCTTTGCTTATATACATATCTACCTTAAATTAATTCTATACTAAATAGTAATATTTATATTAAGTATTCCATCTATATATAACATTTCTGTGTACATATTCTCAATTAGAGTATTTATTACTTTATATAAGCTATTCGATGTCAGTTTATCTTAACCTGTACTTGTTAAAATTGAGAGTAGAGAAAGTGGTTGTTAAAAAGGTCGATACATAACGTCAACTTGTATGTCCTGTTGGGTGTCGCCACTTAAGATATTAGCTGAGGACATAAATCTGGTGAGTGATGACCTCTGATGGAACAGGACCCGAGCAAATAGCGGCCATCCACTCTACTCTATTAGCAAATCCTCTCTCTCTGTTCCTTTTTTTACTTTTATGTCCTGTCAGAGATGGCTGATGCATTTGTCCCTCTTTTTGTCTTTTTCTTCTTGTCCCATCTTCTCAGTTTGATTCCAGCAACGCTATGCAAATTTTATGCCTTTTTTGCCTTGTTCTTTCACTCACTCGTGCCTTGATAAATTGTTGAATTTTAATCCAATTTTAAGTTTGTTCTTTTGAGTTCACAGTCGATTATCGATTCAAATCATTATAGGATTTGAGATCGAACTGTATTTGTGAATAATAATTTAGAGTCCCAACTATTCAATTCTAATATAAATGCTTATCACTGATTGTGTTCTTTTTTTCTGGTTCGTTTCAAAGGTGACTAACGTGGCAACGGCACCCATTTTCCAATGAAGAGCAAGATGAGAACATTGCGACTGCTGTGATAGAGATGCATGGGGACATCTGAGGCTTTTCATTGGGCGCGACAACAGCAACAACTGTGTGTATGTGTGGAGAGAAATCGTATTTAAGACCTATTTATATTTATGATTCAAGATTGTAAATTTTTTAAATGAAAAATAATAAAGACAATGTCGTCTAAAATTTACAAATTTCTTAAGGAGCAGTTACCAAAATGAAATCTGAATAATGGATTCCTCAGCAAAATTAAGAGAGATGATTCGAATTGAATGAATGAATGTTTGTATTCATCCAATTTACTGAACGAGTTATATAAACTGTCATAGGTAGGTTATGTATGTTAGGATCTTGTAGAATCTCCTCTGTATGATTTATATTGACTCAGACTTGTATTATTCATTTTCAATAATATTAATCTTTACTTCTACTCACGATAGCACAAAGACAACAATAAATCAATAAGAGAATAATTTTGAACGCCTTGCCATATGTTTTAATTTTTGTTTGCTCCTGACGAGGACAATTTTGTTGAAACGTCGATGTAATTTAAAGATTAACTGGCCGAAATATCTTTATTTTTAAGAACAAGAAATCTGTATTAGAAGAGATAGAGAAAGTTGTGTACAACGAATACAATGATATCTTGGGAGAGATTCCTCCATATTTACATATATAGCTCAGTAAAAATTTACGGAACTTGTTGCCTTTACAATAATCATTATATAATACACTGCGGCTTGTGATTATAAAACAAGACTTGAAGTTACACCGCATGAGTTTCCTTTCAATGAAAAATCAAAATTTATTTCAAGGTGAAATATTGACTATTTACAACCTTTTTGGATGAGGTATGAAAGGGTGAATTATGAAGAGTAATGATAGCCTACTGTAACTTCAAGTGTTGTTTTAATAATCATTATGGAGTCCACGGTATGTCAGGTTCATTGTTTAGTAGCGTCTTTTGATGGATTACTTCAAACAGAAGAAAGTGGTAACATTCAGTATGTCATCGTGCTACTCCTGTAGTTTACCGCAACAAATTCTTCATGTATCTACACACGTTAGTTTCGTAGAATCTACAATTGTGATAATGAGTCTACGGTAGGTCAGGTTTATTGTTTAGTAGCGTCCTTTGATGGATTCCTTCAACCAGAAGAAAGTGGTAACATCCAGTATGTCATTGTGCTACTCCTGTAGTTTACCCGCAACGAATCTTCATGTATCTACACACGTTAGTTTAATCGAATCTACAATTGTGATAATGAGTCTACGGTGTGTCAGGTTTATTGTTTAGTCATTTGATGGATTCCTTCAACCAGAAGAAAGTGGTAACATCCAGTATGTCATTGTGCTACTCCTGTAGTTTCCCGCAACGAATCCTTCACGTATCTACACACGTTAGTTTCATCGAATCTACAATTGTGATAATGAGTCTACGGTGTGTCAGGTTTATTGTTTAGTCATTTGATGGATTCCTTCAACCAGAAGAAAGTGGTAACATCCAGTATGTCATCGTGCTACTCCTGTAGTTTCCCGCAACGAATCCTTCATGTATCTACACACGTTAGTTTCATCGAATCTACAATTGTGATAATTAAAAAAACATCAAAACGTTATAATTTGTCAGCCATTACTACACGCTAACCTGACCATTTCTTTTTACTTAATCCCAAAACACGTGGCACAGACATGATAATTATAGTTGGTAGTTAGCAATTGCTTTTACTGTAAGTACATCACATATCTATAATATGTAGAGAGCATTTCGACTTTTTCCATTACACGTATGCTAAGTCCCTTTCGGATAAAATAAATATATTGAATATTATTGGACGCGTAAAAATTATACAATTTTATATTTGAAAATGAATCATGACGAACACAGCTACATAGCTCTTAATAAGCCATAATAACAACACAGGTGTTTAATAATAATGTATTTAAAATTAGTATCTTTCAAAACCATTTTTATATTTATTGTTTTGAGAATATATTTTTGTGTGAGACCCTAATTTCTGAAGCACACACATTATTTATTACTATTAATACCATCTCTTATCTTCTCTCCATACATCCAAATTCGCACATTGTCAGTTTTATTTTATTTTTGTATTCAACTTCTAATATGACTTTATTCACTTTTTAATAAAGACAATACCTAATACGACTTTAATATATATCAATTTTCGACCTTTATAACTTTTATGTTAATAAAATATTTTATATAGACTCTATTACATTATTTCTTCTTTAAATAAAAGACACTTCGGTCAGTAAATCTTTTTATTGTCTCGACGTTTCGACAAAAATCTTTTGTCCTCGTCAGGAACGAACAAAATATTTTTTGTCGACACGTTGAGACAAAAAAAAAAGATTAACTGGCCGAAGTGTCTATTATTTGAAGAACTATGAATGCTGGCCAGACAGCCTCTATCTTTACGACAATCTATTACATTAAATATTAAAAAAAAAAAACAACGAAATGTTAATAGAGAGAGAGAGAGAATATTTTATTTTTATATATGTAGAACATACACACCCAAAGTGTGTGGAGGTATGTTTGGATTAACCCTATATATGTAAATATAATTAGAGTTGCATAAAAAGAGAGAGACAATACAATAGAATCATTCCAATATACATTGAATAGACAGAGTTAGAGAATTAGTGTTAGAAGTCTTAAATCTTTAAAGTTTTTTTTTCTTTTCTTTAATGGTGTCAACGCATTGTCATCTATTTTTTTACCATAATTCTCTTCTTTTGTCTCTTCTTGCCGTCTTTTTTGCCTCATAATCTTTTTTAGAATATCATCTAAGAGGTTCTAATTCTGTTTGTAACAAATACATTTACTTCTTTCTTTCAAAAATAAGTTCAATTTGCCAAACGATGCGCTTAGAGAATGCTAAAAAAAAATCCCCCGCTTTTTCTTTTTGCAAGTAAAATCAATTTCACTTTTTTTCATAAGAGATGTCTGTGTAGGGTTACATTTTTTTATTAATGAATTAAAGAGATAGATAATTATTTAAATAAAAGGCATATTTTGGATCTAAAATAAAACATTTTATTTTATACAAAATGCCAATATTTATGTTTGGTAAATGACTTCTGTGGAAATGTTAAAAGTAGAAACTAAACACGCGTAAACAAAATCTAGAAATAGATGAAGAGATTTAAAAAGGATTTCAGTAATGAAAATAAAAACGATTTTAGAAATAATTTTGAGATAGTATACTGAATAAATGAGCATCAATGAAGTAACTAATAAAATGGAAGTAAAATGGTAAAGTTAGAGTAAATTACCATAAGGGAAAAAAAGAAAGAATAACCGATATTTTTTATTTTCCAAATAAAATAACTTCTTGGAGGATTTATTACTGATGAGCTATGCCTCTCAATATTTTTCCATCACGGTAAAGGCAACAAAAATTGTTTTATTCGGAAAAGTCAAAAATAATTTCTTTAATAAAGAATATGCTCGAACTAAGGTTTTTTATTATATACAAAGAGGGTGTTAATTTCTAATATGTAAATGAATATAAGCTAAGTATAAGAGAAATCTCTTCGGATTTACCTAGACCACTCTATTTATAAGTTTGATTATCTTAAGCAAGTTTTACTGTATATACATTTCATTATTAAAATTGATTGTGACTAGCTTTTACTTTTTTATTATTTTCATTTATAGACTCCATGTATGGTTATATGTCTTAATAAAGGCTTTATATATATATATATTGTATCGATAAATTTGTCGGCTTACTGTTATATTAAATAGTTTTGAGATTAGATACTATTTGATAGATATTTGATATAGAGTATTATTAGCTGTTGCTTGATTTTGGAATACATGAGTATTATGCTATGGTAATGCAGTCGTAGAAATACAATAAAGACAGTTTTAATCACAATTTGCTTTAATTGTGGTAATAAAATATAGAATGTATACATAATTTGAGAAAGTAATACCTGACTTGAAGTTTGAAGAATAAATGAAATAAAATATTACGTATTTACATAATTACAGAAAGATTTGAGCCGGCCAACGGGAAACAACAACAATAGGTTTACATAGGGAAAGCCGCGACATCTGGCGGTCGACTTTACAGAGAAGTTTTTGTTTGGAAATTGTTGTGTGTTTGTGGAAATTATAATTTTTATATAACATATATATATATATATTACATAAATAAATTTACTGGCAATGCGCTTCTTTTAAATATCATCAAATTTATCATATCATCAAATATTATCTCTACAGATCTATTTGATGATATTTAAAAGAAGCGCATTGCCAGTAAATTTATTTGTGTAAACTTTTAACGATAGATGGCAATTAAATTTAATTTACTAATATATATATATGAGTATACACTTACATATGAGAGTTTGGTATTCCAGTTTAGATCGGTCAAAATGTGGAGGAAGACAAGCATCCTGTGGTCTACGAGCATAGTCACCTGTACAGATCGGTTAGTTAATTCCTGGAATTCTGGAGACATTAGGGAACTTACCAATCTGTAACTCGATGATGTTACTCTTTCTTCGGTGGAAGGTGATACAGATGTAGCCGTTAGTGCTGCGACACATTATTTACATATTAGTTTATAAGATTTTGGATCATGTGTTAAACCAGGGATAAACAACCTGCAGCTCGCGAGTCATCTGCGTCTCTTTTGATGTAAAGCTGCGTACTATTTATTCATAATAGAATTGTGAAAAACATTAAAAATATTAAAATATTTTCTCATAATTAGTTTTTTTTTCATTTATTTTTTATTTTTTATCTACGATTCGCGCGTATGCATTTGTAAATGTTTCATGTAAGATATAGTCGATGTTTTTTATTAAGCCTGTTGAAGTGCGATTTTTAGCTTGAAAGTAAGAATTTTAAAATAAAAAGAAACTCATTGAGAGAGAAATATTTTGTACTATTTATTGTTAACAAGAAAACTTTTTGTGGTTCTTTAAAAACTTTGAGATTTTGTAAATTGTACTTTTTGGCTTTTTCCGATTCAAAAGGTTTTGCCGATCCCTTTGATAGACATGTCACTGTGTATCAAATATCTTTTAGAGGTATTATCTGAATCCCGATATATACATGCTAAAAGGTACAACTTCCTCAAGTTTTGTCAATAGGTGTATGAAATAAATTCGGCTAATTTAATTTTTCTGTTTAATAAAAAAAAAGTAACAATGTTAAGGTTAAACTAGCGTCAAAACCTATTTTTCACTTTCCAAACGTTTATTAAAAATTTTCTTAAAAAATTATATATACCACAAAAAATTGAAAAGAGAAAAAGTTAAAGAAAAAAAGAGTAATATAGACCAGGGAGGTGAAGTTTTTTTTTTTAAGAGAATATCAAGAGAATGTTCATTGAGACAGAAGGGAAAAAATTGTGGAGTACCCAAAATTTTGACTTAAATTCACGTTAAGGTTTTCAATCCCCAGTGGTTTCCTTTAAAGTCGCCCTCCACCTTTGATTGATGCTGCTCATAAAAATGTTAATACGCCAAGGGGGGGACCTAATCATTTTGGCAAACACCCCAATATTAAACCCAACTTGGTTTTTCCCTCAACATGGCATTTTTCTACATTAACTCTCAATATAATTGAACCCTTACTTGCACTGTATAAACAGATTAGAGAAATATACACCCCCGTATAGAGGTATACGAGACTGATATCTGTATTGTGAATTACGATAGCTTCATTATTGGGTAAGTGTATAGTGAGTGTATTGTATGGGTCAATGTATTTTTAATTTCTGGAGATGGTTTTAGACAGGTTTCTGGACATTAAACCCAACTTGGGTGTTTCCCTCAACATGGCATTTTCTACATTAACTCTCAATATAATTGAACCCTTACTTGCACTTATAAACAGATTAGAGAAATATACACCCCGTATAGAGGTATACTGAACTGATATCTGTAGTGTAAAATACGATAGATTGATTATTGTGTAAGTGTATAGTGAGTGTATTGTATGTGTCAATGTATTTTTAGTTTCTGGAAATGGTTTCTGACAGGTTCCTGGACAAGAGATGGACAGGTTTCTGGACAAGGGATGGACAGGTTTCTGGACAAGAGATGGACAGGTTTCTGGACAAGAGATAGACAGGTTTCTGGACAAGAGATGGACAGGGTTCTGGACAAGAGATGTACAGGTTTCTGGACAAGAGATGGGCAGGTTTCTGGACAAGAGATAGACAGGTTTCTGGACAAGAGATGGACAGGTTTCTGGACAAGAGATGGACAGGTTTCTGGACAAGAGATGGACAGGTTTCTGGACAAGAGATGGACAGGATTCTGGACAAGAGATGGACAAGTTTCTGGACAAGAGATGGACAGGTTTCTGGACAAGAGATGGACAGGTTTCTGGACAAGAGATGGACAGGTTTCTGGACAAGAGATGGACAGGGTTCTGGACAAGAGATGGACAGGTTTCTGGACAAGAGATGTACAGGTTTCAGGACAAGAGATGGACAGGTTTCTGGACAAGAGATGGATAGGTTTCTGGACAAGAGATGGACAGGTTTCTGGAGATGAGTTTCTTTGCATTTTTATTACAATTTCAAGCTTTCGGGCATTACTATCCTTCTAAAGGAGTACAAAAATGGACAATAAAAAAACGCCGTTCTTATTGTTAGTTTTGTAAGAGTACTTGTGATACATCTGTAACTACTTTGAAGAAAAATATAATATTGGAATCTTTAGAATTCACCTCAATATTAATATCAACCTGATTTTCCATCAACATGGAGTTCTCTACATTAAACCCTCGATATAATAATTAAATTTCTACGTGACGTCTCAAAATATTAGAAATTTATTGAAATAATTTGGCCAAAAAAGTCATTTCAAGTTTCAATTTTAATTATCCATAGAGACTGTGTACACGTGGTACCATGATAATCATGGTGGGTAGTATTTGGCGACTGCTTTTATTGTAAGTGCACCCCATGTTTACATATGTGAAGATCAGTTAGACTTTGCACTTACAAATGTGCCAGAGTTCCATTGGTTACTTCCCCACTGCGACTGCTTTTTTACTGTAAGTGCACCCCATGTTTACATATGTGAAGATCAATTAACTTTGCACTTACAAATGTGCCAGAGTTCCATTGGTTACTTCCCCACTGCGACTGCTTTTTTACTGTAAGTGCACCCCATGTTTACATATGTGAAGATCAGTTAACTTTGCACTTACAAATGTGCCAGAGTTCCATTGGTTACTTCCCCACTGCGACTGCTTTTTTACTGTAAGTGCACCCCATGTTTACATATGTGAAGATCAGTTAACTTTGCACTTACAAATGTGCCAGAGTTCCATTGGTTACTTCCCCACTGCGACTGCTTTTTTACTGTAAGTGCACCCCATGTTTACATATGTGAAGATCAGTTAACTTTGCACTTACAAATGTGCCAGAGTTCCATTGGTTACTTCCACTGCGACTGCTTTTACTGTAAGTGCTCCCCATGTTTACACATGTGAAGAACAGTTCGACTTTGCACTTACAAATGTGCCAGAGTTCCATTTGTTACTTCCACTTGCTGGTGAGATTGGACTTTTGCAAAAATCGGGAGCCATTGGAGCATTCTTGGAGCAAGAATTGACCCTGGGTCGTAGAGGTCGAAAACCAACGGTTTATATGCCTATAAAAAGGCAATTCGCTTTCCCCCTAAAAATTCCCTTTTTTTCTAGCTCCATATACAAGTTCAAGAGATTGGTATTGCCGTCAAGTGTGTGAAGGGTCGAAACGGCCGCCAGGTTCACTTTTGACGAGACCCAACCTGATACCAATCTCTTTCTACTCCAGTTTAACCAATATATGGTTTCTATATATCCGTCTTAATTTATAAAAATAAATAATTAAAAAAAAAACATGCTATCTACAATTTTGACACACTAGGAATTTTTATTATTAATCCAAACATTAAAAAATATATAATAAAATTCTACATTTAAAAAAAACCTTAAATTTTTCTTATTTATTTGATTATACTTCATCATGTTTGTGTCTTTAGCTTTTTCTATCACAACTCTCTTCTCCTCTTCGCCGGGCGTCCGTTTTTGTCGCCCACAATCCTCAACTGTCTTAAAAGTCCCAAGGTGTTGACGGACGGGCCCCATTTGCCGTCCCTTGGAATGTCGCTGCTGTCTCAAGTGACCGGACTTTACATCCCGTCTCTCTCTGGGCTGGCTCTAGGTTTGCTTTATTATTCCTGGAAGAGTATATATTATGACATATATATACTCATTTTTCCTTTCTTCCCCATTTTTCCTATGTCTCCATATTACCACATTTTATATATATTTTTAACTTAACCATACAAAATATATATATTAAAAAATACTGATATTCATAAAAAAAATCCTTATACTGTAGAACCTCCCTTTAGCGGACACCTCTCCACAAATAATAATTTTCATTTACAAAATTACAATTTTTACTATTTAGCAACTCTCCAGTAAGAAGACACCTCTCCTTAAAAGACACTTTGGCTCTGCAATTAGGTGTCCTTTACAGGGAGGTTCTACTGTATTTATATACATATATATGTCACATTCTGCTTATAAATTATTAATAGATGTAAATTTTTTACGCTGCCAGGAATTAGGTAAATATGTGTAACTATAAATAAAAGGATTGAAATAAAGTTAGTTAGTCAGACGGTTAATTGTTCTCTTTTATTTACGCAAAACATTTGCATATTGGCGTGTACAGATCATCATAGAAACGTTTCATATATATATTAAAAATAAAAAAGGCATATACTGATCACGAGCACATGTGCTTTTTAGATTGCGTTCTGCCATCTAAAAAGCACATGTGCTCGTGGTCAGGAAATGCCTTTTTTATTTTTAATATCAACACCTGACTCACTTATCTTTTATTTTTTTTATTGTTTTTTCATATATATATATGACAACTGCGACATGTATTAAACCTTTAGCATTTTTATAAATATAAAAGAGGAGAGATAAGGACCATTCTGGGAAGTACATATAAAATAAACAAAGCTATCTTTCTGACTTACGCAGTTAGGTGGATATGATGGGTGTATATAACATATATTATACACTAACATATAATATATATTACACAATAACTTGCTGGATATTCCAACTTTACTGTAGCATAACCATACAGCTCCAGAGATGATCCCATCAACCTATGCTGGTATTGTAGTGGACTTTCTGGATGAAAATGCCCTTAATATTCTAAATAAAATATTTTATTTTTTAATATTATATTGAGACGTTACAAAAAAAACAATTTTCAATTGTACATAAATTCCTTTAAGGTGTTACTTTAATTTTTCATATGTTTATTTTCAATTTCTTTTTCTCATTCATTAAAAGTCAATGATGTACATGCAAAATTAGTAAAAACTCAATAAAAACGATATGTAAAAATAGATATACAAAACAAATGGCTTGTACAAAAGCGGCAATAAAATGAGTTGAGGTAAAATGTCTATTCCATTAACAAACATTTCACTTTTAAAATAATGAACTTTAAAATTAAAGTTTTACAAAACAGAAAATTAGCGTTTTAAAATAAAAACGTGGCAATATATTCTATCATATTTTTTATATATGGAAATTGTATATATGTTCCTTTTTTTCTCTACTTTTGAATTGACGTATAAAGACATTTTCGTAAATATGCATATATGTCTGCAAATTAAATTTATTATTTTATATTGAATATATGAGAAAAATTTTTCTTTTGAAAAATATAAAAGGAATTTATGTCATACTCTTTTGTGAATAGAATTCATATATATAATCATTGAGGACAATTATTTTTTATCTTTTTGAATAAATCAAACTTTCTACTGTTCTTACTGCAATGAAAAAATATTGAGAGGGCTTGGCTCATCAGTGAGGAACCCTTCCAGCGGTTTCGCTAGTTTAATCAACTATCCCGCTCTTTTTAGCGTTCTAAATCAGCGATAAAAATATAAATTTTACTTTTATTTCTAGCGTGAATTTCTCGGTCGTTGATTTATGTATAGCATCTACAGAATTACTCAGACTTATCAATAACTTTACTATTGAATGTTTCTCATATACAGTCGTCGCCAATTTTTTCCCAACATTTATTTATTTATTACCAGTTGCAAACAAGACACGCTATTTCCGATATGGATAATTGCGCGTGAAACTATTTACAATAATTCATATTGTAGTAGAATAGATAACAGAATTATCAAAAAGAAAATAAACAATTAAGAAAAAGAGCATTAAATAAACATATAAATTAAACAAATAAGCAACAAAATATGCAGATAGAAGAAAACGCAAGGTAGTTATTTACAATATGTTAAAGCAATGATGGAAGTTGATTTAATGAAGTTATCTGTAATAATTAGTATCGTGGAGAGAGAAAGTTGATCAAGTTGAGTAATTTACAATGAGTTATATTCTGAAGTAACTTATTAATTATTTACATTGATGTAAATCAAGGTTATCATGGCCTGTACCACGTATACTAGGAATAATAAATAAAAAAGGATAGTAGAAGTTTGTTTTTGGTATATAAGTCTCATTAATGCTTAATAGTGTTATTTCATATATATATATATATATATATATATATATATATATATAGACGCCCAATTATATTGGCTTACGAGATTAATATATATTGAAGTTTGTTCCCCCAATCCACAGAAACACGTCGAATCTTGCACAGCCTGAATTTACATCTCTTGCTAGAGTGCCCTGTCTTTCAAGATTACAGAGTCAACAACGGTTTAATAGCTTTAGGCCCTAGTGAATTAATTTCAAGTAAGGACACATATATAAAATTTAATTTCCTTTGTATTATATTTTGGATTTCATTAATGGTCTTTGATGTAACGATCTCGAATAAATATTGGACATATTATATGGTTGTAAACAATATATAGGTGTATGCGTGTATATGTGTGTATATATGTATATATTTTTAAATTTAATGATGTAACTGTAAATAAAATTCAAAGAATATCTCTATATATGTAAATAATATTTATGAATCTTTCTAAGTTACTTTCTGTGTATCTTTCCATGTTAAATATTTTCTTTGTTATATTTGTATGTACATTTAGCGCAAGTGTCCCTAGGGGGACATAGCGTTTTGAATTGAAATGAATAAATAGATTAATATACATAAGAACAAAGAAAAGAGAGAAAAAAATGTATTAAATCAAGTAGTAAAATTGAAAAATAGTCTATATAGCTTATTAAAACAATAGACCGCTCTCTCTTCTATAATACTATATTCACATATATATATATGTTATATTAATATATTATTTTATTTTAAAAAATTATAATTTCATAGATACAAATATTTTGTTAAATCGACCGCCAGAGGTCACGCTTTGCATATAAAAACTCGTTGTTGTTTTATCCCGATGGCCGGCTAAACCCTTTTGTACATTATGTAAATAAGTATTTCATTTTTTTATTCTTACGCCTTAAGCCAGGCAGTACTTTTATCAAACAATGTTTTTTTATATATATCCCATAAGCTCAATTAAAGCAATATCTGATCAAGACTACTTTTATTATTATTCTTTCAAGAGATTATTCAACCACGACTGCACCGCCATAGCTTAACCCTCAAGATAACCAAAATTAAGATAATCTCAACAATTCTAAATACAAGCAGAAAATCATCTCTTTTCTTTTATATATAAGATATATATGAAAATATATTCACAAAAGCCATTCTGTAAGTAGATTTGAATATTTAAAGAGAAGTTTGCAGGGAATAAGAGAGAATGAAATTGATGGAGAAGATGCCAAGGGAAGAAAATATGGTGCTATATCTTGCTGGGAGATTGGCCTAAAATGGAAAGCTATAAAACAGATTCCTTATAAATATTTGAACATATATCCCATATAATATCTATGCTAGAATATGTAGAACAAAGATAAATATGTACCGGGTAAGATGGAAAAATTACTTAAAAGGCCTCTCCTTATCTTCATTATCATTATCCTTAACGTTTCTGATGATCTACGCCATCTATTGGAATAACTATCAATTAAACGTTGAAATATATTTATATATTAAAAATAATGAAAGTATATCCTGACCAGGAGCACATGTGCTTTTTAGATGGCAGAGCGCCATCTGGTGGAACAGTAATCAACTAAACATTGATTTAGCCTGTTCCCTGATATTTAGCCAACCCAATTTCTTGATAATTCGTGGATGGATTTTCTTGATTTATCAAGAAAATTAGGTTGGCCAAATATCAAGGAACAGGCTAAATCAATGTTTAGTTGATTTCTGTTCCACCAGATGGCGCTCTGCTTTCTTAGAAGCATATGTGCTCCTGGTCAGGATATGCATAATTTGTTTTTAATATCAACACCTGATCTTTTTATTATTTTATTTTTTCTATTGTTTTTCATATGTTATATATGTGGGAAAAATGTTCGTGTGAGCATAGTCAGGATATGGCTTTTTTGATTTTAATACATGTATATATATATTATAATAAAGAATGAGATTTTTCTGCTTGTATTTTTGATCATGTTGAGGATTATGGTATGGCAATACAGTCGTGGTTAAATCTTGAAAGTATGATAATAAATAATAGTTTTGATCAGAGATTTCTTTATTTGAGCTGAAGAATATATAAAAGAACATAATTTGATAAAAGTGAGGCCTGGCTTAAGACGAATAGAACAAAGAAAACAAAATATTATTTACATAATCTACAAAGATTTGAGCCGGCCATCGGGAAAGAACAACAATGAGTTTTTATAGGGGAAGCATGACCTCTGGCGGTCGATTTAGCAGAATATTTGAATCTATGAAAATATGATTTTTTAAACAAAAAATATTTTATATAACATATATATAAACTATATTTTAAAAATATATTCTACATCAAATCATATTTCCCTTTTACCTACTATAATATGTAAATATATTGGAATGCTGTATAGTTTAAAAAAATAGTAAATATATATATACAAGAATATGATTGGTTCATCAACAAATGACATCATAAGCTAATAGCCAATTAGAAGGTAGGAAGAATGTTAAAGCTATCCTGATTGGCTGACGGCTTTGTGTCCTCCAAATAATTAATTAGTTAACATTGATAACAAGCTGAAAGATGTTTTTTTTCTTGAGAAGTTTTCAAAGAAATAAAGAGAGCGAGTAATCGATGGTAAGTAATGATGTTTTTCTTAACAGGAAAGCTTTGAAATTGGTTGTTATCATATCTAAGAAGCCGTTTGTCTTCTAGAAGTGAAGAGACATTGATGAGAGATATGGAGGTTTGAAAATTTAACGAACTGAACAATTCGTATAGGAAATGCTTCTAAGAATAATTGAAGATGATAACTATATACAGATATCCTTGGTTTAATATTCGAAATACCATAATGAATCCATAAAAAATAAAAAGGTCAGTTGTTGATATACGCGAAACAGTTCGTGGATGGCTTTTTTGATTTATCAAGAAATTGGGTTGGCCAAATATCAGAAAACAGGTTAAATCAATGTTTAGTTGATTTCTGTTCCACTAGATGGCGCTCTGCTATCTAAAAATCACATGTGCTCCTGATCTGGATATGTCTTTTTATTTTTAATGGCTCCTGTTGACTCTACTGAACAACTGGGTGAATTAGGAAATTCAATAACTCCTAAGACTATAAATTACGACATACTTGGTTTAATATTTGAAATAACTTAATGAATCTCTTGAAAAACCTTTCATTATTTTATCATTGCAGTTATCATATTGTATATAAGCTACTAAAATGTATTTAGGCGAAAGTATCTCAAGTTGGAATATCGCGTCCGATTTGTCAAATAAAAAAATTGTAGTTTTTATTTAAAAAAGAAAAATACGAGTCAAAATATTTTCAATTTCGGCAGAGAAATTTTATTAGTTGCTTAGCGTCTATTTTTCAGCTTCTAATCTATACTTTATTTCGTTCATTATAGGACTACACTATTCATATAAAGCACAAGCAACAACTGTCCTGGTGTGGAACTAACACCTACTCATATTTTCTCATGTCCAGCAATGGCCGCAACCTTGCAGAAAATTGACATAGACCCAGAGCAGCAGCTTTACACACCCAAGATAGTGGACATTGCTGCTGCTGTGATAGAGATGTATGGAGACATCTGAGGCTCTTCATTGGACACGACAACAACAACAATACAGTATACACACCCAAGATAGAGGACATTGTGACTGCTGTGATAAATAGTATGGAGACATCTGAGGCTCTTCATTGGACACGACAACAACAACAATACAGTATACACACCCAAGATAGAGGACATTGTGACTGCTGTGATAAATAGTATGGAGACATCTGAGGCTCTTCATTGGACACGACAACAACAACAATACAGTATACACACCCAAGATAGAGGACATTGTGACTGCTGTGATAAATAGTATGGAGACATCTGAGGCTCTTCATTGGACACGACAACAACAACAATACAGTATACACACCCAAGATAGAGGACATTGTGACTGCTGTGATAGAGATGTATGGAGACATCTGAGGCTCTTCATTGGACACGACAGCAACAATAATACAGTATACACACCCAAGATAGAGGACATTGTGACTGCTGTGATAAATAGTATGGAGACATCTGAGGCTCTTCATTGGACACGACAACAACAACAATACAGTATACACACCCAAGATAGAGGACATTGTGACTGCTGTGATAGAGATGTATGGAGACATCTGAGGCTCTTCATTGGACACGACAGCAACAATAATACAGTATACACACCCAAGATAGAGGACATTGTGACTGCTGTGATAAATAGTATGGAGACATCTGAGGCTCTTCATTGGACACGACAACAACAACAATACAGTATACACACCCAAGATAGAGGACATTGTGACTGCTGTGATAAATAGTATGGAGACATCTGAGGCTCTTCATTGGACACAACAACAACAATACAGTATACACACCCAAGATAGAGGACATTGTGACTGCTGTGATAAATAGTATGGAGACATCTGAGGCTCTTCATTGGACACGACAACAACAATAATACAGTATACACACCCAAGATAGAGGACATTGTGACTGCTGTGATAAATAGTATGGAGACATCTGAGGCTCTTCATTGGACACGACAACAACAACAATACAGTATACACACACAAGATAGTGGACATTGTGACTGCTGTGATAAATAGTATGGAGACATCTGAGGCTCTTCATTGGACACGACAACAACAACAATACAGTATACACACCCAAGATAGAGGACATTGTGACTGCTGTGATAAATAGTATGGAGACATCTGAGGCTCTTCATTGGACACGACAACAACATTTCTTTCATTATAAAGACATTGAACTCATGGTTCATTTTCAATCAAACAAATTTATTTTTATTAAATAGCAGAAGTTTTATTAATCTATAGAAGCATACACGAAACTATATTCGACAAATACATATGTAAATAAATATGCACAGAAATACTTTTGATTTGTATTTTATTAAAATATTGTAGCGTAGAAATCAGTCTTGGAATATCTTAAGATATCTTCTTCTTTCTTATCTCCACTCAATCATATTAAGATATCAAGCTTGTAAAGCTTGAGAATTTTGATGGTGTCTGCCGGGGAAGAGTAGAGCTTATCAATTGATGAGTCAACACAATCAATAATATGTTTTGGGGATGTAGGCTGTATATTTTAAGATATGAAAGTATTTATTGATGACGTCAGTACGAATAGTTGACAATTATCAAACAAGAACAACTATCGACAGCTAGAGAATATTGAACAATCAAGTTAAGTACCATGTACGAGTATGATGATTTCCCAAATACATATCAATAATCTGTATTAAATGCTTTCATTGAATAATTAAATTAAATAATAAAAAATATTTCTACACGACAATATATTTATGAATATACATATCTTTCTTCATATATCAAATAGAGAATATAAAAAAACATTTTAATATAAAAACAAATCCATTTACCACTAAGTAAACATTAAAAAAAAAGATCATCAAAACAACATTTACAATTTAAAAAAAGATCTTCTGGTATAATTTAGCAGGAAAGATTACCCAAAAAGAAAAGAATATAACTTCTTTCAATAAACTACTATACCGTTATATTAATAAAAATACTCTACAATTCCCTACTAGATTACAGCCAGTTTTTTATTATTATTTAAAAAAAAAGGAGTAAATTGCCCATGAAAAATGTTGGACGAGAAAGTGGATAATTTATTATTTCGCAGATTAAAGTTTCATTATCTTCCATTATTTATTTTACCCTTATTTTGTGGATGGAAAATTTGGGGTTTATATTTACATTGTGTGTAGAAATCTAGCCAAGTTTATTTTTAATAATTAAAAGTGTTTTTAAAATTGTGTTAATTCACTCTTCATTTTAGATAAAGATAACCATTAGCATGAATAGTTAATATAGTTAAAAACTCTTACAATATAGTTTAACGTATACCTTTCATCAGCTGATATGTTGTATATGTTCCTGGTTCAAAATCACATTAATAGGTACCGCTCAGCAAGAGCAACCTAGTTCATGATATTTGAAACAATGAATAATATGGGAAGGTTATTCACATATTAAACAATTTTTAACGCGGGATTCAATACCGGTTCATGACTGTCGGGAATCGAGCGTGTTACCCTCTCATCTACCGACGTATATGTTGTATATGTGAAAAAAGTAAAATATAAGAAAATAATAATTATTCGAACAAATCTAGGCCAACGTTTAGTTGAATTTTGTTCCACTAGATGGCACTCTGCAATCCATGATTGTCCATGAGTGTATTTAAAACTAGCCATGTATGAATTGTTTGCGGAAGAGCTTTGTTTGATTCAAATATTCACAAATAATTTAATGGGGATCGGTGGAAGGCTAGTTAAACCGTTTGGTTTTCGACCACTACGACCCGGGTTCGATTCCCGCATTGGACACTTTTTTTCTGTTAAAAAAAATACTCCAATGGCCCACGATTCTTGCAAAAGTCCAACCCCACCAGCGAGTGCAAGTAACCAAACGGGGCTCTGGCACATTTGTAAGTGCAAAGTCGAACTGTTTTTCACATGTGTAGACATGTGGTGCACTTACAGTAAAAGCAGTCGCTAATTACCCACCATGATTATCATGGCTTTGAGATAAGATAAGAAAGAAGACAAGTAATTTTACTGTTTAAACTTATGCTCATAGTTTTCTTAATTACTTTTAATCAAGATTCTACCCTACAGCGTCAAATGTATAAATAAAATCGCCAAATACAATATTAGAGCGCTAAAAAGAGCGGGATAGTTGATTAAACTGGCGAAACCACTGGAAGGGTTCCCCACTGATGAGCCAAGCCCTCTCAATATTTTTTCATTGTAGTAAGAACAGTAGAAAGTTTGATTTATTAACAAAAAAATGTCCTCAATGATTATATATATGAATTATATTCACAAAAAAAGTATGACATAAATTCCTTTTATATTTTTCAAAATAAAATTTTTACTTACATATTCAATATAAAAATAATAAATTTAATTTGCATACATATATGCATATATACGAAAATGTCTTTATACATCAATTCAAAAGTAGAGAAAAAAAGGAACATATATACAAAATTTCCATGTATAAAAAAATATGATAGAATATATAATATTAAAAAATAAAATGTTCCCTATATTAGCAGCACTGTGTTCGCTTCTATGAACACACAAAATAAAATTGTTTACAAAATCAATAAAAATGATTCCAGTTTGGAGGTGATTGAATTTTCCGCTGGTATTTCTACAGTGGGACCAACAAAGGAATTTTTTCACCCAAACTTGGGAAGATGCGAGTTGTAATTTTTCTTAAAAATGAAATAAAATCTTAAACGATTTTTATAGACACAAGTAACTTCTTCGAAACTTGATAAAGATTTTGGGTTTTTTTAAACACATTTTTATGCTGATTTAATCAAAATGGAAATAAATCATATAATACATGTTTTTGGTATTTCTTTAGAAACCTCTTTAAAAAAGATGTCAACATCTTGGTTTCAATTGATATCTTATTTTAGAAAAAGAGATTATTTTATTAAAAAGATATTTTAAATTATTTTTTTCATTTATAATATACTAGACGAATGGCCCGGGCAACGCCCGGGTTTTACCCGAGTGCGTATATATTTTAAAAACGTTAATTCAAATATATTCGTTACAATTATAAATTGGCGCCATGGATGTCACTCTTGTGAAACGTCCCGTTCCAAACTGTGTGTTTTTAAAATGTTTTAATTAAAATACTATTCGTTACAATTATAAATTGGCGCCGTGGATGTCTCTCTTGTGAAACGTCCCGCCCCAAACTGTGTGTGTCTTGAAGATATAAAAATAAAAATGTGAACGGAAAAATATGTCCAGGGTAGCCTAGTGGTCATGGCATCTGCCCGGTAAGCGGAAGGTCGTGGGTTCGATTCCCATCCCTTGACACTTTTTTTATTTTATCCATTCTGACCAAAATCTATCCGTGAACTTCACAAAGTGAACTTCACACAGACAGAATAAGGCAATTATATTATACGAATGACCCGGGCAACGCCCGGATTTTACCCGATTAAATGCTTTTATTCAAATACTATTCGTTACAATTATAAATTGGCGCCATGGATGTCATTCTTGTATAATATATAAATGAGTTTTAAAAATTGTAAAAAAAAAAAAAATGCATCGGCCGGGAATCGAACCCGGGCCGCCCGCGTGGCAGGCGAGCATTCTACCACTGAACCACCGATGGTTATGAAAAATCCCATCCGTGAGCTTCAAACAGACAAACAGACAGAATAAGGCAAATATATAAGTAGATTGCGGATTATGATTGTAAAACGACATTTAGCAATTATCCCGCAAGTGTTTCTTTTGAACGAAAAATCTAAATTTATTTTAAAGAGAAATAAAGATTATTTCTAACCTTTGGGATGAAGTATGAAAGGATCAATTGTGAAGAGTAATGATAATGATCCTTTCATACTTCACCCCTAAGGTTAGAAATAATCGTTATTTCATCTTAAAATAAATTTAGATTTTTCATTCAAAAGAAACACATGCGGGATAATTTTCAAATGTCGTTTTACAATCATAATTCACATCATATTGTATTATAAATTACTTCATATAATAATTATGAACGGAAAAATATGTCCAAGGTAGCCTAGTAGACATGGCATTTGCCCGGTAAGCGGAACACTGTGGGTTCGATTCCCATCCCTGGAATTTTTTGTTCCGTTTATCATTACTCATCACAATTCATCCTTTCATACATCATCCCTAAGGTTAGAAATAATCGTTATTTCTCCTTAAAATAAATTTAGATTTTTCGTTCAAAAGAAACGCATGCGGGATAATTTTCAAATGTCGTTTTTCAATATTTTTTCATTAATAGGGGGGTTACTACAATATATAGAATTTGATACCTTACACTGATATTTACGGGAAAAATGTTTGTGAAATAGTAATGATAATAATAATTGATAATAATGTTTCTACTTCACAAGATGCAACCATTTACTCAATAGTCTAATTCTTCACTGTGTTCTATGCACGAAAAACGATGTAAATAGTCTTTTGTACATAGATATTCTTTCCTTGTTTTCTTTTTCTCTTTTTATATAAAATATCCATCAAATTTTTCTTTCTTTTTTCTTTTTCTCTTTTCTGAGTGAGAATTCAGTTTCTTCCCCTGCTTCTCATTTCTTTTTAGATTCATTTCTAACAGGAGAATCGTCTGTATAAGACGGAATGTCTTAATAAAGGTTTGTGTGTGTGGGATAATAATGGAAATTAATGTTAAAGAAGAAAAAGGATTACATAGGGATATATGGATTACTTTTAAAAACTAAGTTCAATAAACAGTTTATTATAATTGGCAAAAACTTTCTGAAGATAGGAATAATAAAGAAATTTTATCTTGATCTAGATGTGTGTGTGAAAAAGGACAAAATACTATTTAAAAAAATAATGTAAAATAGATATAAAGTAAATAAAAAGTGTGCGCGGTATCTTATGATTTTTTGTATAGATTCTTATTGTTCCTGGGAGTTCATTTTCCATCTCATACGGTATTTTTTTTCATTTGTTGTGTTGTGAATAATTTTTGTGAATACTTATTGACAATTTTGTTGTTGTGTTTGTTGTGAGAAAGACCCTTATAAATAGATATCTATAGACTTACCATCCAGAGACGCTGTAGCCCACGAAGGTAGATACGTTCTCTCCCATTGTCAAGTCCTCAGTGCAGGTCACTTTATCCTCAGGATTGGATGTACGGAAGGTTGTGTTACGAGCGCTGAAGGTATAGGTGTTGGAGCCGTCCAGAGTATGCCAACGATGTCCCAGAGTCACCCAAGCTGGGAACTGGCATCCAATACTTGGATGTTTGCCTAAAACGACATTCTAATTCAGTTTACACCAGTTATTGTCACAATTACTTACTCTTGATGACTCGAAGAATCCTTGATCCCTCCCAGGAGTTGACAAGACCGTCACAGGTTGGGTCGCCCGACTGTGACACCTGGTAACCTCCTCTTTGGTCTGGAATCTGATCGTAAATCTGGACAAAAAAAGTCAGAATTCAACTTTATATCGTTCTTTGGTCGAACTCTAGTCAAGATTAAGACGATGCCAATTTATTTTATCTTTTAAGCAAATGGGTTGGTGAAGGAATGGCATAAAATATCGAATTTCGACAACACACACAGCACACCACGAAACGAATCCCACATAGGACACTTTTTTCCTAGAGAAAAAATAACTTCAAGGCACCTCGATTATTTCAAAAATCTACTGCTGTGTCTTTGCATATTTGTTCTTTGTTGTAGCACAATTTGCATAGGTTTTAATTTAATTTATGTTATAAATAGGATGTATGGATTAAGTTGTGGAGTCCAGTTCAGTGTTAGGAGTCAAGTAGTCTTGTTACTTTGAATGCCTTTTTTCTCTCTATTGTAATTTTGGCTTGGCAATAAATAACAATTGTACCAAACATTATAGAGTTGTTTCGTGGCTCAACGTAACACCTACCTAACCAGTGAGTGTGAGGAACCAAACGTTGGAACACTTGAAAGTACAAATTCTCGAATCTTTTAGTTTAAAGACTTAAACAATAATGATCTAATGATAGACTAAAGATTAAAACAATTAAACAACAATCATCTAAGGATTTCAATATTATAAATCAATATGATAATTAAAAATGATAATAGAATTTATTTTTGTGATATTTTACGCTTTGTGTATATAAATAAAGATATATTTATGAAAAAAGGCATCTCTTTATCGTGCAACTGAAAGTTGCTGATGGCTTGCGCCATCTATCGGAATAAATATCAACTATTCTCGTTGATTTTTAATTATTCCAGAATTGACCAAAGATATATTTATTATTAATTAAAAGAAGAACAATCTTAAAATAATGATTTAAATATTTCGAAATCTTTCAACAAAATGATAGGTCAGAATGTGAATGAAAGTATTAAGTCTTAATATGTCCCAATTTTATTTTTATATAATATTTAGATATAACCTTGATTTTTTTTATAAAAGAAAATTTTGAAGATTAAAATATTTTAGTAAAAATTGGCATTGTGATTTTTCACCTAGTGTCTGATAGTTACGGTAATAGATTGTGCTTAGTTTTATCACATAAAGCTGCCACATTTTGTATATGAATACCAGGTATTTTAGATTATCTACTTTGAATTAAAACGTCTATTTGAGAAAGGAATCAGTTAATTTATCACTAACGGTTAAATAGCGTTATAACCGGGAATGTTATAACGATATATTCTCTTGTATGATTTATATCAATAGAAATAATTGCAAAAAGTTTCTTTATTCAATAAAAATGGCAAGCTTTCAAGCGTTAGTTCATCATCAGGCGCCAAAAGGTTTTTTTATTCAATAAAAATGGGAAGTTTCAAGCGTTAGCTCATCATCATCAGGCCAAAAAGTTTTTTTATTAAATAAAAATGAGAAGTTTCAAGCGTTAGCTCATCATCATCAGGCCAAAAAGTTTCTTTAATAAATAAAAATGAGAAGTTTCAAGCGTTAGCTCATCATCAGACCAAAAGGTTTCTTTATTAAATAAAAATGGCAAGCTTTCAAGCGTTAGCTCATCATCAGACCAAAAAGTTTATTTATTAAATGAAAATGGCAAGCTTTCAAGCGTTAGTTCATCATCAGGCAAAAAAGTTTATTTATTAAATAAAAATGGCAATGGCAATGATTGGCCTGATGATGAGCTAACGCTTGAAAACTTGCCATTTTAATTTAATAAATAAACTTTTTGCAATTATTTCTATTGATTTATATCGTTTAAATCCTTTCAATTATTTAACAATTCATTCTCTTGTATATTGAAGATATAGGAAGAATATCTTTGTCAACGACACCATTTGATCACATAACCACACCGTAATCGACTCCATCAAGACGTACAGTAACCCAACCTAGCAGCATCAGCGCTATTCTCACCTTCGTGACAGGAATTCATCTCCCGGATTTCGATTGGGATCAGGCTCGGGACTTATCTAGCTGCCCTCAGGCTCCATGGACTTCTTCGAGGATTAAATGTGGTCCATATGGATTCCCCTTTCTTGAAGTCTATTCACCCATGATACCCCCCTTAAAAAAATTCTATCACGACCATAGCTTCACAGTTGATCGTGTAGACAGCATCAAAATTCTTTCCTCATTCCAATTTGATTAGTTATTTTATTTAGTAAACATCTATTTGTGGTCATGTGTCAATTTTTGACATTTTCTTCTTCCTCTTCTTTAAAGAACCACATAGAGCAAGCAGTTCCTTCGTTCTGTACAGCTATTGGCCAGATAACTTATTTGAGAATATGAACAACTTTTGATCATCATGCAAATCATTGAATATCATTATAATACGAGATTTGATGTACTTTCTATACAGTAAAGTAGATTCTAAAGAAATATATATAGAACAAAATATAAGTTACAAGGTACTATCCCTCCGATAGGTTACCTGTTTCTAGCGAGTAGATTGAACAAGTTAGGGGGGGCTCACACATCTAAACAAATTTATTCTTATTAAAAAACTGGCTAAATAACGGATTTGATTTTTGGTCTTCTTTGTAGAAATTGGATAGTTTAACTATCAGGCTATTTTAAATATACAATTAGCGTATTTAATAGAATTAAATCGGACAAGACACCACCATCACCAATAGAAATAAAGCAACTTTTTGACAGCTAAATACCTTTTTGATATCAGAAATCTTATGGCTCACATGAAGTCGTCACTAATTGACGATGGTCAAGCCGGTCACTATTGTCTATAGGTGGGATTTTTTAATTAACCAGAGCTGGTGTTGTGGTTAGCTTAAGTCTGCTAGATTGCAGCACCAATCAATAGAGGACGCACAAAGAATATCCACAATTGTTCTAAAGAGAGAGATAGTTATAAAATCTTTTTCAAAACCGTTCAAGAGTATGACATACATTCATAAGCAAAACTTAAAGAAGTTTCATATTTTAAGCATAAACCACTCCTTATTTGCTTATATAACGGTGGATTTCCCATATATGTAAATTTGAACGTTCTCCTTTAAAATATAAAACAATATTAATATGATGTATTAGCGTATCAATTATTCCGCCTTCTACAAGCTTTCAGGTAAGCTTTTTAAGGCACATAAAAAGACACAGGACAACATCTAGACGACACGTGCAAACAGCCCGCCGAATCTGGTACAGCGCGCCGCCTGCGAAGGAACCAAGGACGCACCAAGCACACCTAGAGCCCGAAGCCCCAAGGCGGCAAAAATAGTGACCACGAGGATCGAAACTTCATCTAGGAGTATATGATGTATTAGCGGGGACCTTTTATAGGAAATTTAAACTATTTTTTACGCGTATGATTCAGTAGAAAATAGTTGGATTTCAAAAAGAATCATACGCATCAAAAATAGAGAGAGGCGTTTAATACAAAGCAATAACACGCCTTCTATATATAACGAATAAGGACATTACCACGCGAATGTTTTTTTTGACAAATATATAAAACTTCTACTGTGTCCTTAGACTGCGGTGAATCACGGTAAGGCCAGTAGAAGTTTGCTTTATTTGTGAAAAGAAACATTCGCGTGTTAATGTCTTAATTCGTTATAGAGTTTAAATTTCTTATAGAATATAATAATATAAATACACCTATCCCCCGATTTACACGGTACTTTTTTTAAACGTTTTCGCTTTTACACGGTTTTCCAAATAAGTTTTTTTTTGTTTTTATCGCACTATAATAAATGCTACTGTGATTGAACACATGCGCTGTGTACACATCTCACGAGGAATCCCGAGCTTATGTGCTGACTACATATTTTAACCTGTAAATGCATTTTATTTTTATTTCTGTGTACACCTATCCCCCGATTTACACGTTTTTCTCAGGAACGTATCTACCGTGTAAATCGGGGGGGGGGGGGAGGGATATATATAGGTGTATATACATTCTAAAGGGTACAACTTCCTAAAGTTTTGTCTCCATTAGTGTATACACTCAATGAGCTAAACGGTGTACTTACGAAACAGCGGTAGTTGTTGTGGTCATTGTGGCGGGTGACGTAGTTGGCTGGGTAGTGTACACGTCCCACTAGATAGTGTGCCGATCCTTCCTTCCACGTGGCCAGACAGGTGAGTTCCTCCACTACACCCAGTACCAAACGTCAATGTCCATAATCCTCAATACAAACATTCATGTATAGTGTTCTAGTAAAAGATATAGGACGAAAGAGGTACATCGTTTTTAAAAATAAAGATACTTCGGACAGTAAATCTTTTTATTATCTCGACGTTTCGACAAGAATCTTTTGTTCTCATCAGAAGTAAATAAAGATTAATGCATTTGGCAAGGCGTTAAAAATTGTTCTCTAAAATTTCATGAAAATTTTTAACGCCTTGTCAAATACTTTATTTTATTTACTTCTCCTGACGAATACAAAATATTTTTGTCGAAACGTTGAGAAAAATAAAAGACTCTAACTGGCTGAAGTGTCTATTTTTCATTGAAACAAACATTCATGTCTAGTGTTCTAGTAAAATATATACGACTATATATATACATGTGGTATTCATGACGAAAGAGGTTCCCTGGCCGGCATTCATCGTTCTTAAAATTAAAATTACTTCGGCCAGTAAGTATTTTTATTATCTCGACGTTTCATCAAAATTCTTTGGTCATCGTTAGTAAAAAATAAATATTAACGCATTTGTAAAGGCGTTAAAAATTATTATCTCTTAATCTTAAGGCCTTACCTGATGAGGACAAAGAATTTTTGTCGAAACGTTGAGATAATAGAAAGATTTACTGGTCGAAGTATTTTTAATTTTAAGAGATACAAATGTGGTATGTGTGAAGTGGTAGCTTACCGCTGCTCTCGGTGTTCATGACGTCAGCACACGCCTGGAAGCGGAAGAGCAGGTGGGTATCGTCGGCGCAGGAGTCGATGGTGGACACGGGGTAGCTGCATTCTCCCTGCCCGCGGTTGTAGGTGAACGTGAAGGGACCACGGAATGGACACGTCACCGGCTCCGCGTTCACTGCAAGTACGTAGCTGGTGAGGTAACGGTTAACCTTTGGTGTCACAATGTGAAGATAGTGAAGTTTACAGTACATATCGATATGATGGGCTTGAGGAATCAGTGATGTTTATAGCGATTGTGTCAATATAATGTACTTGAGGAATCAGTGAAGTTTATAGCGATTGTGTCAATATAATGTACTTGAGGAATCAGTGAAGTTTATAGCGATTGTGTCAATATAATGTACTTGAGGAATCAGTGAAGTTTATAGCGATTGTGTCAATATAATGTACTTGAGGAATCAGTGAAGTTTATAGCGATTGTGTCAATATAATGTACTTGAGGAATCAGTGAAGTTTATAGCGATTGTGTCAATATAATGTACTTGAGGAATCAGTGAAGTTTATAGCGATTGTGTCAATATAATGTACTTGAGGAATCAGTGAAGTTTATAGCGATTGTGTCAATATAATGTACTTGAGGAATCAGTGAAGTTTATAGCGATTGTGTCAATATAATGTACTTGAGGAATCAGTGAAGTTTATAACGTTTGTGTCAATGTAATGTACCTGAGAAATCAATGAAGTTTAAACCAATTGTCGATATGATGGGCCTGAAGAATCAATGAAGTTAAAAGATCTTGTTGATATGATTGATGTGTCTGAGAATTCAGTAAATTTTATAGCGCTTATGGCAATGTAAGGTACCTGAGGAATCAATGAAGTTTATAGCACTTGTCGATATGATGTGCCTGAAGAAGCATTGGAGTTTATAGCACTTGTCGATATGATATTTGAGAATTCAGTAATTTTATAGCACTTATGGCAATGTAATGTACCTGAAGAACCAGTGAAGTTTAGACCATTTGTCGATATGATGAACCTAAGAAGAAAACAGCGAAGATTTAATCATTAGTCAATTCTCGATAACAGATGCCTGAGAAGATAGAAAATTTCAATCAATTTTAGATTTGAAACGATTTTCAGTACCCTTTAATATATTCAGAAAAAAAACCTTTTTTTTTCGCTAAATAGTTTCATTCCTTCTACATAGATGGGGCGCAAAATCCTTATGCTTAATTTGTAGATTTTCTACGTATGAAAGGTGTCTGGAAAGACATGTCAATGATTCGTAATGAATTGGTGAGACGACAAAAGTTTAGGATCCTTTGTTAATGTGATAAAGGTGTCTAAGAAAAGTCTAAACCTTTTGATTCATTGTCTTCAATTGTAGAACAAATAAGTTTAGATAGAATTTTTATCAGAATGAAAAATATATAAATTTTTCGATATAAAATTCTTCAACAAGCCCAATTCTTGCACTGTTATTGCAAGTTAACAAATTACTTCATGGAATAATGTAATTAAGAAGATAGAATTTCCTTTTTATATACATATGTAAATATGTTAAACGCTTACAGTAAAAGCATTCGCATACTTTAATCGCTAAGATTATCATTGCCTGTCGCATGTGTAAATAAGATAGAATAATTGTAAATATGTAAATAAAATTATAAATATAAAGAGCTCATATAGATTCAAATGCGGAACATTAACAGAATTTTATCAAAGTTGCTCTTTTTGAGTGAAAACAGATATGTAAATATAATATAGAACAAGAAAGGTTTCAGTTATAATACAAGAAGATATTCTATCTACCATGGATATTATGTAACTGTACTAGCAGCACAAATTGAGGGATTTTGATCATTTGTTCGATGGAGGTTGATTAGGGAAAACACAGCCACAACAAACAATAGTTTAACTCCCAACGTCTCAGTAACTTCCTGTCACTCTCTTAAGGGGAATGATCACTTTGAATCTTAGTTCTACTTATATACTGTTGCATCATGGCTAATGCACCTATTTTATTTTAATTTGTAATAATAATTTTGATATATTTAAATTCAAATTTATATTTTATATTTATTTATTTTTATTAAACAGAAAAAAATATATATTATAAACAGATTTATGTATTATAAAATCAACATTTATATTTTGGTACACTGTGTGACTTCACTGCTCTCTTTGATGTCAGAAATAATAAATCATTCTGGAGGCTACTTAAAGTAGAGTTATCTCATTATTCTCTTATATAAATTTGTAGGATGGTTGAAACACTCTCTGGTAATATGCAAGACCCTGCACAGGATAGAATCAAGGTTGAAGAGTCTGTCAAGCCGCAAACTGGTGCAACAATACATACACGATTTTCTGAAATACAGCGCGTCACGTATCTGCATATATAAATAATTCATGAAAGTTTAAAATGGCATGTATTTCAGAAATTTGTGTATGTATACATGTAGGAATAGGATTTAAAGTAAACATTTTCCTGAAGAGAATGACAGGAAGTTACTGAGACGTCGGGAGTTGAAATAAACTATTGGTTAATGTGGGAGTGTTTTTCTCCACACACAAATTGATATAAGTAAATAATAAAGAATATAATTGTTGGATAGTTTCTGAAGACAACTCTCAGATTTATAATAAAAAAATTAAACTTTAAACATTTTTAGATATAGAGAGAAACGAGTTAATTACCTCGTATTTGAGGCAACAAGAGAATCATCTAATTTACATACATCGTTCTAACCAGATTCAACTTGTGCAAAAACAGACGACAAAGAAAAATAAACAAATTAATAATAGAGGGTAAGTTCCTATTTTTTTACAAGCTTTCACACTAAAAGAATAATCATTTTCTTGCTTCAATAATTCAGACTGGAAATCATATGTGAAAACCACCAGAAGATCTTGTAACATAACGTTCTATGGTGATGTCAACACGTGAAGCAGGTGAGAACTAGCACAATAAAGAAAGAATAGTAAAGGTGACATATGACATGTCCTCAGGCCGTTTTTCGTCGCCTTTTTTGACGACATTATCGCAATGTTTGGGGTTTGAAACAGTTTGAATTGTTGATTTTGTGGTGGCGGTGGTGGTGGTAGGAATTGTCCAGAACAATAATACCGGTCTCGAACCTACACATTGAAGTTTTTTTAAAATAATAAATTACTTCATAAACATATATATATTTATATAGATGGAAAATTTGCCGGGAGGAAATCGATCCATAGAAGCATAGGGCGCCTCTCCCGTCAAAATAAACGTCAAAAACTGACGCCATCTATTGACCGTCGTCGCAACTAGCGGCTTCGGGTCGGTGACAAAGCCACAACACCAACTTTGGCAAACTGATAAGAGTCCACCTAGAGACCATGGTTTCGGGCTAATGGCCCTCGTCAGTCTAGGGCGGACTTTATTCTATGAGATCCACACAGGATCTAATGGAATCTTCACAATCTACCAAAGAGGTGTTTTGCTGGCAAGGTGGCTGGGCCAAATATATGGCTAGAATATAGATGGAAAAATTGCCGGGAGGAAATTGATCCATAGAAGCATGAGGCGCTTCTCCCGTCAAAATGAACGTCAAACGTCAAAATTTTGGTACACTGTGTGACTTCACTGCTCTCTTTGATGTCAGAAATAAATAAATTATTCTGGATGCTACTTATAGTAGAGTTATCTCATTATTCTCTTATATAAATTTGTAGGATGGTTGAAACACTCTCTGGTAAGATGCAAGACCCGGCACAGGATAGAATCAAGGTTGAAGAGTCTGACAAGCCGCAAACTGGTGCAACAATTTATACACGATTTTCTGAAATACAGCGCGTCACGTATCTGCATATATAAATAATTCATGAAAGTTTAAAATGGCATGTATTTCAGAAATTTGTGTATGTATACATGTAGGAATAGGATTTAAAGTAAACATTTTCCTGAAGAGAATGACAGGAAGTTACTGAGACGTCGGGAGTTGAAATAAACTATTGGTTAATGTGGGAGTGTTTTTCTCCACACACAAATTGATATAAGTAAATAATAAAGAATATAATTGTTGGATAGTTTCTGAAGACAACTCTCAGATTTATAATAAAAAAATTAAACTTTAAACATTTTTAGATATAGAGAGAAACGAGTTAATTACCTCGTATTTGAGGCAACAAGAGAATCATCTAATTTACATACATCGTTCTAACCAGATTCAACTTGTGCAAAAACAGACGACAAAGAAAAATAAACAAATTAATAATAGAGGGTAAGTTCCTATTTTTTTACAAGCTTTCACACTAAAAGAATAATCATTTTCTTGCTTCAATAATTCAGACTGGAAATCATATGTGAAAACCACCAGAAGATCTTGTAACATAACGTTCTATGGTGATGTCAACACGTGAAGCAGGTGAGAACTAGCACAATAAAGAAAGAATAGTAAATGTGACATATGACATGTCCTCAGGCCGTTTTTCGTCGCCTTTTTTGACGACATTATCGCAATGTTTGGGGTTTGAAACAGTTTGAATTGTTGATTTTGTGGTGGCGGTGGTGGTGGTAGGAATTGTCCAGAACAATAATACCGGTCTCGAACCTACACATTGAAGTTTTTTTAAAATAATAAATTACTTCATAAACATATATATATTTATATAGATGGAAAATTTGCCGGGAGGAAATCGATCCATAGAAGCATAGGGCGCCTCTCCCGTCAAAATAAACGTCAAAAACTGACGCCATCTATTGACCGTCGTCGCAACTAGCGGCTTCGGGTCGGTGACAAAGCCACAACACCAACTTTGGCAAACTGATAAGAGTCCACCTAGAGACCATGGTTTCGGGCTAATGGCCCTCGTCAGTCTAGGGCGGACTTTATTCTATGAGATCCACACAGGATCTAATGGAATCTTCACAATCTACCAAAGAGGTGTTTTGCTGGCAAGGTGGCTGGGCCAAATATATGGCTAGAATATAGATGGAAAAATTGCCGGGAGGAAATTGATCCATAGAAGCATGAGGCGCTTCTCCCGTCAAAATGAACGTCAAACGTTTTGGCCCAGCCACCTTGCCAGCAAAACACCTCTGGTAGATTGTGAAGATTCCATTAGATCCCGTGTGGATCTCATGGAATAAAGTCCGCCCTAGGCTGACGAGGGCCATTAGCTCGAAACCATGGTCTCTAGGTGGACGCTTCTCAGTTTGCCAAAGCTGGTGTTGTGGCTTTGTCACCAACCCGAGGCCGCTAGTTGCGGCGACGGTCAATAGATGGCGTCAGTTTTTGACGTTTATTTTGACGGGAGAGGCGCCCTATGCTTCTTTATATATATATATATATATATATATATATATATATATATATATATATATATATATACAATTAAAACATTTTATTGACGTCTAATCAATCATATACAAGAGTTAAAAGGGAAATAGGAAGAAAAATATTTACAGTCGAGGTCTCAGCGACTTAGAGCTGTTCTAAGAGCGGTCAGTTTCTTTAGGGTTTTCTGGTCGCCACCTTGAGCGCGCTCAATGACACATCCGATGAAGTTGAAGAGAATGGTCTTGTGTTCTGGCGGCATTTTCGGAAGTATTGTCGTACAGGCATCGGTGTACAGAATCATGCAGATGATGCGGTCTTCGTCAGTCGACTGCAGCATGGGACTTAAGATGGTCGTGTAGTTTAAATCTTTATATATATATATATTTATATGATATAATAATAGAGTCACACATATTGAAAAGGTACTCTATTGTTAAGTTTTTATGTAAAGAGAAGGAATTGTTTGCTCGTTGGTCCTATATTAAAGATTTTATTGTTGTAGTATCAATCTGCATAGTCTTTTTAAACTTTATTATTTACATATATCTATGATTATATAATGAATACTATAATCAGTGATGACTCTGCTTATTTACATAATTAAATTAATAATCTTTATATTAACTTTGTGAATACATAACAATCTATGATAACCAAACGGCAAAACAGCATAAACAGATGCATAGAAATATCAGAAACATACGAAACAATATGGACAAACACTACCCCATAGATGTAGGCAGTCTTCTATATATAACACTATAGTTCACGAATTTATTGGGTTCAATTTAAGATCACGAGATATCATTCGACCAGCACGTAGCCTCCACCTATGCACGTATATTTACAAAAATTGTTTATAACACACAAAGAATGTAAAATATATTTTCTCCCTCTTTCAATATCATTAATATTTAAAATATGTAATAATTAATATGTATATAAAAATAGTATATATCATCAATTTATTATCGTGATTTATTTATTACCAGTTGCAAATAAGACACGCTATATCCGAACTGGATAATTGCGCGTGAAACTATTTACAATAATTGTAGTAGAGTATGTAACAGAATTATCAAAAAGAAAATAAACAATTAAGAAAAAGAGCATTGAATAAACAAACATTAAACAAATAGGCAACAACATAAGCAGATAGAAGAAATCGCAAGGTAGTTATTTACAGTATGTTAAGCAATGATGGAAGTTGATTCAATGAAGTTATCTGTAATAATTAGTATCGTGGAGAGAGAAAATTGATCAGTTGAGCTATTTACAATGAGTTATGTTCTAAAGTAACTTATTCGTGATAGTCCTGTTGAAGGACTGACATATCCGAAAGCTTGAAAATAAAAATTTGAAAAAGAAACTTAAACCTGGAAGCTTTATTTATTTTATAACATAACACCTATAAAAATGTTTTAAATTAAAATAAAAAATATATGAGAGAATTATAAAAGTGAAAGTTGGTTAGTATGATTAGGTCTTGTCTTCTTACATAATGTGAAAAATAGTACAAAAGAGAAATTGTACTGAGATTAGGTGAATAAATTAAGAAAAAGACATCTGATCGTGCAACTAAAGGTTACTGATGGATTGCGCCATCTATCGGAATAAATATAAACTATTTTCGTTGATTTTTAATTATTCCAGAATTGGCTGAATACCCATTCTTGATTAATCAAGAAAATCTAATCATGTATTTGGCCATTTCTTGAATAATTGAGAAATCAACGTTTAGTTGATATTTATTCCGACAGATGGCGTAAGTCATTAGAAAATTCTAGTTGAACGATCAGGAGATGCCTCTTTTTCTTTATCATTATATAATGGTTGGCACATAAAAGGTTACATTACCCAAACAAGAATCCTTTCAACTTTACTAAGAGAAAGTCACATTCAAATAATTATAAAGGAAGATGTAATTTGTAAATTCTGCAAAACTGAAAGCATAGAAGAAATGACCCACTACATCTCTGAATGCATTATTGTTAACGAGGAACGGAATAAGATCTTAAAGAACATTATCCAAGTCTACATGAACCCAGTTCAGCTAATCAGAATAATGTCCAAGAAAAAATATATAGCGATAGAATTGTTTAATTTTCATAAAGCGTTAGAGAACAAGGTAATCTCTAAGAACTAAAATTACAGAACAATTTCCTTCCATAGTTAATTTGTATAGGTATGTTGAATACTTTGATTTCCTTTTCATTTTCCCTTCTCACCTTTGTTTATGTTTTTCTCCCTTTCTTCATGAAAATGATGTATGGCGAGTCCTTACAGGACGGAAATGTCCTAATAAAGCAGTTGTTGTTGTATATAATGGTTGGTAAATTCTGGGAACTCAGAGGTCACTGCTAGGTACCCGCTCGGGGAAAGAATATAGAACCTACTGAAAAGATGATATGAGATAGATCTCCTTGTATCCAATAACTACAATAACATCAACTGATATATTGAGTTATCAACTGAATTCCGGTTCTTTATAAAAAGACAATGGATTTCTTTACATTACCTATGTAATCCTATGTGTATACAATGTAATACTAATTATCTATGTAATCTAACTACCCTATAATCTTATCTGTAAATAGTCATCAGTATTTTAAAAATATTTTGTTTAAAATGTCCAATGTACGTCTGCGCGGAGGTACATGCAAATGTTTCTTTTGCTAATAATTTGATTTTCTCTCCTCATGTAACACCCTCGTAGGACAGTAAATTTGTTCGAAATCTCTTGCTTATATATTTTCTCTAATAATAATAGGAAAATAATTAAAGAAATTAATTGTTTATTGTAAGTTTTAATTTTAAACATAAAAAAGTTGAATTTTGGAACATAGATACGAATTGGTTTCAAAAGCCATGAGTCGTAATTTCGAGATTAGGTTTTTATATCAGAAATCTATTAAGAACTATAAACAAGATGATCTAGGTATTAATTAGAGTTTGATGATAAATTTGGTTAGTATTAAAGCGAAAAAAAATCATAGGTACATTTATCACATGTAACGACATATATCCATTATAGGAAGTATAAACAACATGGTAACAGGTATAAAAAGGTGATATTAAAAGGCAAAGCTGTAATGTTCACTCATCCGAGAAAATGCCAGGTGCGAACAGCAAGTCAAGGAACCGTGAAGAAAAGAAAACTGTTATACATTCCCTAGCATTTGAGCACCTTATAAAATGCAATATGTATGCAAATCCCTTTAGATTAAGTTAACTTTTGTCATTCAACTCGCGGGGAATTTAAAATGCAGATATATGTCTTAATATTAGAAAAAAGTTTTTTAACTCCATAATGTGGAGGTAATCCGTTTAATAAGCGAGCGATGTTAGGTAGAATGGAAGATTCTTGAAATGACTTCAGGCGTTGGATAACGAAATATTCTAAAAGATATTAACGTCTTGGGGATATTAGGCAGTTCAATATTTCAAAGATGGCTTGTCTTAATCCATTTGTACATGGAAATATTGTATATAGAGATTGTGATCATAAATGTCAATAAAATTATAATAAAACGTAATTATACTTTATTCAATTTATGTTGATACTTATACAGGGATGTTTCGGGGTTGTATTCTTGTGGGGCTAGATTTCTTGCAAAATTTCCAATCTCACCCATATTTAATCCACTTGCTCTTTAAAGATGGCATTACTCTATTTGGTCACATATTGTTAGAGGATCTAATTCTTTCCTAGTCTACAATCGAGCAGAGTAAACACTAACACCTCTAAGAAAATTAATACCTTTAATTTCCTTTCATAACTAACTAATTTACATCATTTAAAACCAAATATATACATGTAAAGTCGTCCGGTCATCTGGTCAAAATATAAATATATTAATCTATGAAAAAACAACTTATAAAAATGCTAACACATATAATTATTCTGTAGTTGACCTTGTGCAAGAATAGCAATCACTGAAGTAATTAATCCTTTATTAAAAACATGTTTTTAGGCAATTTTTCAAATATTTAGAATTAAAATAAGCCTCAATGATTACTATACTAACGACGGCCAACAGTCCCAACTACATATGCGGTTAGCTTTTCTTGCTAATTAAAGAAAGGTTGTTCGGACAATTTCCATAAGCGAAAAATATCAAGGTTCAGTTGATAAATAACTTATAAATGACCTTCATCCATCATCAACGTTTAGTGACAACTTGAGTAGAAATTATTCAAACACATTTGTCTTGATTGCATTCTTTATTCTTGGTTTAAATCAAACACCATGGGGACATGAATGTTCGTTGTTAAATCCGAATTGGCTTTAAATCTAGTACATCACCATCAAGTCCTTGTTTCTCTTCTTTCTTATTTCCATTCAATCATCAATCTTGTAAACCTTAAGACTTTTGATGGTGTCTGCCGGGGATGAGTAGAGCTCATCAATGAATGAGACAATACAGTCAATAATGTGTTTTGTACATAGTGGGAAAACCTTGCAACCGTTCTGGAAAGTCATTGTCCGTAGATGACCAGACTTAAGTCTGGAAATCAAAGACTGTTGTTCTCTTGGGAGGACAGAACATGTGCTTGTTCCTCCTGCTCTGTACCAGTCATGTGCAGCGTTAGATTTCCATTCCTGCAGGAATTGGGTTCATCATCAAGTGATAATTAAAGATCATTCATCAGTAGTTCATGAGTTCACAATCTACCACTAGGTTCTGAAGTGATAAGGTGGTGCGATCTTTCTCCAGTTATCCAATATAGAATTTTATAAAGTTTTCTTTATTCAAATTTCTATGCAATATGAACAAAAACAATTTGATTTCTTACATACCCTAATTTTAAAAGATAATTTAAATTTAAGAGGTCGTATTATGTGTGTTGAAATGTATGTATGAACAAGCTTACAACATTTCAGTGAAATATTAATCTATTCTTTAATTGACCATTGTTATGCGATGTTCATTCGCATCTATGTTAATAACCTCTTGTAGTCAAATTACGAAACTATTTTAGACGCGTAATATTCTTTTTAAAATAAAACAATTTCTACTGCCCTTACTGCAATGGAAAAATTGATGGGAGGGCCTGGCTCATCAGTGGTGAACCCTCCCAGAGGTTTCGCCAGTTTAATCTACCATACCGATGTTATATTGCATTTTTGGAACTTCCTTTTATAGTGATACTGATGCTTGACTCTTCGAATGGGTATTTTAGATGAACTATGGACATAAGCTTTTAGGACAGCAGAATTACATATAATTATAAATATATAATACCTATTGTAGGTGTGTTGTGTGTATAGTAATCTTTAGTGCGATGATATAAAAAAACAAAGATAAGATTCTTTTGTAGAATACGTTTATTCCGCTAGCTTTCTAACGACATCATTCAACGCCCATTGAAGAACGATGTCGTTCCAAAGCTAGCGGAATAAACATGTTCTGCCAAAGAAGATTCTCTTTATTATTTTATATTATCACAATATAGTAATGGTAATCAAAAAGTTGTTCTATACATAGTAACCTTTAGTATTACTGAGGCAGGAATAGTAGAAAAGCTATAGGTAATTTTCTTATTTAAACCCGTCTATAGGGTTACCCTTCCATTTAGGTTCAATACTTTATATCCGAACTTTGTTGAATTCTTTTAGGGAATAAAAGAACTTGGTTGAATAGATGAGAGAGCAAGGGGATTATTTCTACCTTTATACCGGATCCCAATAAGGAATCAAAAAGCTTGGTCTTAAATCCGATTAAAATGAGCGAAATGTTTTAATTCATCATTTTAGCCATCACACCTGAATTTAATTTGGGACTCTGGAAGTTTTAAATATAATATGATGTAATAAATTCAATTGGTAATAAAACAAGAGAATTGCCTGAAATAATTTTATATCGAAAATTTAAAATTCATTAAAGCACAATTCAATTAGAAAAAAATCCAAATCAATTTAGCACTTATTTATTGTTAACCCGAGGTTTCAGTGTCTCACTGATACCTTTTTCAATGGGTTTGCCCTAATAATGCCGGATTGCTCGCGCATGCGTCTCAACGACCAATCAGCGGCAGAAGGTATACCCCGACGTTAACAGATGCGTTGGTGAACCCTAAACGCTACCTCATCTACAAGAACGATAGCAGTAAAGAAATGGAATGCGTATGCGTTATTTTTATGGCGCTAGGAAACAGATAAGAACCAATTAGAAGAATAATATCGACACCTTATAAAATGTATGAATAGGTTAAAGCTTATATTATGGTAGTGATAGTATACCGTAAAGATAATAAACAAATATACCTTTTTATAGGTACAACCTAATCCAAATAAATTAATAGTGGGACGTTTCGGTAACAGCGTTGTTACTCTCATCAATGAATTATTTTGTCTGTGTAAGTCATGCTCATGGATTAAGCAAATGAACGCTGTCCGACTTCAGGACGAATGTGACATCATACCAGACGACTCTCAGTGGGATTCGTCTGATGAAAATAATATTTAAGTATATATATTTTTAAATATATATTAACCCTATATAATTTTATATGTACGATTAATAAATATGTTTCAATCTCAATCTCTATAGTAATCAGAAGGTGATAATCCTTTATTTTGAGCCTCTAAAACATGAAATTTCTATAGTCTCAAATTCGAATATTTGCGCTAGTGTTCTATATTTAAATGGATCAAGTAGGGCTGTTAGCAGAGTAAATATTTAAAAGAGAATTAGTCATCTCGTTAACTCTATTAGAGAGTTGGGCAATTAAACTGGGATATTTCCCCGACCTCTTCTCATCTAAGATTTATCTCTCTTCTTATCTATCTATTATTTACATAAAGTAAATCGCTCAGAATATCTGACATTCTAATAGAATGGTTATACATAAGAGATTTCGATTGTCTTCAGAGAGAAAGATGGAAGGTTTTCTTATATAAACGAAATATATTTATGATATAAAGCTAAAAGAGATGATATCCGTGCACTAAAAGAAGCATTTCTACTGTAAAATATACATTGGAACAAAGAACTTCGGTTCATTATCTCCAGTACAGTAGGTTATGATGGTGATGAAGAATGTACCACAACACCAGTTATGGCAAATTCAGACAAAAAACTAATTTTTAAACGGGAAAAATGCCTTTTTTATTAATGAATTCCATTCTCAGTAAGAGCTCAGAAAGCTTACAACAAAACATAACTTCACAGTTTATAAGAGATGAATCAGGAAATTTACAAATAAACACAACTTCACAGTGTTTAAAGGCTCAGGGAATTCACAGCAAAACACACCTTCAAAGTTTATAAGGACTTAGGAAAGTGACAAAAGAACACAACTTCACAGTTTATAAAGGCTCAGAAATTTCACAACAAAACACAACTTCATAATATATAAGGGCCTAGGAAGTTTACACCAAAACGAAACTTTACAGTTTTTAAGGAGTTAGGAAATGTACCACAAAACACAACTTCACAGTTTATAGGAATCAGGAAGTTTTTTAAAAAACATTTGCCGATTCTAAATTCTTAGTCTTGCAGGCAGATTTGCGCGAAACCCGTTTCCATTGCGCTTATATGTATCACAATATCTCAATATATAACTCTTATGTGTAGACAAAGTAGATTGAGTCCATATTTAACATACTAGAAAGGCTCTACCAACAAAGTCGAACAATCAACGACAACAAATGTTCAGGGTGACAATGGCTGACAGCATTATCGGGAAATCTGCGGAACAACGGGGAGATGAATGTCACCAAGTTGTCACAGCGTGAGATGGATGATCATTGTGGCGCCATAGTGTATTGATATGACATCACGACAACCACCGACAGTTTGCATCGTTGCATACCACGTTGTGTCGACCCTGAATGGTATACTCATTAAAGTGTTACGTCTCGGACCCTCAAGTTTTACAATCATGTAGTAATATATTGTCGCGTATAAGGACTGAAAACATATACAACCTCCGCCAATAGATGACGCTTTCGCCTATTTCCCGTTTGGAACTTGTGTGGATATCGCCGACTGCTGTGGTCCTATTTCCTGGAGCAAATAATTGTAAGTACACGTTTATATTGGCCCCAGTAGGTGGCGTAATGTAAATACCCATTGTTTATTATTCTAGTTATATGTAATGTGTAGTAGAAGTGACAATAAAGAAGAGTGTTTGAAGTCTCGCTGCCGGTTGCTGTTGTTACTCTCGCCAACGCCACAGTCACTGCTCTTCTGGCAAGTCTGTCGTGTCCCCCCACCAGTGGTAAGGCCGAGAGATACTGCCAGAGGAAAGGAGTTCCACTTTAGTGGTGTTTCTCGGACGTCCTTGGGTGCTCTGCAGGGTACAGCTGCTGAGGGAGAGCAACGGGAGCCCGGGTAGGTGATCCACGACGGAGGAAGCGGCGTCGTCGCGAAGAACTGGAGGGTCAAGCCGCGACAATATAATAGTGTATTGATGTGACATCACGACAACCAGCGACAGTTTGCATCGTTGCATACATCGTTATGTCAACCCTGGATGGTATACTCATCATAGTATTACGTCTCATATCTTAAATTTGGCAATCGTGAATTCAATCCTCTTCGATTATAGTCCCCTAAACGGTCCTTTCAACTCAGTCCTTGAGGTCATTGCTCTACATTCTTTATGAACTTCCCTCTATCTTGTATCCTCTTATTTCCTTTTTATAAAGCCACGACCAAATCATATTAAAAAGAATCTCACAGAACATAGCTCGCATATCTCTATTTCCTTTCTTCTTTCATGAGAAGTGGGAGAAGAGAAGCAGAGAGTGTCCAATTCTCAACTCTTCTCCAAATCTCTTTATTAGTCACTAGGAAGGTCCATATTATCTTAAATAGTTTACTGTAGCATCAAATGTCAAAGATATTTAGATATTTTGAAGATTGAATTATTATAAACGCGCTATTTCATTTTAATCATAAAAAATACAAATTTCTACAGAGAAGTCAATATGAAAAAGATTTGGTAAAGCTTGGCTCATCAGTTCTGAACCATCCCATCGAATTCGAAAACTTAACTCACCAGTTCGCTGCAACTATTGTAGTGTTCATACTACTTATTTAGTATGCACTGGAAGAATACCATTTGGTGATAATGTTTTAATGAAACAATATGAAAAAGGCTTCTGTAATTGTAAAACTCACTGATATTATTTTTTCAGCTATTTCGATTAAAGAAAAACATGTAAATATGCAAAAGGCGATCGGTGCTATGTAACAATATAAACTGAATACATCGGTGAGGGCCTCAGCTAATATTCAACACAGTTTACAAAGTGTTTTGTCGGTCAATAGGAAATACCTCTTGAGTTTTCTATTTATTTTTATGAATATCTTTGCAACATGACACTCTCTTGGACTAATGAGTGTCATATCCTAAACTCCGATATTCCGATATTCTTTTAAATTTGAAAATATATACTATAGCAATTTTACTGCCTCTAAAAGCTATTCTGAGAAATATATAAAAACCCCAATAGATACCTCTTTATATTATTTCAGCAGAAATATACCTTCCCCCCTTTTTGATATATATATTTCGATAAATATCAAATATATCTTCAAGTGTGAAAAGCTCATTCTCATACTGTTTTGATGATTTCTTTTCAAAATACATTTGTATCATCAGTTCAAACATTATGGAACACCATTTTACTATGTTCTATGAGTGATATAACCTATCATAATGTATATGATTTAGTAACTGATACTTTATATATATACTCCTATATTCAAATACAGGACGGTTGTATAATCTAAGTTGTCTCTTTTAGATTAGTTACTAATCAATGTTATGAAAAGTTCCTTCTTTCTTTGGTTTTAAATCAGAGATTTCATTTTCTTTGATTGACTATCAGTTTATGTATTGTTGTTGTTGTTGTCGTGTCCAATGAAGAGCTTCAGATGTCTCCATGCATCTCTATCACAGCAGTCGTAATGTTCTCTATCTTGGGTGTGTATACTGTATTGTTGTTGTTGTCGTGTCCAATGAAGAGCCTCAGATATCTCTATGCATCTCTATCACAGCAGTCGCAATGTTCTCTATCTTGGGTGTCTATACTGTATTGTTGTTGTTGTCGTGTCCAATGAAGAACCTCAGATGTCTCCATGCATCTCTATCACAGCAGTCGCAATGTCCACTATCTTGGGTGTGTAAAGCTGCTGCTCTGGATCCATGTCAATTTTCTGCAAGGCTGAGGCTATAGTTTATGTAAACAGGTGGACATATTAATAAGCATCATCTTGGGTTTCCAATTGGAGATCTTTACATTTTTATTTAAATTAAAATTTTATTTGAAAAACGCCAACCTTTATCAAAACGTTTAGTGAAAATCATATAAAAAATTGAAGAGGTTTTTGCAGATCAGAACTGCTTTTGCGAAGATCCAAAATGTCACTTTTTGATAAGATTAAACACTGTTTACTTTAATATAAAAGGTGTAATGTATTATATAATATTTTTCTGAAATATTTTGTCATTCATTCTGAATTTTTCTAAGTATTTTTATAAAATACAAAAATACAAAATATTATATATTCATCATACTACCATGTATTGAAGCATATAAAAAAGCAATGAACACAAATTACAAATATAACTAATGTTTTAGCATAAAAAAACATGCGAAATACTATTCAAAACACAAACAATAACTAATAGTAAATATCAGTTAAGTCGTAAAAAGAACGCAATTCTAAGTGCTGCTTGAATTCACAGACAAGAGATCACTGAAAATAAAAATATAAAATTTTGACTCAGGACCACCGGACCCCTTTTCAATTAAGCGTCAGCTTTTTCACGTCACCTTATCTGCCTATTATAATTAAACTTGTCGTACAAGTTAATTGTCATTGATCGCCAAGTGTTTATCAATGTACCCAAACTTCTTTTTTTCTGAAATATTTTTTTTTTCTTTTCACAGAGAGAGCCGCCTGTTAATTAAACTTAAAGATAAAAAGAGAGACGACGTCCATTATATATAGCATCTCCTCTAGCAATAATAATTTTTCATTAGAATCTGTTAAGAACACTGATTAGAACAGAGTAGCAATCTCTTCTGTGAATAATTCAAAATATATTTAATTGACTAGAGACTAAAGTCAATGTATTTGTATTTTTGTTGTTATGTGTCATCAGGTTGTAGAAAAAGTTTGTGATTTTGTGAAATCTTTTCCTTATTGTTATTCGATATCTTAGCATTTGCTTCAGATTCCGGAATAGACATGTTGTCGTATTTTTGATGATGTCAAGTTATTCAGTTTTTGATCATCTGATATCTCCATGCTTTTCGAGCTTGCACAATCTTTTATCTAGTTTTTTAGAATTGACATTCTGTTGTATTATTGATAGTGTCAAGTTACTTTGTTCTTGGTCATCTTCTTCCTCAATGTTTTGCGATATCTTTCCTTTTTAAAATTTTTATTTTCTCTAGTACACGTGGTACAGGCCATGATAATCATCGTGGGTAATTAGTGACTGCTTTTAATGTAAGTGCACCACATGTCTACACATGTGAAAAGCAGTCCAATTTTTCACTTACAAATGTGCTGGAACCCCCTTTGGTTACTTGCACTTGCTGGTGGGGTTATACTTATTTTTTTAATTAGAAAAAAGTTCCCAATGCGGAATTCGATTCCGGGTCGTAGCAGTCCTAAACAAAGGGTTTAAACAATCCTTCTACCCACCCCCGTATCTCTTCTTTAGATTTTATAATTACTCCAGAAAGAGTTTATATATTCATCAATAAATATATGTAACGAAAGAGATATATTTCCCATTTTAAAATCTAACAAAACAATGTATTTTGTTTATCACCCAAGAAAAAATGTGGCTATATAGAATATGCTGCGTCAGTTTTGGCATATTCAGACAAACCTGAATACTGTAGTTTCGAGCTATGGTCTTCACCAGTACAGAGGTGGCTTCGATTTCATAACGGAAATATCTTTATTTACGGGGCTACTAACCAAAACGGATGATTTTTGAGCCCCGATGGACGCATAAAGCGGAATATATACAAAGCACTATAGCGCTATTGGAGGGGCCTGGGGATGGGTGGCCAGGGGATCATCGCCAGGTGAGGCCAGGAGAGCCGGGATGTAGAGGAGGATCAGTGGAGCAGAGTGGTGATCCGTGAAGATTCGATTTCATAACAGAGATAAATAAGGATAACCCAGGCCCCTGGATAATTTCATAACATCCTTATGAGAAGAGTTATAAAATCGGTCGAAAAAGGTGTTAAGCTGGTGAAGTTTCAGGGCAGATTTTTCAAGCCAGAATACAAAATAAGGTTGCGAAAGGATAGTATTCATGTTCCAAAAATGGCAACTTCTCCTTTTAAAATGCATTAGAACAATGTATTTTGTTCATTACCCTATTACATCGGAAACCTGTTATATATTCCTGAAGAAGGGTTCACAGTACCCGAAAGCTTGAGAAAACGATAAAGTATGAAACTCATCCTTAGAGGCTGTGTTTTATTGTAATTTATACTATACATAGTATAGCGTAGAAATCAAGTCATTGTATATCTGGAGATGTAAAAGTATTTATTGATAACGTCACCACGACTAGCCTACAAATATTAACAAATTAACCAAACTATCTACAGCTAGAGAATATCAAGCAAGCAAGCTAGGTAACTAAATGATGATTTTACAAATATAAAATAATAAATCTGTTTCTAAATATTTATATTGAATAATAAATTATTTCTTCGCCACAATATTATACAGTATTAGAGTTCTAAAGAAGCGGTCTGGTAAATTAAAACTTGACGATACCGCTGGGAGGGTTCACCATTAATAAGCCAAGTCCTCTCAATATATTTTTCATCACAGTAAGGATGGTAGAAGTTTGAGTTATTTGTGAAAATAAACATTCGCGTTTTTGTTGTTTTCATTTATATTGTAATTAATACCACTCTTCAACTAATTCTCTTCAACAACAATTTTAAACTATTTCAAAATCATTTATTTGCTTATTATAATAAAACGAATAGTATTATGATGCATTAGCGCGCCATCTGTTATGAAAATTCGAAACTATTTTAAACGCTTACGATTCTTTTTGAAATTAAACAATTTATACTACCCTTACTACAATGGATTTTTTTTCCATTGCAGTGTAGGATCATTAATCACCTCAGACACGGTTAGCCACTAACGTTGTTTTTATTTCAAAAAGTCTCGACTTATTTAGGCATACACTTTTTAGTTAAATGGTATTCTAACAAAAAAGTAATATAACATATTGTTTACAATAAAATATAAAATAATTTAATAAAGAATAATTAAATATTTACATTTACAAAATGTAACTTTTATAACACACAAAGTTTAACACAGCGCCATCTAGGTGTGGCAATTGGAATTATTTAACCCTACAGCAGTAAGGGCAGTATAAATTGTTTAATTTCAAAAAGAATCTTACACGCCTAAAATAGTTTCGAATTTTCAAAACGAATAGTCTTCAGTATGAAATATTATGATATATTAATATAAAGTAAGTGAGAAAGCATTACGAACACATTAGATGAGAAATAGTTAAACTATGTTTATATTTTATTTAACAATGTTAATAAAAGAAGGAGATAACAGCTAAAGTTTGAATAAGTTGACAGTTAACATGATGAAGCACCCACATGGGACAATAGATTTTGTACTTAACAAGTCCAACTGATAAGAACTCGCTCCAGAAAACCAAAACTGGTTGAGATAGGAATTATTTTCTCTATCCACATATTGGGATATCATTATGATTGATGATTGGTTCCTTTTTTTTTTCAATATCAGCTGACACTCTATTAACTAGGGACGCCATATTTGTTATATTTATTAATACCAACAGAATATACAAACATATACATTATATATATATATATATATATATATATATATTTTTTTTTTTTACACAAATAAATTTACTGGCAATGCGTTTCTTTTAAATATAATCAAATATTATCTCTACAGATCTTACTGCAGTGATATGAGTTATTGAATGAGAGGGCTTGGCTCTTTAAATCTTGTATATTGCGCCATTGCGCCAGTAAATTTATTTGTGTAAAATTTAAACGATAGATGGCAATTAACTTTAATATTTACAAATATACATTATATAATTATTTATAATAAAATATATTTATTTATCTGAATATAGAGCGGAATCCATTTTCAAATATGCCTTTTTATTATCTAAATAATAAAATATACTTTACACACTTTATCTCTAATTAAATATCCATAATTAAATCGTATTTTAGTTATTTCTCAATTTTACCCAATTATTCAATTATTCTAGTTATACTGAAAGTCGAATTTTTTCCATTTAAAAATGCATTAAAAAAATGAATTTTGTTCTTCATCCCGGTAAAAAATGTACACTAATAGACAAAACCTAAGAAAATTATACCTTTTAGCATGTATATCGGAATTCAGACAATAACTCTGAAAGATATTTGATACACAGTGACCTCTATTAAAGACACGAGATAACCAAAAGTGAGAAAAATTGCCTCTGTCTCCTTTAAAAAATAAAGAAGACGACCCGCGACAAAAAAAGACATTAAACTTCCTCAAGTTTTGTTCATGAGTGTATATATAGGTATTGATGGAAATTGAGGCCCAACAATAGATTAGGAAAATTCAGAAAAAGTTCACCCGTATGTTTTAAAAAGAGAGATTACATTTTTAAGACAGGAATACCATATTCTCGTAACCTTATAATCAAACATTCTATATATATATGTTATGAATATATATATATTTTTTTAGGTAAGGCTTGATAAGACAAAGGATCGATAAGATAAGGGGTTGAGGTGCAGTCGTGATAAGAAAAAGATAATTATTTACCGTCAAGTAGCTTTTATTTTCAATTACTTGAGGAAAGATTACACATTAGTTATTTTCTCATTATATATAATTTATAAAGTTAATCCTATATTAGTGATTTAAAAGGATAGATATGTTAACTACGCATATTTACAACAAAACTATACAACAAAAACTGAAAGTCTTTCTAAAAAACGATGATAACAAAAGTAAAATTATCAATGAATAAAATGAAATATATATTTTTTAATATATAGAAATATTTGAGTTTTTAGATTAAATAATATACATATATTCAACATTTTTATCTTGTACGAAAATTATAAAGTTTTAAATTTGAGTATAACACACACACACACAATTCTTCTAGATGAGCTGGTGGATTATAAGCATAAGATAAAATCCATCATGTAGACAATTGCGAAAACACTATTAAAATGATTATTCAAAAGCACTCCACAATGAGTTTTTCTTCAATAATTTATTAAAATTCACAAGCTCTCAATTGAATTCTCTTCTATAGGAGTTTCTCCTCTATGTATAAGCATTCAATATATAATTGATAGCTCTGAGTGGAAACGCCTATAGAAGAGTAAAAGTTTGCAATTTTTAAAAATTAAGTTCTTATATATAGACGGCACGTTATTTTGACTTATAATCAATTAATGACTAATTGAATTTGTACTTATTGTTTGCGGAAGAGCATTGCTCTATGCAAATATTTATAAGTAATTCTACTGTCCTAAAAGCTTATGTCCATAGTGTTCTTTAATACTATTTCTGAGAATTTCACCCTTCAGTGTAGTATATATATAAAACACCAGGATTGTCCAATACAGTATTAGAGCTCTAAGAGAAGCGGTCTGGTAGATTAAATTGGCGAAACCGTTGGGAGGGTTCACCACTGATGAACCAAGCCCCCCAATATTTCTTCATCGCAGTAAGGACAGTAGAAGTTTTTTTATGTGTAAAAGAAACATTTGTGCTTTAATGATTTCATTTCTTAGGTTAAAAACCAATTTCGGGTTACAATAAACATTATTTTATAACACAAAATGGTATTTTTTCTTGTGTGAAATAATTTAGTGTGGACATCACAGAATTAGTGTTTGTAGACGTTAAGATAGTGGTAAGAAGACTGCACCATTATTCCCGCCATTTACTAACCAAAATCAGAACGATTAGAGAAAGCATCAATGCAAAGATGAGTATCATTTTCGAAGGATCTGTTTTCATACTAAGAAGGATTGCAAAGAACAAATCAGCAAGATTATCAGCAATTTCAATCGTTCCCTTAATGACTCGAGAAACCATTGGAGAATCATCCTCTTCTTCAGTCGTATCTTCAAAATCTTCAAAATTTTCAACAGTTTCTTTGATTATTTCTATATACGGGATTGTCGACATTACATACGAAAATGTAGGTTTTCTTAAATATAATCGATTTAAACTTTGAGTTGATGATTCATGTTTGATAATCATTTTCTCACCAAGATCTTCTAATTCCTCTTTTGTAAGTTCACGTTCATAATTATAAACACCATCTTGATAGAAATACTGAGAAGTTGTTGGTGAAGGATAGGTTGAATTGATAGTTCGACAACGATAGAAATAGACATAATCTGTCTCTCCACGATTGACATAGAAACTTATATATGGACATGGTCGTTGTGAGACATCTTCACAAAGAAATCCTGTAATCCCTTTCTTACAGATACATGTACGCTTTGTTGTATCACATTCTCCGAAGCCATAAACACAATGAGTCCATGTTGAAGAATCATTGAAAAGGAAGCCTGGGTAGTTGTATGGAGTATCGTGAGAGATCAAACATGCAGGTACAAGTCCGTAACTGACAGATTCCATCATCCAGATGAATACATTACGTGTGGCTACGAAGGCTGGTGAAGTGTCAGATGGATCGTTGATTTTGCAGCGCATCACATCGCGAACGTAAGTTTGGAAGTAAAGAAGACTGTAGGGAGGGATCAGCTCATGGCTGATTTGAACGGACAGGATTCCCACTAGGATGATCAACCTCAAGACCACCATTGTTTGAATCCTCATATTTTTATGAGATAATCGATGAAATACCTCTATCCAGGAAAAATTCAACTAATAGAGAACTAAAGACACCAAAGAAAGCAGACTCATTTAGTTACATTCTCTCGAATGTTAAAAATAAAGAAGGCATATCCTGACCAAGAGCACATGTGCTTTTTAGATGGCAGAGAGCATCATCTAGTGGAACAGAAATCAACTAAACATTGATTTAGCCTGTTCCCTGATATTCGGCCAACCCATTTTCTTGATAAATCAGGAAAAGCCATCCACGAACGCGTTTCGCACTGTTGACACTCGTTAGCGTATTTTTGGTCCCAGAGGCTTTTAGAGAAACCAAGAAATGGGTATTTAAGGCCAAACATGGGTAAATACGCTTAACATGTGAACAAATAATATTTTTAAAAAGCGTTTGATTGTATGCGAGAAAAGATTTTTTAAAAGTAGTACTTTTTCAAATAGATCTATAGTTACTACAGAAAAAAATAATTTTCCCAAGAGTTCATCTTAAATACCGGATATAAAAGAAGCAAATAACCAAATATATTATTAGAGTTTACTCGAAATGCCATTGAAACAGTTGATCCAGGATCTCAAATTCATTGCAGTAAGGGCAGTAGGAATTTATTTAATAAGATACATACGAGCGCTATGAATGTAGTTTACATTTTCCACACGGGATCTAATGGAATCTTGACAATCTGCCAGAGAGGTGTTTAGCTGACAAAGTGGCTATGCCAAATCTATGGCTAAAATATAGATGGAAATTTTGCAGGGAGGATATTGATCTAAAGAGACAAAGGTCGCCTCTTCCGTCAAAATAGACGTCAAAACTAGACGTCAAAACTAGACGCCATCTAGCGGTCTCGGGTCGGTGACAAAGCCACAACACCAGCTTTAGCAAACTGAAAAGCGTCCACCTAGAGACCTGGTGTTGTGGCTTTGTCACCGACCCGAGACCGCTAGTTTGCGGTGGCGGTCAATAGATGGCGTCTAGTTTTGACGTCTATTTTGACGGGAGAGGCGACCATTGTCTCTTTAGATCAATATCCTCCCGGCAAAATTTCCATCTATATATATTATAAACCAATAGAGGCTCCTCTTCATCATTCTTTATCATCACTAGTGAAGTATTTTACTTGGGTGAAGCGTATCATTCTGATACACGATTAAAGGGAAGAGGTGTCTCTTTTGTACATAAATGTTATTCTCCACAACCTTTTTATATTATACTTTAAAAAATCTATTATTTATTTTTCTAAATATTTTTTAACTATAAGAGTGAAAATATATAACGCCACACAACACAACAACACACAAATCAACATATATTTATAGAAACTAAGTTCCGATTGGTATACACATTTTTTCGAAATTTCTCTAAGATCCAAACTAAGTCTTCTAAAATCTTCTAAACGAGCGCTGGGTTCAAGATTAGGGATCCTTAAATCAAACACCACCCTGATAACGAGGTTATAAAATAGTCTGCTGATACTCTATAATCTCTTTTGATTATCGTAAAGTTATTTTTAATTTATAGCTTATAGTAAAAATATTATAATTTATTACATTTGTCTTTTAACACTGTTTATAAAGGATATAAGAAGAGCCTTTAAGCGTCTTGTACAAGTAAAGCGTTTGGTTTTATTTCCAATTTTAGCACTTTATTCTCTTATATTTTCTTATCGTTTATTATTTCGGATTTAGGTATTCAACACAAAACACTATATTAACAATTTAACATTTAATATATATCGTAATTTGAATATAGCTATTTCGGATACGATCACTGCTTCACTTACTAAGCTCGGAAAGCTTGCCGCATCCTGGATATGTCTGGCCTTATCTAAATAGTTGTGGCAGAGGTTAACTGTATCTTCAGGCCAGACTTCTTCTGGTCTCCAACCGAAGCCTATATGCTTCCTTAAAAGTGCCCACAACACCCTGATGATACTAATAATTCACCAACACCCGATTTATAACTGACAAACGTTTATTAAACTTACACATCCTTATTTATAGAATTATATTTACAAATATTTAAATCTTCTGAATGAATAAGCGATAAAAAAAATTTACAAAACGGGCGTCTCCAAGAGATATATAAGTTAATAATTCTTATTTAGGCTTATATCATATTGATGGTACCTTAACCTCTGTCCTTATCTGCTATAACCACAAATTTCATGTGTAACTAATTATAACTATATTAATATAACTTAAATCTTTACTATGTACCACATGACAGGCCATAGTTAAATTAATATGAACACATATAAATTATAACATTATTATAACATTTAACTACTCTTTATTACTATATAATATCACAATCTGGATTATGTAAGTTATACATATTTATTATTGATAACAATGAAAACAATGATAAATTGACAGAAGAATAAAGCAGCATATGCAAATTAATACAATAACGGATTAATTTGCATAGTTGAAGTTTATATAGTGATAGTAACTCCTTCTAGATCTAATTCAATATGGTGTCAAAGTGTCATCGGAATAAGTCAAATACAATATAAGCATATTGGGGACAAGCAAACACATATATGCTTTTCTATTTCATTATCATATAATGAAAGTCATGGGGGAAGGGGGAGAAGTCCGACCAGACCTCACTGCGGTCCTTCCTTGACCCTTGGAATATTTGACCAAATTCTGGTCCAAGGTGACTAACGTGGCAACGGCACCAATGATGAGCAAGATAGAGAACGTTGCTGTGATAGAGATGCATGGAGATATCTGAGGCTCTTCATTGGAGACGACAACAAAAATACAGTATACACACTCAAGATAGAGAACATTGCGACTGCTGTGATAGAGACGCATGGATCCATCTGAGGCTCTTCATTGGACACGACAACAACAAAAATACAGTACACACCCAAGATAGAGGACAATGCGACTGCTGTGATAAAGATTAATGGAGACACATCTGAGGCTCTTCATTGGATACGACAACAACAACAATACGGTATACACACCTAAGATAGAGGACATTGCGACTGCTGTGATAGAGATGTATGGAAACAACTGAGGCTCTTAATTGGACACGACAACAACAACAATACAGTATACACACTCAAGATAGAGAACATTGCGACTGCTGTGATAGAGATGCATGGATCCATCTGAGGCTCTTCATTGGACACGACAACAACAAAAATACAGTACACACCCAAGATAGAGGACAATGCGACTGCTGTGATAAAGATTAATGGAGACACATCTGAGGCTCTTCATTGGATACGACAACAACAACAATACGGTATACACACCTAAGATAGAGGACATTGCGACTGCTGTGATAGAGATGTATGGAAACATCTGAGGCTCTTAATTGGACACGACAACAACAATACAGTATACACACACCCAAGATAGCGGACATTGCGACTGTTGTGTTAGAGATGCATGGAGATCTGAGGCTCTTCAATGGACACGACAACAACAACAATACAGTATACACACCCAAAATAGAGAACATTGTGACTGCTGTGATAGAGATGCATGGAGATATCTGAGGCTCTTCATTGGACACGACAACAACAATACAGTATACACACCCAAGATAGAGAACATTGCGAATTCTGTAACAGAGATACATGGGGGCATCTGAGGCTCTTCATTGGACACGACAACAACAACAATACAGTATACACACCCAAGATAGAGGACGTTGCGACTGCTGTGATAGAGATGCATGGAGATATCTGAGGCTCTTCATTGGACACGACAACAACAACAATACAATATACACACCCAAGAAAGAGGACAATGCGACTGCTGTGATAGAGATGCATGGGGACATCCGAAGCTCTTCATTGGACATGACAACAAAAACAATACAGTATACACACCCAAGATAGAAGACAATGCGACTACTTTGATAGAGATACATGGAGACATCTGAGGCTCTTCATTGGACACGACAACAACAACAATACAGTATACACACCCAAGATAGTGGACAATGCGACTGCTGTGATAGAGAGAGAGATGTATGGAGACATCTGAGGATCTTCATTGGACTCGACAACAACACTACAGTATACAAACCCACGATAGAGTACATTGCGACTTCTGTGATAGAGAAGCATGGAGACATCTGAGGCTTTTCATTGGACACAACAACAACAAAAACAAAGATAGCCACACATATTGTTATTTTTTAAAATATATTTTGTTC
>CP092868.1:40912691-40943276 GCA_030710605.1 Cordylochernes scorpioides | reverse complement strand
AATATATGCCTTTTTAATTAAAGATTTATTTATGGATTGCTCTTTTTCTAAAACAATATTGTCATTTACAAAAATAAAATTTCGAACATATCAGGAAAGTATAAATATTAGATGATAAAGAAATAGATATAGAAATTCTAAACACAATGCATTCGAAGTGCTTTCTACCATACGTCCTTATATAAGCAATACGAGTAAACTTGACGATCTTAAATTATACACCTCATTTGAGATTGATACCTCGATCCATTAAGGCAATAAATATTTGGCCAGAGTGTCGTCATGAATTATTCAGCGTTGAATAACCAGCGCAACAACTAGAATATTCACATTGACAATGGGGATATTGGAAAATACGGATATATGGGTAACTTGGCTAAAATCTTCAATCAGATTTTGAAAACCAAAAATGTCGAAAATTCAAAAAGATAGACGAATATTCTTAACCTTGCCTATGAATATGCAACAGATATACAATTTACGTAAACCTTCGCGCATGTTTCACCTGATTACGCAGATAGGTAAGGAAAATAAAATGGCAAACATTCAGAAAAAAAAACAGAAACATAGGTCGCTGGTGAATTCAAAATGCTGCGAAAATTTCAGGAATAGGTTCTACGCACATAATGCACATGTGCATTACATTTAATCAAGTTAACGGTTAGTACCCCTTAACACCCATTATTTTAATGAATTATCGTTCAAGTACGTATATATAGATAGAATCACTTTAAAATAAAGAAAAGGAAGTTGACTAGAATATACTTAGTGTTTTTTATGCCTTTCCAAAAAAAAATAAACTGTATATAGCTGATTGTCTATTTACATATTGATACTTCTTTGAATTGATACTTTTTTGGTGTTCAGGGCTAGTTTATGTAAAATGAAATGTCTTAATAAAACGCATGTTTCCGTCATGTTATTGCATTCTAAATTGTAAAGTTCAATTTAGTACCCTCTTCATATTGTAGCAAAGTATTTTCTTTTTTTATTAACAGAGTATTATTTTTATGTTTATATTTTGATACTCTATACACTTCCCTCTTTTGCTTATATATATTTTTTATCACTCATAGTTTGTTCTTGCCTGAAATAAATTGTTGTCTCATCCCGAAGTTGGTCTTCCCTAATTTTCCACGTGGAAATATAAACAGTGTGAGAACGTGTACGAGGGGTGTCCCATAAGTCCGTGGCCCGACCATGAGAACGAAATATTAGAAACTAATAAATTTTATCATATATACATTAAAGCCTTGTATAAAGATATGTAAATTTTTAAGTGTCTACAACTAACCGTTTTTTTGTTATGGGTTCTGAAAGAGAACAAGAAACAGGAATCATCTAAAATGGAGACAAACGAGATTCGTGCTGTAATAAAATAAATTTGTAAGAAAGGAATGTGGCCGAAGGAAATCTATGAGGATATGGTGAATACATTAAGGGAAGAGGCTCTTTTCCTATAGCACAGTAAAAAATGGGTAGCTGCTTTTAAATTAGAGAGGATCAGCACCGAAGACGAACATCGACAAGGAAGATCTGTTGAGTCAGTTACTCATGAAAAAATCGACAAGATACATGTTTTGGTTATGTTGGACAGAATAATGACAGTTCGTCGGATAGAATAGACCTTGGGTATTCTAAAAACAACAGTGGATCGGATTATGAGAGAACACTTGGGCCTCAGGAAGCTTTCTGCCCGTTGGGTTCCCAAACTTTTGATACTCGATCAAAAGGCTGTAAGGAGAAAGTTATTTTCGGACAATTTTGCGTTATTTGAAGCCAATCCAGAGGAATTTGTCAGTATATTTGTTACCATGGATGAGACTTGGGCCCATCACTTTACACCAAAGGCCAAGCAACAATCCATGCAATGGAGACACTCCGGTTCCCCTCCCCCCAAGAAAGCCAAGACAGTTCCATCAGCAGGGAAGGTTATGGTGTCTGTCTTTTGGGATTCCGAGGGTGTACTTCTTCTAGACTTTCTTAATAAGGGTCAAAACATCACTGTAAATTATTATGCAAATCATTTGAAGCAACTACGAGAAGATATCAAGGAAAAGAGAAGAGGAATATTGTCCAGGAAGATTGTTTACCACCAAGACAATGCTCCGAGTCATCGGTCGCTGCAAGCCATGGCTGCTATTTATGATTCTGGCTTTGAACTTTTACCACATGCACCCTATTCACCAGATATAGGTCCGTTTGACTTCCACCTATTTCTTCATTTGAAAAAAATCACTTTCTGGGATTCATGTTAGGTCAGATGAAGAGGTCATTGATGCTGTAACCTAATTTTTTGAGTTACTTGAAACACCGTTCTTTTTGGAGGGCATAAAAGCATTAGAACATCGCTGGAAAAAGTGTATAGACCTTAAAGGGGATTATGTTAAAAAATAAATTATAATCATTTTATTAGTCATTTTCTTTATATGTCGGGCCACGGACTTATGGGACACCCCTCGTATTATAGACGGTTGTTAGATAGCCATTTAAGTTCAATGCCCTCTCATTAAACAATCGAATATCTGATATGTTCAACTACAGTAGTTTCTAGATGACTCATCATTTTCCAGAAGTTTGATTTCTCTTATATTGAACTGAACATGTCATCTATGTCTAACACGCAGGTCTAGACCGTGGCGCCTGTTAGAAAATCAATAAAAACGATTACCTCTTAACGATTTATTTACCGATACAAGATGATGGTTGATCTGTTATTTTGCTATTTAGTTCGAAAGGTAAATGACTGTTTATAAGACATTTATTATAGCACGATGAATTGAGATTTCAGATTCCCTATACGCTCAATTTTATTGATTTCATTAGAGTATATTAGTATAGAAAATTGCAATAAAGTATAACATAAGAATATAAACATTATCAACGCGTTTCTTTATTTGTGTAAAGTTCAAGCTTTCTGATCCTTAGTTTTAGTTGAGATTATCTCAACCTATAGCCAGTGTAAGGATTATAAAGATCTAAAAGTTTGCACTCAACTTATAACCAGTGTAAGGATTATAAAGATCTAAAGGTTTGCACTCAACTTATAGCCAGTGTAAGGATTATAAAGATCTAAAAGTTTGCACTTTGCACGAATAAAGAAACGCGTTGATACTGTTTATAATCTAATTTTATTAGAGTACTAATTTTGATAAACTAGGCAAGTGGTCGGCAACCTTTTAAGTTGGAAGAGTAAAAAAATACAATTTAAAAATTTCAAAGTTTCTAAAGAGCCACACAGTTTTTCCTTGCTAACAAGAAATACATTCTAAACTTTCTACAAAATCTGGATCTCTGATGTTTTCATGCGTTGAATAATGTAAATAACTTATGTAAATAAACTTTTCTCTTTGCTTGGCGCAAGTATCCCTTGCGGGATATAGCGCTTTGGAAAAAAAAACAATAAATAGTATTCGGATATAAATAAATATTTGCATATGGAACTAAAGAGCCGCAGATTCACATCCCAAGAGCCGCATGTGGCTCACGAGCCTCAATTTACAGACCCAGAAACTAGACTAATTAAACATAACGACATATAACATATATTAGAAATTGAACTATTTATTACGATTGGAAAATGATAATATGAGGATTTGATCATCAGAGAGGATGGTGAATTTTTCCATCGGTTTGTCCAGTTTGATCCATCATACCGTTCTATAGAGGAAGAGCCCTGCTCTATGGTTGAGGAAATGGTCTACTAGAAGATGTATAGGACTATTGTCTCTAAAAGCTTTATGACCAATAGCGCAATCAGAAAAAAACACAATGATTGAAGAAGGCATCTCCTTATAATGCAACTGAAAGTTTCTGATGGGTTGCACCATCTATCGGAATATATATCTATCGGTATAATCGGAAGCCATCAGCAACTTTCAGTTGCACGATAAGGAGATACCTTTTTCATAATTTATGCACTTTATCCCAGTACAATATTACATGTGTATTATTTTTATTACAATGATTGAAGGTTAAATTCTTCAGTAACGTTCAATTTCATTATCATATCATGCTTCTTTCTTAATAAACTTCTTAGAGCGTCCAGTATGTAAGAGGTGAATGACCCATTTCACCTTCCGGTCAAGTAATCGGCATTTATCAGCGACCGAGCAAACCTGAAGCGTGCTGTAACAGCACCACGCGAGCGATGCCATAGGAATACCAAGTCCCTGGGCAATTAATTGTGACATGGTTAATCACCTCGTTGAATCCATACAAGCGTAATTTCATGAAACAGCCATATGGAGATTCAAAACCTTCCCCATATATACTACTTGATATTATTAAGAAAATAGAGCATTCCATAATTGAATTTTCAAGTAAAAAAGACATACAGTTAAACTTGTCTATAGCGCCCCCTCTAAATAGCGCTTTTCTCTCTATAGCGCCCGATTTTAAATATTTTACATTGAAAGTGACCTGTCTATAGCACCCTATTTTGGAGAGTCCCAAGAGGGGACGCTATAGACAGAGCAATCCATAATTGAATCTCCAAATAAAAAAGAGATATACAGTTAAACCTGTCTATAGCGCCCCTCTAAATAGCGCCTTCCTCTATATAGCGCCCGATTTTAAACATTGAAATGTAAACATTTTACATTAAAAGTGACCTATCTATAGCACCCACTCTCTATAGCTCCATATTTTGGTGAGTCCCAAGAGGGGGTGCTATAGATAGGTTTAACTGTATATTGGATTGAAAAAATGATTATTGGCTATATCTCTGTCTCTTCAGTCGGTTGAACGCTATTCTTTATCAAGGCATGATAATGTATATTAACAAATATATTCCTTTTCTAATTAGACAAATGCTACAGGGTTTTGAAGATCGGTTTCATCAACTTTATAAAAATAAAGAAATTAATTTACAAAAACCAGGATATTTAAATTCATTGAGATCCTTTTAGACAATCCAATATATGTCATTTTATTATCTAAATACTTGTAGTTATTGAAAGATAGAAAACTTCTAAGAATTGGTGATTCTATTTGAGGTTATGTTTGTTAAATTCTTGTTAATCAAAGAGTGTAACATTAAACAAATATTTTCTTCTTTTATTCAAAATTCCATATGCTTCAGTAATTCTCTGTCATCTTTGTCAAATGAGATATTGTTGCTTAGAGCCTGGTATCTATATATTGTCTTTATACATTATTTTTAATATTATTTATTCTATTATTCTCACTTTAATTACAGTATATGATGCGTCTAAACTTCGCTGGAATGTTATATTAATAACAAAATTTTTAAAATATTATAATAAAAACAAATATAATATATTTGAGCATAGCATATATCTAATTATTTCAATATATTTATTATTTGCGTACACATTGTTAATTACTGTTAATACACATATATATCTTGCTACTTTGAAAACTTCTCTCATAGCCTCTCTCTCTCTCTCTCTCTCTCTCTCTTTCTTTCTCTCTCTCTTTGGTATTTCATATATTTAAATCTTTTTTCCATGAATAATTTCCGTGTCATTCCTGAGGTATTTCTATGTGACAATGTAATTAAAATGTTTCATTTATACTTTTTATATATTTCAGGAATTAACTCGCTATTTTATTCTGTGACATATGGATATATATACGTACATTTAACAATATAGCATATCATTTAGAGTATATCACACCTTCCTTCAATTATTTCGTTCAATACCTCACTTATATTTATAACATGTTTTAAGTTTTTGCATATATCTATGTAAACATAGTGTATTAATATATATATATATATATACGCCCATGGACAAAACTTGAGGAGGTTGTAGATTGTAGCATGCATATCGGGATTAAGACAATAACTCTGAAAGATAGTTGATACACAGTGACCTTTATTGAAGACACACGAGACACACTAAGTGTGAACAGCCTCTGTCTCTTAAAAAAATAATAATAACCGGCCACATCAAAGACTTTCTACTTCCTTAAGTTTTGTCTATGAATGTATGTATTAAATGTAAATTGGCGTAGGAAAATGATATTCATTTCCAAAAAAGGGGACATCTCCCTTTAAAATGTAGTATATCAAGGCATCTCTGGATATTCTCAGCGTATAGATGGTATAGTGGCATTTCCCTTAAGTTGGCTCTGCTCGCTTTACGCAAATAAGATCGATAAATCTACTGTTTTATGTAGATTCAAGGTGAGAGTTAGCCTCCTGGTGAATTCTCTCTCGTAGAAAAGCCTTTACACCCAAAATCTAGAGATAATTTTAAAAATTATCAAGTAGAATATTGTATTTTTGGGTGCCATAATTTACATTTTAAATGATTTTATATGCAGAGATACTATGGAGGAATGGTACTTACCTCGAAACATGGAGTAAAGATGTCCGTCCACTGTCAACTTGGAGCATGCCACCTTCAGACTCCGGAAGTCATCGCAGTACGCTGCATAAACATCGTGAGTAAATTAGTAGGTTCTCTATCAAATAGAGATATTGAATTTTAGCATTGTTCTTCATGCATTATAGTTTTTTTGTTTGAAATTCCCTTGTAATTTCATATCAAATCGCAGTTCATCTTTAGGCAAAATTTACTTCATCTCAATGTATTTTTTCCTAACCACCCTACTTATCTTTTTTATTGTAACAAAGGAAGACATTAAGATGCGAAGCACTCTCAATGAATATTTGTAAAAATAAATCAAACTTTCACTGTCCTTACCGCGATGAAAAATGAATTGAGAGGGCTTGGCTCATCAGTGGTGAATCCTCCCAGCGGTTTCACCAATTTAATCCTCCAGACCACTTTTTTAGAGCTCTAATACTGTATTGGATCATTCTTCTAACATTCGCATCTTAATGTCTTCCTTCGTTATATATAAATGGCACGTTATTGCTTTCTATTAATCTCCTTTATTGTATTAAAATACTTTTTGTTAGGTTATGGTTCATCAATTTTTTTTTATTTAACAATTGCAGAATACACGCTATATCCACAAATCGGATATTTGCGTGTGAAATATATACATTTGAATGAAAGAAAAAGTGGTTTAAAGGGATATATACATATTTACATATCAGTATGCAAATTGATTACATTAGTAGTCACTTATTTAGTTAAGTACATTCTGCAGAATTTGTTGAATCTTTGGTGCATGTCCTTAGTGTAGACCAGATGTTGCATATTTGTTATGGGAAGTTGATTTAGTTCCCTAAGGTCAGCGGGCAGTCAGTTAATAAGTGTCTGGGGTTCTTTTAATGATTTTTACCAGTTAAATCTTTAGACATCTTTATCATTACATCAAAGAGGTATAGATTGATATATTTATGATTATCTTTCTGGCCTGAAAGATTCAGGTTCCTAATAGATATTATTGTTTCTCTTTTTATTTTGATTACTTTGTCTTGTATAATATGTTTATAACTGTTTCTGTTAAAAAAAAATGTAAATCGACGCAATTATTCCTAGCCGGGATATCGCGTTTTGTGTGTTGAAATAAATAAACCCAATATACCAATTAAGATAGTAACAATAAGTTTCTATATTATTCATCCACATTTACACTGAAGATTAAATCTCAAATTGCAACGCTTTATTAACTATCTTAATAGATGTTGTGTGTGTGTGTGTTTTGTGTTGTGTTGTTGTTGTTGTGTATTGTATTTATACATTTACAATTATTTTAAGAATTTATGTAGTCTACTATTGCTGTGTACCATATAAATCTCTGAGAGGCTTTACCAATGATTCATGATATTTCATTTAATTTTTTTATTTCAATAATGGATATAGAGTTTAATTATTATTGTTATAAAACACTTACACTTATTAAAATTTGAAAAATAGCACAAATATGATATTTTACTTGGATAAGGTGTATAAAGATGGCGCAAGACATCAGTAACATTCAATTGCACGATACGGAAATGCCTTTTAATCTTTCTTATTAAAATGTTTAAACCATTTATTAAAATTGATTATTATTATTTAATATCATACTAACCATTTATTTTTGCAAACTACGATACATTAAAAATATGTATTTTTTAATTAGGATGATATACATATCAATTTAAAAAAGTAGTTATTTCATATCTTTAAGAATTCTTCTAGATTTTAAAAAATATTTATAAACTTCTAAAACTGAAGGTAGCCATTTATAGAGATATTACTCTAAAATTGAAAATATTTTACCGTACGAGGTGTATATTTTTATCCAACATTTCATAAATCTTGGCATGTCCATATTTAAGACGCCTCTTCCTTAAGGAATTTTGGGGATAAGGTCTCCTCCCCCGAGTGGCTACCAATGGAGTTCCATCCTGATCTATGTTTAGCTTCTTCAGAATAACTTGATTGATGATTCATTGGACTTTTGAACGTCTTCTTATGACCCTCTCAACTTCTATTCAACTATGAATGGTCTCTTTTGTCAGTTATGAATACCCATTGGTCTCAAACGGACGCCTCAAAAAAATTTGAAAACATTTTTTAGTTCGAAATAGTTTTATAAAAAGTATTTATCAAATATGAAAGTGTTTCCAAGTATATGGAATAGGATTTAAGACATTCGGTAATATATATTCTGATGATCTAAACCAGTGTATTTTGATATAAAGTTTTCCTGAGAGTTTTCCTTTTATGTTTCTAAAAAAATAAACTGATGTGTGAATTGAAAAAGAATTTTCTAAATGAAACAGTTGATCTCCCTTCTTCTAACTTTGGAATGAAAGATATGGCTAATCAGTGGTGAATTCTTAAAACCGTTTTGCCAGTTTAAACTTTCTAAATCTATTTATACCAGGCTTTATCTGAATTTCGATCCTATAAAAAGATTTTAATACACATTAAATAATACTTAGAATACTAAAATGTTATTCTAAACACAATTACGTTATTTAAATCACGTGGAAACACTCATCGACCGTGGAACCGAAGCTTTATTTATTTGCACTTTGTTTATATTGGTGTATATATTTATACACCAATACCTCGCTTTGCGTCGTTTCGTTTTGCGTTTTTTCGAAGTTGCGTCGCTGCTTAATTTTTACTGATTTTCACTGTGCGTCGTTAGATTTTCGAAGTTCCGTTGTTTTGGATTCGAGTCTTTATTTTTTAAATTTTTTTTTTCCTAAAATATGGCAACACCTTTGTTTTTGATTGCGCCTTCACATATTTTCACTTTGCGTCGTTTCAATTTGCGTCGTGTTTTTTTTTTGGAACGTAACCCCGACGCAAAGCGAGATATGGGTGTATAATATTTGATTTTATATTTGGCTACCACTTTGAGAACAAACTTTTAATACAGCCTGGTACTCGATTTTAGCTTATACCAATTCGGCAATTTTTTCAATGAAGTTTGAACAGTATATGAGAGAGCGAAATTATTTATATAATTTTAAATTAATATAAATGTTAGGATGCATTAGCGCGCCATCTATTATGAAAATTCGAAACTATTATAGACTCGTATGTTTAATTAGTAGAAATTGTTTAATTTGTAAAAGAAACATACCTGTCTATAATAGTGCCACGTGGAAAATTAGGGAAGACAAAAACTTCAGGAGGAGACAACAATTTATTTCGGGCAAGGACAGAACTATGAATGATAAACAAAAGATAAGCAAAGAGGGAACTTTACAGAGTAGCAAAGTATAAGCACCGAATATGATACTCTGTTAATAAAATAATACATACTTTTCGACAATAGTTTAGAATTTTCATAATATAAATGTAAAACACAAGAAATTTATCATTTGAAAATTTAATACACTTTAAAAAATAAAAAGTGAAAAAATTACGTTGTTCGATTTAACCCAACGTTCAATCAATGACTATCTCAAGAAAAGACCAGGAGTTTCCATGGGTAGATTATAGTGGTAGGTTCTCTACTGTAATAGAAAATTGTTTTGGATTTTAGAATAAGAAAATAGTAAGAATTTATGTTTGGTAGATATAGTAGCATGTTTGGCCATCTTGTCGAACACTCGGAGAAGTTGATAGTAAAACTGGGAGAGATATGAAGAAGATATCAGGAAGATAAAATTCTGGAACAATTTCAAAAGAAGACCCTATAAAGTCATCAAAAGTCTGGCCATTGAATGGAAGCTCTGACTACATAACACTGACCATCAATCTATGGAAATACAAGAGTACTGCCCATCAACTTATAGAAGTAAAATCATACTGCCCATCAGCCTATGGAAGTGAAAGATACTCCCCATCACACACACATCCTATGGAAGGAAAAGAATACTGTTCATCAGTCTATGGCAATACAAGAGTACAGCCCACAACCTATGGAATTAAAAGAATACTTATCATCAGTCTATGAAAATACAAGAATACTACCCACAACCTATGGAATGAAAATAATACTGCTCATCAGTCTATGGAAATACAAGAGTACTGCCTACAACCTATGGAATGAAAATAATACTGCTCATCAGTCTATGGAAATACAAGAGTACTGCCCACAACCTATGGAATGAAAATAATACTGCTCATCAGTCTATGGAAATACAAGAGTACTGCCCACAACCAATGGAATGAAAAGAATACTGCTCATCAGTCTATGGAAATACAAGAGTACTGCCTACAACCTATGGAATGAAAAGAATACAGAATACTGCTCATCAGTCTATGAGATTACAAGAATACTTGCCAACAGTCTATAGAAATACAATATTACTGTCCATAAGCCTATGGAAGTACAAGAATACTGCCCATCAACCTTCGGGAATACAAGAGTACAATAATTACAACAATTTTTCAAAAATTGAAGGTTGCAGGACAAGTAATTTTAAAATTTACAAAGGTTGATACAGAGGAATTGCTTATATGAGGTTTCGGCGTACCAAAGAAGTTATGATTAGAGATTTCATTCTATATTAACTATGTAAATTGATGGAATATGTAACTAACAAACTATCTAATTATTTCCAAGAACACACACACCGACATAAATAAATATATGGGGCTATCTTATTCACCTTTCATCAAATATTCCATTAACGTTTCTAATATATATTAAACATGTTTTCTCCAAAAATAAACATGTACCATTAAATAACTCAACAAAATTAACCGAACTAATCAGATCTATAACTATTAATAGTTTATCAACTTTACTATTATCTGTGAAAATGTAGAATCTACGTAAAAAAAAAGAAAGCGACACACAATTTCCTTCATTTTTCCCTTTAAAATATTAAAATTTTAATTGTAAAAGAGATGACACTCGGTGACCTAGATCATACATAATACATGAGACAATTCAATTAGAAATTGCAAAAAAAAGTGTAATTATAATAGTGGAATTGTTACAAACCTAATGGAATTAAGATTTCCTCAGAAAAAAAAATTCTTTAAGATATTACAAGCGGTATCTTTTGAGAATGTCATTAGAATCATCTATGTCTTGGAAAAGTTTATCAATATAGAACGCAGAAACACTAATCTGCTTCAATTCTTGATGACTTTGAGACAGAATCTTAATGTCTTTGCCTATTAGAGGTTTTTTTTCTTTTGTTGTTATTAACATGCTTTCATTTTTTTATTGTTTGGTCGTATTTTTGAGTTTGTTCATTTATAAATCAGGATATATTAATTACTTTAAAGTTGTTAGAATTTTAATTACTTTTTTGCTTTCTCTCCTCTTTCTCGAGAGAGTCTTTCGCGGAGTCTTTCTCGCGGTGGGCGCCACCAATGAAGACCTTGTATATATATTTATATATATATGTATATTTTTCATCTATTTTATCTATTTATATCTATTGATTCATATATCTATCATTATTAATCTTATTTATTCATTTTATGTATTTAACCTTATATAATCTTATATGGACGTTATAATAAATCAGTTTCAATCTCTCTCTCTCTTTCTCTCTCTTGTTATTCATATATTTTAAATTTTAATTTCATTGGAAAACTTTCTCTTTCATTGTAAAGATAGAGGCAAACTGGCCGGCATTCATATTTCTTGAAAATAAAGATACTTCGACCAGTAAATATATTTATTACCTCGACGAGGACAAAAGCTTTTTGTCGAAACGTCGAGGTAATAAAAAGATTTACTGGTCGAAAGTCTATTTAATTTATCTTTCATATTACATCTATAATTTCATATTTTCTTTAGATTCTTTGTGACTTATACCGAGTCTTTGACCTTTTATAGTGCTTATTGATGATTTTGAGGAGGTTGTTGAATACCTTTACAGTTATTATGACTATGCTTTTTCTTCCGTTTTAAATTACGTATAAAGATTTCAGTGCCTTCATCATTTATATGTTGAATTATATGTATCTTATATTCCGAGTGGAGAGGAAGAGAATAAAGAAAAGAAATATTGATTATTAAGTGAATATGTTTAGTTCGTCGAATGCAAATTTTACTTACTAAAAAAAAAGAAGAATTAAATATAAATCATTAGCAAATATGCTTATTTTATTTAAACAAATTTAAATATATAATATTTTTGGCAAATGAGTTTATTAGAAAAAATACATTTAACCAACCCACAAAAGAAAAACAAATCTATATATACAACAGCATAAAATAATAATTTAAAAAAATATTTTTGTTTTTTGGTCAAATTAGAAAAAAATATTTATATATCATAAAGAAATTAAATTGAATATAACATGTATATATTACCAAAGTCTTCGATCTATTAGAATGTCTGTTGATATGATTCTGTGATTATATAGATATATGTTTTCATACTGTTTCTAAGACCCTGCTATCATTTTTCTTTTCAATTCTAACAGGGAATTAGTTACTATATACAGTTCTTATTAATTATATTGAATATATTAAAATATTTTGTTGTTATGTGACCACACACACACATACATGTTTATTTTTTTATTTTAATTGATGGAAGTGTCTCTTATTTTCTTTGTCACTTATATATTGAGCACGGATGCAAATAAGTGATTGGTCTTCCCAATGTAATTTCTGTGCTTATTAATACCTTTGAAAGTGGTTATAGGTGTTTGCTGTTATATAACCAGGCATTTATTTCAATTATAGTTGAGGCATTTCTTCTATTCCTTCTATTTTTATCTATTAACTTAACTGTAGTTTTATGAAGACATTTTAATCTATTATAGTACCTTTCTTTGATGTGATGAAGCGTTTAAATGAATGTCTTCTTTATTTTAAATTAATGAGGGTTCAGTAAATTAATGACGGGTATATGGAATTAATGTATGAAAAAAAATTATATACAACAACAAAAAGGCTTTTATTAGGGCCCATTGCCCTGTATGAATTCGCCATACTATAACAAAATAATACAGTAATCTTTTCTCCCTTTCTCGATGTGCACGTGAGCCTTTGTTTGAAAAGGGATTTATTTACATATCTGTTCTAAAACTTTCCTTAAAAGCCATTATATTTTAATGGCCATTATAATGTTGATTAAAAGAGAGAAAATGCCTAGGACAGGGGTCGGTGACCTACGGTTAGCTAGCCATATGTAGCTCTTTGTATGTGAAGCTGTGCTTGTAGTACTCCATAAATAAAGTTTTTATTTATGAGAATACTATTTATTATGCCGATTACCTAACTATGAATAAAAATCAAAGAATAATAAAATATTTTACATAAATAAATACAAAGCATTTTACAATAATATATAATTATTTTTCAACTTTTTATCAATTTGACTGTATTCAGGTATAAGAAATCTTACTAAAAATCAAATATATTTTTATAAAATCACAAAATAGCTTTATAAAAAGTACTATATCTATAATTGCCTTTTTTTCTTTTGTAAACTAATTCTTAGTAGTATTCTTTACACTCTAATAAATATATCATTGATAAATCATTTGTTTATTCATCTTGCAATATAAATATGATAAAGCATTCAACAATTGTAATTTGCGTCTATCATAATAAATGGATTATTACTTTTGTTTGAAGTTTATACGTTATATATAAATATATATATATATATATATATATATATATAATTTTGTAATTATTCTTATTTTTAATTCATAGAAGCAATTTTCTGGCAGACATATTCGATATTTTATCATCATAATCTTTTATTATTATTATTTTCTTTGTTATTCATCAAATCATTTGCAATTGTAGTTTCCTTTTTGTTTTGTTGCTTTTTAAGCAACAAAATATATAGAACTAAGTTGTAATATTCAATTTAAGCATATGAAACCAACATCGATTCATTTTTAAAACAAAGTAAAATCATAAGCTTATACAACTTTCACTTTTCATACAACTTGTATCTTATAACAGATGTTATTTCAGAAGATGGTATGCTATCTGAAGAGTTAGTTAAAGGAATGCATAGGTGAGATAAGTGATCAGTTCGACAAATGAATGCGGCCAGAAAAGGCGACTCTGGGGACTGAAGATTATATCTCCATTTCAGTGGCTTAGCCACTAAGCCTATTGCTCTTAGCCTAATCGTTTGGTATCCTTCTTGAGGGACTTGTCAAAATCTGTGATTTAGATACCTACTCTCTCTATATACCTCCATTCTCCCACTTGTACCTATACCATTGAGGCAATACAGAAATGGATCATGTTTAATCTTCCACTCTCTTGTTGTTAAAGAATCAAATTTACAATGACCTAATAGTTTTAATTATATTTGAAGTCTTTATCAACCTATTTATAAACGTGAAAAAATAAGTACAAATGTGATATTGTACTGGGATAAGGTACATAAATTATAATAAAGTCATCTCCTTATCGTGTAACTGAAAGTTGCTGATGGCTTGCGCAATCTATCGGAATAAATATCAATTATTCGCGTTGATTTTTAATTATTCCATAATAGGCCAAATGCCCATTCTTGATTAATCAAAAAAAGTTAACCACGGACGCGTTTCGGGCTGTTGGCCCTTAACTACCCGTTTTATGATTTTTCAGGATGCCTGAATGACTAGTTTTTTGGTCGTTGTGGTACAGCTTGCCCCACGCTGATGAGAGCTAACAGCCGTCCGATAGATGGCGCAAGTCATCAGCAACTTTTAGTGATAAGAAGATTCCTTTTTTATATTTATAAACGTTTATTGTCCTTTTGATGTTTATCATATAAATCAACACAAAGGGTAAAAATTACTGTATTTATAAAGATAACGATATATAATTATAGCAAATTAATTAATTAAGATTATTTAACACTCAAAGAAATGGGTTTCTATGGTTTAAATTCTTGAAAAATAATAAAAATAATGATAATAATAATAAACAAATGAAAATTCATATGTTAAAATTTAATGAAAATGGTTTATATATATTTATATTTTAGAATAATTTGTTGTTAAATCGTTGAATGGATTATCGTAATGTAGATTACTTTTAGAAATCAAAAGATTGCTATTTAAATGTCATTTTAAGTTATTTTTGCAAGTTTATTTTTGGGAATATTTGGGCAGGTTACCTCTAGAAATTTGCGTAACGCACAATTATCACTTGATTATAGGCTCCACATCCATTTTCTTCTCATTGGTGAGATTATACCATTATGTAATTAAAGTAAGTAAAAAGAATGAATCGGTAACCAATTTAACTTTACATATTATTTATTATTAATAGCAATTATATGAAACAAACTTTGGTATGTTTTACATGAAAACAAAAAACGATAAATATTATATACATACAAGCTCCTTTTCAAACACGAGCTCATCTATAGCCATTGTTACTCTGTGTAATATTCCAACATACACATCATCTGATATTAAAATAATTAGTTGAGATTTTAGCAGGTCAACAGGGATTATGGAAAATTTTGGGAAAAATGGTGTAGATTAGGGATTTATTCATCCTTCACTGATTTAGTAATTGCTATGGTCATTGAAATAAAAATCTTCATTTACTTAAATCAAGAACATGCAACTGTTCGATGTTTCAGGGTCATTTAAATTGTAGATTGTTTGTTTAAAATTCGAAGCGTCTGCCACTTTAATCTGGTGCTGTAATTAAACAAATTTTTAGTCGTCTGCAAAGTAATTATCTAGGTATTGGAAAGCAGAAGACCGTGAAGACATCTACTTGGGACCTGACACCTTTGATAATGGAGGAAATTTCTAGTCAATAAACTATTTAATTGTTGCAATTATTTCCTCTAACTATTATACCTTTCATATGATACAATTTATCAAACGATATCTTTATATATTAACCCAAATTCATATAGATACCAGTCGAAAAATTCAACAATTAACTATTTAATTTTTATAATTATTTCCTAACATTATTGAAGATAGAGGTTATTATACCATTCATATGATACATTTTATCAAACGAAACCTATTTTATATATTAACCTAAATTTATTTAGATACCAAACGAATATTCTTTTATTGCAATAAACTATTTAATTGTTGTATTTAGTTCCTAACTATCATGAATATAGAAGTTATTATATTATAATATTGATATGATACATTTTATCAAACGATATATTTATATATTAACCCAAATTTATACAGAAACCAGGCGAAAATTTAACAATAAAGTATATATATTAATGAGCAAATTGTCTTAAAAACTTTCTTGATAGTTTCTAGCCCAAAATATTGTGCACTTATAAAATAATATTTCGAAAAAACTAAAAATATTTTAATCATATATAAATATATGTTACGATGTACTAGAGCGCCATCTGTTATCAAATTATAAAACTATTTTAGAGGCGTAATATTCTTTTTAAAATAAAACAATTTCTACTGTCCTTACTGCGATGGAAAAATTAAAATTAATTTTTCCATCGCAGTTAATTTTTCCATCGCAGTAAGGACAGTAGAAATTGTTTTATTTTAAAAAGAATATTACGCCTCTAAAATAGTTTTATAAAATAAATATATGTAATATTCTATAATAAAATTTGAATTGAAAATATTTAATCTAAATCCATATTTTTTTGGAAAAAACCTCTGTTATATATATTATATAGTAATATAATGTTATAAAAATATATTCTCTATGTGTACTTATTTATTAGCTGAGGCTTAAAATAAATAAATGATTTATGACTTCATAAATTATAATATAATAATTTTGTACCTGAAACTAACAATGGAACACACAATGTTTCAATATACTAATTTAAGATAATTTATCCTCCTCTTATATTAAATATTTATCATTTGACCTATGTTTAATTGTATTTATTAAAGGTGTTTATTAACTTTTAATTGTTGCATAAATTTAAAACAAATTACATATTATATACTTAATAAATTCATGCACAACTTATTCATTTTAAGTTGTTAAATATATTTAAATTATGTTTATATAACTTAAATTAATATAATAAAAAATTAATATTAAATTAAATTAATAAATAAATAAATATACTATATTATATACAATTCATTTTATATACGGTTTGCTTCAAAATCACTTTATTAGGTACCGCTCAACAAGAGCAACCTAGTTTATGATAATTGAAACAATGAATAATATGTGAAGTTTTATATACAATTCAATAAACAAGACTAAAAAAATAATTAAAACTGAAAAGTTGATTTTCTCAAACAGAAAAGAAAATATAAATTGAATTTACAAAAATTATTGAATTTTACATAAGTGTCTTACACAATGATTTAGAGAATTTGTAAAATTATTAATAAAGATATTTAATATATATAGATTTTTATTAATATTTTAAAAAACATTGAAAAAATTCAACTTTGATAATATTTATTTAAGTTATCGTCTTACAAACGACCTAAAAAAATTTCCCACACAAGTTGGCAAGATCTGCCACAAACTTCAAACAAAAAGCTAGACAGCCAAAACACAAACGTGTCAAAGAAAACAGGAAATTCTTTTTATATTTTTACTTCGTCTGATTTTTAAGGCAGAATAAAAAAAAAGCACAAGACACAAAGAAGCAACAACAAAAAAAAGATCGATTATTTCCAGAAGAAAAGCAAATAGATGAAATCTACTATCAATACTTCTCTGTGTCTTATTGATTGGGTATAGATTACTGCTTGTTATTTGGCGACTCTTCTCGATCACGACAACCTGTCACTTATTCTTCTTTGGTGACGAAATCTGTACAGATTCCACCTATATCTAGTTAGACACGCTATATCTATAGATTGAAACATCTTTAATAACAAAGCAGACGATAAAAAAGGCGCGAAAATGAGCTTAAAAAGCTTGCGTACCAAAAAGTATATTTTAAAAAGTATATTTAAGAAACTGATCATTTATATATTGCTTATTGTACTTATTGCCGGACACTTCTTTCTTTTGTACACAATTCTTTTTTCTCGTTTTTTTTCTCTCTTTCTCATTGTTAACATCATATGACTATCCTATTCACGGCCTGAAAGTATTATATATTTATGTATGGACAAATGGTTTTTTTTTGCTTATCCCTAGTACACGTGGTACAGGCCATGATATTCATAGTGGGTGGTTAGAGACTGCTTTTTACTGTAAGCGCACCACATGTCTAGACACAGTTCGACTTTGGACTTACAAATAGACAAATGTAAAGGCATACATGTATGACAGCGCAATAGGCCTTAGGGGGACATAGCGCTTTAAATTGAAATAAAATTTTAAAAAGGTATATTTAATAAAGAAATATATTTAATTCAATTTCCACCTATCGTTAAAATTTGTTATAATTATTTATGGCAATGTGTTTCCTTTCGTATATCAAATATTATCTCTACAGATATTACTCTAATGATAAAAGTTATTGAATGAGAGGGCTGCAATGATAACTAGCGAATGATGATAGATTTTTTGTTTATATTTATGTAAATATTATCCCAAAAGTTTTAGAATAGTCTGAAAATAGTTTATGTTTGTATATGATACCAAAATATAGCTTGTTCTATTATTTTCTTTTAAATATTTCCTTCAAATTATAGACTCAAAAGAAGATATAGTAATAAATATTTTACAAGTATAAATTTACTGGCAATGCGCTTATTTTAAATATCATCAAATATTATCTCTACAGACCTTACTGCAATGATATGAGTTATTGAATGAGAGGGCTTGGCTCATCAGTAGTGAACCCTCTCAGCGGTTTCGCCAAATTAATCCCTAGACCGCTCTACTATTGTATTGGATTGGTTTGTAGTATACCCTGTATTTTCTACGGAAGGCAGCTTAGGGCTGTTTAGTGAACTATGGACATAAGCTTATAGGTCTGTAGAGGAACATACATATAATATAAGAGGTCTAGAGATTAATTTGGCGAAACCGCTCAGAGGGTTCACTACTGATGAGCCAAGCCCTCTCATTCAATAACTCATATCATTGCAGTAAGGTCTGTAGAGATAATATTTGATGATATTTAAAAGAAGCGCATTGCCAGTAAATTTATACGTGTAAAACTTTAGCGATAGATGTCAATTAAATTTAATTTACTAATAAATATTTGCATTAAAGAATAGAAATTAATTTTTAATCCATTATAATTATAATTTGATACATATTGTTATTTGAGAAATTCAAATTAACGTATATCTATAGACATATAGGTATTTATTCTAGGTAAAAATTTATTATATTGTATAAATTCGAGTGTCGAAGTATGGGGATATCTTTTCTAAAAGTGAAATGTAATTCAAATGATAAAATATTTTTGTAATTCTTTATGAAATTACTTTTCAATAAATGAAGTTCAAATATTTACTATAAAGGTATTATATTTTAATAGTTTGAATAATTACTAAGGTTAAATGATCCATATGTAATTCAACTATGTAATTTCTATATATATGTTATATTAAAATATCATTTTATTTAAAATAATATTTCATAGATTCAAATATTCTGTTTAAATCCACCACCAGATGTCGGAACTTTCCCTATATAAAACCGATTGTTGTTGTTTCCCGATGGCCGGCTCAAACCGTTTGTACATTTTATGTAAATAAGTTTTTCATTTTTTATAGTCTTACGCCTTAAGCCAGGCAGTACTTTTATCAAATTATGTTTTTTATATATTCCTTTAGCTCAATTAAATCTATCTTTGATAACTAATTTTATTTAATTATATTGCCACGACTGCAAAACAATATCGTAAAATACTCATGGATGCCAAAATCAAACAACAGCTAATAATTCGGTATATTTCAAAATATATCAAAATCAGCAGAAAATCTTTTTATATATAATATCTACTAGCCGAATGACCCGGGCAACGCCCGTGTTTTACCCGATTGAATGTTTTGATTCAAATACTATTTGTTACAATTATAAATTGTGGTCATGTAGCCTAGTGGTCATGGCATCTGCCCGGCAAGCGGAAGGTCGTGGGTTCGATTCCCATCCCTTGACACTTTTTTTATTTTATCCATTCTGACCAAAATCTATCCGTGAACTTCACACAGTCAACTTCACACAGACAGAATAAGGCAATTATATAAGTAGATATTTGAATATATTTGAATTAAAAGACATTTCGGCCAGTAAATATTTGTATTATCTCAAAATAATTTACAGGCTGAAATGTTTTTTTAATTCTAAAACTATGAATGTTGACCAGAGGCAACCTCTATCTTCAATAATATTTGAATATATTTATTCTAATATTCTCCATAAAAATAAATTATAAAATTTACCATTTTTTTGGGGTCGGTGGAAGGCTGGTTAAACCGTTTGGTTTTCGACCACTACGAACCGGGTTCGATCCTGCATTGAACACTTTTTATGATAAAAAAAATGCTCCAATGGCCCCCGATACTTGCGAAAGTCCAACCCCACCAGCGAGTGCAAGTAATCAAACGGGACTCTTGCACATTTGTAAGTGCAAAGTCGAACTGCTTTTCACATGTGTAGACATGTGGCGCACTTACAGTAAAAGCAGTCGCTAACTACCCACCATGATTATAATGGCCTGTACCACGTGTACTAGGGATAATTAAAAAAAAAAAAACATTTTTTTCTTAAAATCGATAGTTTAATTATGCAAACAATGGCTAAAATAATTCTATGAAACATAAACAAATAAGATTATAAATATTCAAACAAGTTTGTTTATTATTTAATTAAATAAATAAGTTTTAATTGTTTACAATTTATTGTTTAAACAAAAATAGGACTAAAAAGAATTAAATATATGAAATTCGAATAGATGTATGTAATATCAATGTAATTATAAAAATTTATAATATAATGCATTAGCGTGCCATATGTTATGAGAAAATAAAACTATATTAGACGCGTATGATTATTTTTTTGTTTTATTTAGACAATTTTCTACTGCCCTTACTGCAGAAAGGTATCTCATTAACTTCTCATTGAGGTAAAGACAGTATATAATTGTTCAATTCAAAAATATATTTATATAAGCGTCTATTTATTTATTTATTTCAATTCAAAACGCTATGTCCCCCTAGGGACACTTGCGCTAAATGTACATACAAATATAACAAAGAAAATATTGTAACATAGTATTTATTAATTTTATTTATGTAACATAGTATTTCTTTATTTTATTATTTTTTATTTAACAGAGTGGTCATTTTTATGTTTTATATCTTGCGACTCTGTAAATTTCCCTCGTGGCTTATCTTTTGTTTACCTTTGATAGTTTGTCCTTCCCTGAAATAAATTTTGTTTCCTCCACGTGGCATTTTGGTGGAGATGCTGGGTAAGTTAGGGAAGACAAACTGAAGATCGCCGAGAAGACCTTGAAGCCATGGGTGCTGTGACTACATTTTCGGAGACTGACATCAGGATTCCACCGCCGTGCTAAAGCCAAGATTTCCCTCGAAGATGACGATGTCCCTATAGACGATACGACGACAAAGCCGCTCTTCACGCCGCAAGAAAATGGACGCAAAGGTACTAGGGACAAAGTTCCAAGACTTCGATGGAATCCTTGGCAGAAGCACGTCAAATCCACGTCAGTATCTACAATAATTGCTAGCTGTGGGTCACAGCTCCCATAGGGAAGAAGCTATGTAACATAGTATTTATTAATTTTATTTATGTAACATAGTCTTTCTTAATTTTATTATTTTTTATTTAACAGAGTGGTCATTTTTATGTTTTATATCTTGCGACTCTGTAAATTTCCCTCGTGGCTTATCTTTTGTTTACCTTTGATAGTTTGTCCTTCCCTGAAATAAATTTTGTTTCCTCCTTAAGTTTTTGTCTTCCCTAATTTTCCACGTGGCAATATTCAACATGGAAAGATACACAGAAAGTAACTTAGAAAGATTCATAAATATTATTTACATATAGAGATATTCTTTGAATTTTATTTACAGTTGCATCATTAAATTTAAAATATATAAATATATACACACATATACACGCATACCCCTATATATTGTTTACTACCACAAGTAATATAAGCGTCTAAAATAGTTTTAATTTTTCATAACAGATGGCGCGCTAATGCATCATATTATAAACTTGTTTACATAGAAATATTGGATACACACACCCATTTGAATTTCATAAATTTAATTATTTTTAGCCATTTTTATTCAAGTTTATTAATCCGTTAATAAAGTTTAACTTATAAATTGTTAGAAGCATTTAGTTGAAACAATGTTAACAATACAAGGCAATAATGGTTACAGCGAATTGATCAATGAAAGGGGATTTAATTACATAATTTAAATATGCATATCTCCTGTGATATATGAGAACAATATGGCTACCTCATTAGAAAGTGAGCTTTAGCCTTCAACGCCTTAATTAAACATCGTTTATAATCACATAAGATTTGGAACAAATTTTGAAATGACTTCTCAGTGAATTTTAATATTAAAATTTGACCACACACATATTTATATATCGAGGCGAATAATCAAAGTAGCAAATGTTTTTATTTAATATATTATGTTATTTAATTAAAAATACATATATTGAATCAAAATATAATTTATTTTACCAATATTTCAGTTGGCTGATTGGTAAAATAAATTATATTTTGACACAATATATGTCTTTTTAATTAAAGATTTATTTATAGATTGCTCTATTTACAATATTATATAATTTAAAAAATTATAATTTATTGTTATTAATCATGAAAACTATTTTCAATATAATGAATATGATTAAAAAAAAACATTAAATATATTATCAAACGATTGATATGCTCCTGATTATTATTAAAATGTGAATATATTCAAAACAAATTCTTGTTTTGATTGCATTTCAAAAATATATCAAATATAATATGAATTAAATATTGATTTTTTTCCTACAGAAATTTATTGAGATTTGACCAAAATACATCTATGAATAAAACATTTAATAAAGATTCTAATGGTTGTTTTTTTTTAAGATATATTTTTTATATCAAACTGTTATTTTGTAGTCTGAAAAAAGTAGTAGTTATATTCACTAGACTCTTTTCTAATCTATTTTATCTCTTAGAATTCACTATTCACATAATTTTCAATTGTCGTGTTGCCTTTGTGGCATGCAACATCTAGCATTAGCTGAAGATTAGGCCCCCTCTTCGTCTGCAGTAATTGCACTTCCATCTGGCCAAGCGGTAATTTAGCTTCTGTGAGCAATCAGAGATTATTTAAATAATACCCCCCGAATTTATTCGTATGATAAATCTTTTCCACTCAAAAAATTCAGAATAAACATTTTTCGATATATCAGAAATTATCCTTAAAAAGTACGATATGGTATGGTATATAAAACATACTAGAAATTTTTTGATTATATTTTTTGTTAGAAGTCGTCTGTTTCTATAAATCGCCATCTTGGAAATCTAATAATATTTTTTAGAAGTCTGATTATTTTTGAAAATAAGATTTTTGATTAATTACACGAATAATATAGTTCTGGTCAAATTCTGTGAATATATTTTGTATTAAATTTTTAAAAAACGATACAAAAATATGAAGATCGAAAAACTTTAATTTTTCAAACTTAATATCCAAATAATCACAACTGCATTGATATTATGGTCATTTAGCAAACATTCAAAGATATATAAATAGGTCAAATTATTTCTCCCCATTGAATATAAGCAAAAATATTTTTTAAACTTAATTCTATTGACGCTATGTGGTGCTGAGGTTATTGTTGACACACATTAATATGTTATAATACCTTGATAAAGGTTGGCGTTCAACCAACTGAAATATTGGTAAAATAAATGAGATTTTGATTCAAAATATACATTTTTTAAAATAATGCAAATATGTATATGCAAATATCTACATGGGATATAGTGTATTATTTCATAATAAAATAAATGAAAATATTGTTGCACCAGGTTGCGGCTTGGCAGACTCTTCAACCTTGATTCTCTCCTGTGCCGGGTCTCCGATCTTACCAGAGCGTATTTCAACCATCCTACAAATTTATATAAGGGAATAACTCTACTTTAAGTAGCCTCCAGAATAATTTATTTATTTCTCAAATCAAAGAGAGTAGTGAAGTCACACAGTATACCAAAATAAAAATGGTGATTTAATAATACATAAATCTGTTTATAATACATGTATTCTGTTTAATAAAATAAAAATATATATATAATATTAGTTTGAATTTTAAATATATGAAAAATAATATTACAAATTAAAATAAAATAGATGCATTAGCTATGATAGAACAATATTAACACCTAAAAATAAAAGGACATCAGAAAGATTCCAATCTAAAATTTAGATATATAATGAGATTCGATCTTCACAACTAACACACATCGACTAACCAATAGCATTCCTTCCCTAGAGAACATCACATTGGATCAGCCAATTAAACGCCCGCAATAAATAGTGCCATCTATTGGGGAAAAGAAAAACTATTTTGGAGAGACAATTACCCACCACGTTTCTAATCGTTAAACCTTATTATTAGCAGTTCTCTAATAATTATCCTTAATTAATATTACATATTAGTTAGTGGTTTAGTTAATTATAATGATAAATTCTGGATGATAAATCGTTTCTAGATAGTATTAGTTATGGTTAACTATATATGTACAAATATAGGATAATAATTAATGACGAATGGTATATAACCTAATTAATAGTTTAAATATAGTTTTGATAGCTTATTAGTAATATTTATAAATTGTTTATATTGTTTATAAATCGTTTCTAGATAGTATTAGTTATGTTGTTGTTGTTGTTGTCGTGTCCAAAGAAGAAGAGTCTCAGGTGTCTCCATGCATCTCCATCACAGCAGAGTATTAGTTATGGTTAACTATATATGTACAAATATATATATGTTATATAAAAATATTATTTTATTTAAAATTATATATCATAGATTCAAATATTCTGCTAAATCGACCGTCAGAGGTCACTCTTCCCCTATAAAAACTCATTGTTGTTCTTTCCCGATGGCCGGCTCAAAACCTTTGTACATTATGTAAATAATCTTTTGTTTTCCTTATTCTATTCGCCTTAAGCCAGGCATTACTTTTATCAAATTAATGTTTTTTTAATATTCCTTTAATTCAATTAAATCTCTGATCAAGACTATTATTATTATTGCCACAACTGCAGAAAAATAACGTAACATACTCATATGTGTATACAAAAATCAAACAACAAATAATAATAATTCAATATATCAATCTAATTCCAAAAAACAAAAGAAATCTCTCTCATTTTTTTATAACATATATATATCGGATTATAGTTAATGATGAATATTATATAACCTAATTTATAGTGTAAATATAGTTTTGATAGCTTATTAGTAATATTTATAATATTTTTACATATATTGGTTCTATATTCTATCATAAATGATTAGTTATGATAGTTTAACTATGTGTTACACTAATATTTTTCTATGGAAAATAGACACTTCAGTCAGTTAGAGTTTTCTATTTTCTCAACGTTTCGACAAAAATCTTTTGTCTTCGTCAGGAGAAGTAAATAAAAATAATTTTTAACGCCTTGCCAAATGCTTTATTTTTATTTACTTCTCCTGACGGAGACAAAGGAATTTTGTTGAAACGTTGAGAAAATAAAACTCTAACTGGTCAAAGTGTCTATTTTTCACAGAAATTTGAATGCCAGCCAGGTAACCTCTATCTTCAGGATTACACTAATATATCCACGATTTACACGGTACTTGTTTTACACGTTTTCGCTTTTACACGGTTTTCCAAATATATATTTTTGTTTTTATCGCACTATACTAAATGCTACTGTGATTGAACACATGCGCTGTGTACACATCTCACGAGGAATCCCGAGATTATGTGCTGACTTGCTGCACACGCACACTGTGTCTGTATTTCTAATTTAAAAAAAAATCGATTTACACGTTTTTCTCAGGAACGTATCTACCGTGTAAATCGGGGGATAGGTGTATAGTTATTCTTTTTCTATATGAAAGTGAGAATTTTAATTTAACCTTTTTGTATTGTTTTTTTTTTTAAATAATGTGTTTATTTTCACGTATGTCATGTAATTTCTTATCTCTACAGACCTTACTGCAATGATATAAATTATTGAATAAGAGAGTTTTTGTCTTATCAGTGGCAAACTTTCTGTTGATATATGTGAAACACGTTGCCAATGTATAATTATTACAAATTTTTGCGATAGATGGCAATTAAATTTAGAAAAATTTGTGTACTTGTTATAATAATATGAAATTCAAATAAATATCGTATAAATATGTTTTTCAAGTTATATATGCTTCGTATTATATAAATCATAAACGTTTAATCGTTATTAGCATTGATTTGGCGAAGCCGCTAAGAGGGTTCATTACTGATGACCCAATCCCTCTCATCAAATATTTTTTACTGTGAAAGTAAGGTCTAAAGAATTAGTTTTATTAATTAATGATTAAGAACATAAGGATCAAAATGTGTAAACTCTTTTCAATAAATGGAACTGTAGTGGAATTGTCACTTTCAACAATATTCAATATACCTGTATAATACATTTGATACTCGATATGATACCTACAAAATATAAGACTAAATCGTATCCATGATTTTATTGTAGCAAATACAATTCTAGAAAGATAATTAATTGTAAATAACCCCTATTGTGGTTAAGACCAAACTGTAAAAGTCGGTGGATGAGAGGGTAACACGCTCGATTCCCGACAGTCATGAACCGGGATTGAATCCCGCGTTAAAGTTTTGTTTAATATGTAAATAACCTTCACATATTATTCACTGTTTCAATTATCATGAACTAGGTTGCTCTTGCTGAGCGGTACCTATTAATGTGAATTTGAACCAGACCAAACTGTGAATTCATGGTACAAGACATGTTAATCATGATGGGTAGTAGTTAGTTATTGCTCTTACTGTAATTATAGCATGTGTTTACACACGCAGAAAGAACTTTGACTTTAGCACTTTCAAGTATACTAGAGTTCAGTTTGGTTATTGCATTCACTGGTAGGGTTGAACTTTTAAAGGATCGGAGGCAATTGGAGAATTTTTTTTTATTTCGTAAAATAGTGCCCAATAAGGATTGGGTAGATACGTTCGCATCTAATGATGAGGTACAATTTGGAATATAGATTAGAAACAGAAGGTAATAAGACCAAATCTAATGATAAGGCACAATTTGGAATATAGATTAGAAACAGAAGGTAATAAGACCAAATCTAATGATAAGGCACAATTTGGAATATAGATTAGAAACAGAAGGTAATAAGACCAAATCTAATGATAAGGCACAATTTGGAATATAGATTAGAAACAGAAGGTAATAAGACCAAATCTAATGATAAGGCACAATTTGGAATATAGATTAGAAACAGAAGGTAATAAGACCAAATCTAATGATAAGGCACAATTTGGAATATAGATTAGAAACAGAAGGTAATAAGACCAAATCTAATGATAAGGCACAATTTGGAATATAGATTAGAAACAGAAGGTAATAAGACCAAATCTGATGATAAGGCACAATTTGGATTATAGATTAGAAGGTAATAAGACCAAATCTACTGATAAGGTACAATTTGTAATATTACTATATACTATATTGGAAGGACACGGTAGATACGTTCCTGAGAAAAACGTGTAAATCGGGGGATAGGTGTACACAGAAATAAAAATAAAATGCATTGACAGGTTAAAATATGTAGTCAGCACATAAGCTCGGGATTCCTCGTGAGATGTGTACACAGCGCATGTGTTCAATCACAGTAGCATTTAGTATAGTGCGATAAAAGCAAAAAAAAAAAACTTATTTGGAAAACCGTGTAAATGCGAAAACGTGTAAAACAAGTACCGTGTAAATCGGGGGATAGGTGTATTAAATATTCTTTTATACAAAATATTATACCAGAACAATATAAACCCGTAGAGACCTAATCTAGATGCAAGTTGAATAAGAAATAAAAGAACATCTAGATAGCCATGTCTCTCTTCAACGAGAGTCGTATAAAGTCTTTACTTTAAAAAGATGTAAAGATATAGAAAGAGAATAGTAGAAGACACAAACTATATCTAAAATCATAAATAAAAACCAATTATCAAAATTAAAATATCTTTCATTATATGCATAGCAGCATATAATCTATACTGTATAAATGTATAGAAATACCGAGCATCAAGAGAGAGAGAGAGATTAACTTTTCAAAGATAGTATAAAATATTGAGTGTAGAGATGTGTATAGAAAATGAGAAAGGCAGGAAGTGACTTAATCTATAGTTAAAATCATCAGGATATACCATGGAAAATGAATATAAGAAACCTTTTTCTCAAACCGCCATATGAAATATTTCATGTATGAAATATACAGACATAGAGATAAGAAAGGAAGAGACTCATTCTAGATGAAATATCATCAATAAATACCAAAGAAAATACCAGAAATACCTTCACGAGCAATCTCATGGAATCTTCGATGTATGAGATGCATAGACATAGACATAAATAAAGACTCATTCTAGATTAAATCTCATTAAGTATTACAGGACGTCAATATAGCAATTTCCTCTCTTCACAAACAATCGCATGAAATCTTCGATTATGAAATCTATAGACATAGACAAAGGACAGAAATAGAGACTCATTCTAGATGTAACCTCATAAAGAAATACCAGCTCGTCAATATAGAAATTTCCTCTCTCTAAAATACACACAAACAATCGTATGAAATATTCGATGTATGAGATGCATAGACATAAGACAGAAAGAGACTCATTCTAGATGTAACCTCATCAAGAAATACTAGCCCCTCAAGATAGCAATTTCCCCCCTCTTCAAACAATTGTATGAAATATTCGATGTGTGAAATGTATAGACATAGACATGAGACAGGAAGAGAGACTCAATCTATATGTAATCTCATAAAGAAATACTAGCTCGTCAATATATATATATCCGTCTTCAAACAATTGTACAATATATTCTATGTATGAAATGTATAGACATAGAACAAAGAACAAGAATAGACTAATTCTAGATGTAACCTCATCAAGAAATACCATCCTGTCAAGATGGCAATATATCCGTCTTCAAACAATCGCAAGATATCTTCGATGTATGAAATGTATAGACATAGACAAAGGACAGAAATAGACTAATTCTAGATGTCATCAAGAGGTACTAGGCCGTCAATATCCCCTTCTTCAAATAGTCGTATAAAATCTTCACAAAAGAGATGGAATAGACTCAATGTAGACCATCAAGATATCCCAAGAACATCAAGTTTCGATGTAACAAGATCCTACTGTGCAATACCAGTCTTCATTAAAAGTAATGGACTCAACCATCAAGTTGGGATCGATATGTTCGTTGATTGGAACGTTGGTATTGATTGTGAGAACATTGATTGGTCCAACCACCACCAGGATTTCGTCCAATATATTCCATCAGTACGTCGAATTGAGGGGAGAGTTTTCGAGGACCTTTAATCGTCTCATAGGTACGATACAGCTTCGAAATCTGATCGAATTAATTTGGTAACTAAGTCTAATCATTGTAGTGATATAGTGAGCAATTTGATGGTACGATATAGCTTCGAACTCTGATGGTAATCAATTTGGTTTGTAAGTCTAATCAATATAGTAATATAGTAAACAACTGAATGGTAAGATATAGCTTCGAACTCTGATGGGATCAATTTGGTTAGTATGTTTATATTCATTATAGCGATATAGTAAACAACTGAATGGTAAGATATAGCTTCGAACTATGATGGGAATCAATTTGGTTTGTAAGATTATATTCATTATAGTGATATAGTGAAAACCTGAATGGTAAGATATAGCTTCGAACTCTAATGGTAATCAATTTGGTTAGTGAGTTTATATTCATTATAGTGATATAGTAAACAACTGAATGGTAAGATATAGCTTCGAACTCTGATGGAATCAATTTGGTTAGTAAGTTTATATTCATTATAGCGATATAGTAAACAACTGAATGGTAAGATATAGCTTCGAACTCTGATGGAATCAATTTGGTTAGTAAATATATATTCATTATAGTGATATAATGAACAAAACTTAATGGTACGATATAGCTTCGAACACTGATGGTAATCAATTTGGTTAGTAAGTTTATATTCATTATAGTGATATAGTGAACAAAGCTGAATGGTACGATATAGCTTCGAACTCTGATGGCAATCAATTTGGTTAGTGAGTTTATATTCATTGTAGTGATTTAGTGAACAAAACTGAATGGTACGATATAGCTTTGATCTCTGATGGAGTCATTTTAATCAGCAAGT